>CM035233.1:39539070-40038856 GCA_020226215.1 Sindora glabra | reverse complement strand
TATTCCATTCACAAAGATTAGGTGTTGCATAAAAAGATTTTGAACTTTTCTTTCATCTTTCTTCAGTATAATGGCATAAACTTGTATAAAAAATATTCATTTATTATATACGTGAGGAATTGAGAAGAAAGTGCTTGCTCTTAATTTAGATAATGCTAGTGCCAATAAAGCTTGCATTAACTTATTGATAACATAGTTAAATTTAACGAGCGCACTTCTTTGTGATAGTAAATATTTTTCACATTTGGTGTTATGCTCATATACTTAACCTTGTAGTGCAAGATGGATTGAAAGAAATTAATGAATCAATATATAAGGTTTGTGAAAGTGTCAAATATGTGAAAGGCTCACAAGCCAAAAGGCAAAAGTGGTAAAATCTTTAAGCAATTGAGATTAGATAGGAAAAAAGACCTAAGGCAAGATATATCTACTAATGGAATTCAACCTTCTGTATAATTGAAAGTGCATTATTTTACAAGTGTGCTTTCCAACATTTGGAAATCCTTGATTCTAATTACACTTCTTGTCTTCCTAGAAATTAATGGGATAAAGTGGAAAAGATGAATAAGTTTCTTGGAGTTTTCATGAAAACACTTGTGTTTTTTTTAGAACTAAGTATCCCACTTCAAACTTGTATTTCCTTTCTATTTTCATGGCTTACTTGAGATTGAAGCAACATATGGAAAGAAAATATGAGTACTTAAAAAAATGGTTACTCAAACATTTGGAAAGTTTTAAAAGTATTAGGTTAATTTTAGTAGAATATTAATTATTGCAATTATATTAGATTTTCGATACAAAATTTAATTTATGGATAAGAAGCTTTATGGAATGAGTGATTCTTTTGAATCTACAATATTTGAAATAAGCTTTTTTCCCTTTTCAATGAATATGTGAAAAATTTAGTCATAAGGAATCCTTCTTCAACTTCCAATAAAGATATTAATATCTCAAATGGATGGGAGTGTTTCAGTTCAAAAACAAGAGATGTAATTAATGTAAGTTATTATTCTTTGTTTGTTTATAGTTGATTTTCATTGTTACAATTCATTTTGATTGTTATTCTAATGCATTATTTTATTCAAGTGTAGGAACTTGACTTTTTTGAAAGTGAGAAATTTTGTGGAAATGGTCTAAAGTCAAAGTTTGAACTTTATTTGGATAAACAAAGAGTTAATAGGAAAATTCAGTTAGATATCCTCTCTTAGTGAAAAACAAGCAATTTTGATACCCTTAACTTTCTTCTATAACTCCTAATGTGTTGAGCATTCCTATTTCAATAATTGCCTCAGAATTAGCTTTTAATATTGGAGGATATGTTTTTTATCAATTTAGAAATACCTTTAAACCTAAATGTGTTGAATCATTAGTTTGCAGTAGGGATTGGCTTTATGGATCTACATAGGTGTATTTAAAAATATGAATTTATAATAGCTTACTTCAATTTTATTTGCTAATTAATTTTTTAGTTGTTTATGACATTATAGAATATTTCCAACCAAATTTAGAGGAGCTCCCTAAAGACATAATGGATGTGGAATTCAATAGAGAATAATGCTCAAGCAATTTTCATAGTAATCCTTAGAGTAAGGTTAGTAATTTTTTTCTTCTTTTGTTATTCAATATTTATTTTTTTCAATTACTACTTACTAGAATCGATCTTTTTGTGTTTTTATTACTTTGTACTAAGAAGATTAAGAATAAGATTGTACATTGATTTATTTCATATTCTTTTATAGATAGAAATCATAGATTGTAGAAAAAATTAAGAGATTCTTTTTAATTGCTATAGGTTGCTAATCAATAATAAATAATTGAGTTCCATAAGGTTACTCAAAACTTGATTAATGGCTCTAATTTATCAACCTCCTTTTTTCATTTTTAAGGATGACTAGGAAGTTGATCTATTAATAAATTTATGTTTAATAGGGGTCGATGTGATAATTACTTAAATAGGAAGATATTAATAAATAAAATAATAACTTATTGCTTATAGAGTCTCTTCTATAGTGAGAAGGATATGTGTTGAATTGAAATTAGCAAGCTCTGGAATCATTAATGTAGAGTTAGATCTTAATTTGACTGACAAAATAAAAAAAGCAATGTGATAAGAAAAACTTAATTAGATGGTTATTTACCAAACTATAGTAAAAAAGCAAAACTTTAAAAGAGAAACACTAATTTACAACACAAAATAAATGTAGAAGAACCCATTTCATTAGAAGACCTAATTTTCCACCTTCAATAGCCTTTTAATCTATAACAATTTCAACTTTCTTGTACTTAATGTATAGGCTTTATAACATACTTCTAATCTTGTGATTATTAAACTAATGAAACTAGGTATGTATCTAGCGATAAATAATTTGGTTATGAATTCATTAGAACAATTTTATTAAGGATGATTTGATACAATCATTTTATTCTCATTATAATTTGTAAAATTAAACTTATAGTATAAGTAGAATTGTCACAAAGAAGAATCACTAAGAAACAATGAAGGTTCAGGGTTTTAGAATGCAACATCGCCTTTGATCATATATTCAAAATGAATGATTATAATGATTTAGTTTGTTAGTTTTTATTAGTTAGATTTTCCATTAGATGTGTGTTTTATCTAGTTTGCTAACTTTTATTAATGGAATTTTCCCTTGGATATGTGTTTTATTTAAATATGTATGTTAAAGATATATTAATTATGATGTTAGAATTTAAAACTTTGTTTATTTTCACCAACAGCCAGTAGGTTGGAATTTTAGTTAAATGGGTTCATATTCGAGTTCATATTAAATGAGTCATATACTTATATTTTTTAAAATTTCAGGTTAAACAGGTCATGTCTTAATTTAAGAAAACAAGTTCCACATGATTCAAGTTATGCAGGCCATGCTATATCAACCCATTAATAAACATGTCATATCAAACCGTATAATTTTTTGTATCATGTTCATATTCATTGTAAATCGGCTCAAAACATATTTTAACCTGACGTGAATATGACTCGCCAATCTAAATTGCCACCTCCTAAAAAAAAGGTGCACATGTAACATTTAAGAAGTGCTTATCCTATGATTCATATATTAAGACCATTAGAAGTTTGTAAGGCATATGATATACTTGATTGTACCATAGAACATTTACTAGTAGTGGATTTGGTCAAGGAGTTAAGAAAATTTCTTAGCTTTTCTATATCTTATTTTCTAAATTCTCTAATTATAACTTTACTAACACATTTTCTTTCACCAAAATCTTCCCTACTAGATAAGTTTGCTCACCTTTGTCCTTTAAATCCACCACTTCGAAAGAAAACTAAGGCCTTTCCATGTAATTTGAAGCACTTCTCTCGAGTATGCCTTGTTTTTTTTTGTAAGAGATGCACCAGATCTATCCTTTCCTTTTTTAAATTTATTTTTTTATTACTTTTTTAATATGTCTTAATGTATTTAATTTCAATCCTTCCTCCTTTTTTTTAGTGAACATGACTAATCCTTTAGTAGATTGTAACTCCATCATTGTACTCTTTATGCTTTCTTTAGCCCAAGTGATGTAAAAGACTTCATTTTATGATGGTGAAATCTCCTTTCCTAGAGCTTGAACTCTTATTTGACGAAAGTTCATGTTTAGCTTTACAAGAAATCCAAAAATCCTTTCCTTTTCCAAAATTTTATTAAGAAATGCAATGTCATTACTACAACTTTATTTTATACTTTGACAATAGTCAAGTTCAAGCCAAAGTCCTTTCATTATATTAGAATTTTCTATAACAGAGAGGTTATCTTGTTTAGTAGATAATATTTTTATCTTTGTTTCATATATTAGGACAACATCCTTTACCTTAAGACATGTTTGGCAAATGGTTTCTTATATCTCCTTGGTATTTGATAAAAATATACAATTTGTGCTTTCCTCAAGTTCTATAACCATGACATAATGATGAAGTCCTCCTCATCCCATATTTTAAACTTTAAATAATCCTTTTTGGGTTCTAACCTAGTTGGATGACTTAATTTTTCCTTGCCTTTCAAAAAGGACTTCACTATTTGTAACCATTGGAAATAATTTCTCCCATTTAACCTATAAGATGGGTTAATACTTTGAATTTTCCTACTTAACAACATTGTTGTGGCTGCAAGTTTAAAAGTTAGTCAACTTGATTTAGCTTCTTGTTTTCCTCTATTAGTTATTTCTAAAATGGTTGACATTTTTAGCAATGAGGGATGACAATAAAAAGGTTTTAAAGAAATGAAAGCTAGCTATAAAGGTTAGAAGGGAGGAGATTAAAAACAAGAAAAAAATCTAGCTATGAAGGCTAGAAACACCACCATCAAATGATAGATAGAAAGTTTTGTTACAAATGTTAAACCTCAAGTGTCAAAAGTGTTAATACCTCATGTAGAAGTTTTCTACCACCAATACCATGAGAGAAATTTTAAACTTTTCATCTATTTCTAATTACTCTAAAATAAAGCAAATATACACAGAACGTTACATGAGATTTTCTAAAATTATCAAGGATATTGCTCATTAAAAAAATTTCCTAAAATAAAAGCAACTATTAGAATCAAGGAGTTGACCATCTAAAAATGGAAAAGATATACAAAGAAAGGAAGCTAACTATTAGTTAGATAGATATACTAAAAAAAGAGCTGATCATTAGCTAGTTAAAGATATGTGAGAAAAGAAATTGATCATTAACTAATTAATAAATTTCTTAAAACATAGCAAAAATAATAGAAATTAAAGATTTCCAACATTTTTTATCTAGAGAAAATCATCTTTCTAAATCATCTTATATCACATAATCATACATTCCCTTTATCATATCTTTTTGTCTTTACTCCTTTCTATTTTCTATCCTTCTCTCTCCAATGCTTGCTTTTTCTCCTCTCATTCTTATATTTTTCTTCCTATTTTCTTCCCCCATCTCTCCCATTTTTTATCTTCTTTCTCTCCCCCTTTATTTACTAGCTCTTTAATCATTTCTTCCACTATCATTTCCTTACTTTTTCTCATATATCTTTTGTTCCATTTTTATGAATGTATTAAAAAAATTAGAGAAATATATAAATTATCATCTTGACTTTTGGAATGGTTAGATTTTAACCCCTTTAATTTTTAAAATATGAAAATCACCCTCTTAAACTTTACATAACTTCAAAATAACATCCATCATTTACTTAATTAACCATTTTATTAAATCATTTGATTTTTTATCATATTTTTAAATAAAAATTAAAATATTATAAAATATTAATTTATTTTGTTATTTTTAAATAATAATTTTGCACATTATATACAAGTATTTAATTAAAATTTTTTATATATAATTTTATTTTTATTAATTATATAACATAAAAATAAAGTAAAAGAAATATTTAGTCAATTATTTATAAAGATGGTAACTATTACATCCCTTAAATTCATAATGAGTACTAGTAGTCCCTTATTTTTATATTTATTATAATTATTTGTCCATCCTTTCACTAGTAATACTAAAATAAATGGCAAAAAGAAAAAAAATATAATTGATTAGCAAATATATATTTGACATTGTTAAGATGGAGTTTATAAATTCATTTTAACATTTTTTTATTTATTTTAATCCTATATGTGAAAGAAAGGATAAATAATTATAGCAAATGCAAAACTAAAGGACTAAAAATACTAATTATAAAATTTAAGGGATGTGATAGTCACCACCTTTATAAATAAGGAATTAAATTTTATGTTTACCCTAAATATTAGGTATAAAAAATAGCTAAAAAATCAATATACTACAATCTTTTGATTATTGATTAAATTTCATGAAAAATGCATATAATTTGATAAAATGGTTAATTAAATAGATTATGGATGTTAATTTTAAGTTTTATAATATTTAAAAAGGTGATTCCAAATTTCTAAAGTTAAAAAGGGTAATATCCAACCATCTTAAAATTGAAGGGATAATTTACATTTTTCCTTAAAAATTATGTTACTAAGGTATTTGGATAATTAACATTATAAAAAAAAAAGAGATTAGTGATGGAAAAATATATCATTAAAAAAGTTAATGATAGATAACAAGGTATTAATAAATAGTGCATTGGTAATTCAATTAATGATAGAATTTTATCACTCATCACTAATTTTCATCATTGCTTTCATTACTAATTTTGAAAGCCAACAATGAATGAAATGAATAATGAATCGAACTAGCAACATATTTATTTGTCATTAATTTTATATTTAGTGATGGAATTTTCATTCTTAAACCATGTATTAATAGTAGAAATATCCATTACCAATTTTAGTCTGTCATTATATTTGTCACCAAATATTGATGTGATGAAAAACAAATTTGTCACTAATTGGAATCCGTTGGTAATTCCATTATTAAATTAGAAAATTCCTTCAAAATTAATGATATTGTTTTCAAAATATTATCACAAATATTATGTACACAATATGGGGATATAGTTGTTAATTAATATGTTGTTTGTTTTTATAGTAATTTAAACAAAAAATGCCCTACCTAATCAAGTTTCATAAAGCCTAAACCCTATCAATAATTAAATATTCTAATCAAATTTCATGAAATAAAATTAATTCATAAATAGAATTGAATGTGGATATTTTATTTATATTAAGTAAAAAGACACTAAAATTAATAAATTCCAATTATTTTCTAGATCTATACATATTAAAACAAAAACCTTAAATTGCAAGCTCTTAAACAATGCATTAATGTTAAGCTCATGTTGCTCAATTATCAATTGTTAAAATATAAGTTGCTACTTTTAAGTTGTCATTTTCTTTTAAACATAATTTATATCAAATTACCATTTTCAAAAAAATAAGGATGATTTTATTTCTTTTCTATATTGCTAACTCAATAGAATGAATTTGAGAATACTGGTAATTAGAAACAATAAGTATTTTTATAAGTGTTAATGGTAATGGCATTAAGGACAAAAAATGGATCCATAGGCATGAAAGCAAAGAATTATCTTGAGAAGATTATAAGGACAGTTTTTACCAGTGTTCATTTCCTCTATTATGTGGCTATCTCTAGATACTCAATTATCTGCACCTTTTCTTCAAAGTTGTGAAACCCACATTTAGCTCCTTGACTATTTGTGTTATTGGTATGTAGAAATGTACCTTTATTCTCATTTAAGGATTTTTATGAGTTAAACTCTTTAAAAGATCCTTTTACAACTAGGAAAGTATTAAATAATTATAATAAAATAATTCAAAATATAGCTAAGCTAATAAAAATATTATCTATAACTTACATATAGTGTGGAAGATCTTCGATCTATAAAAGCATCACTTCCTTTTTTTTTTTCAACTAAATGTGCTTGAAAATCAACCAATGAGTCACTTCCTTCTCAATTTCTACTTTCTATTATAGTTATATGCCTAATCATAATTATAAAACTTTTTAAAATCCAAAGTGCATGACTATAAATTAGAAGTAAGAAATTACCATCCTTGTTTTATGCTTAGTAATTAACTTAAATCCTCTAGTATGTAGTGAGTCACCTTTCTCTAATACACAATTCTTCTTTACTCATTTTGCTTACTTTTTCCATTTTGAGTTACTTCATTTCATAATCATATCATTAATTAGTATAAGATTGCAACATAAGGAAACAAATTGCAATGAATATCAATTTAGTACATACTAATTACAAGAAAGTTTTTAAGAGCTTTATAGAAGGTATATGTGGCATTAACTTAGAAAAATAGCCAAAAATAGACAAAAATTTGGAAAATAAAAAATTAAAAATACTTAGTTTAATGTTAATAAATAATTATGAGTTGCCCTATGGATATAACCTAAATCCTACCATTAGTTGGGTTTAAACCCCAAGGATGTGCTAGTGGGTGCCTTTGACATATGATTAGGTACTCTATAGATTTTAATAAACTATACAAATTAAACTAGAAATTAATAATAAAAGTGCATTTACTTCCCTTTTCAATTCATTCATTATTGCTTTCTTCATTCCATGCCTATTGCTAGGAGAAGATATCTTACCAATACTTAGTATTTCTAAATATAGTGATATAAGTTTTTTTCTAATTTGGTTTTCCTAAAAAGGAGTTTGCACCTTTGTCAATTTTGGTAGTAATAAAGAGAAGAGCTAACCTAAGATTCTCTTTAATCTACTTATGAATTACACTTAAAAGCTAATAATAGCTTTACATTATTAAAAAATAAATGCAATCCATAGGTGGGCCAAAGAGGTTTTAGGTTAGCTTTTATTTGTACCACTACTAAGATTAGCAGAGAGGCAACCTCCTTTTCAAAAAAACCCAAATGGGAAAGACTTATATTACCAAATGTGAAAATACTATGTATTGGTAAGATGATTTCTCTTAGCAGTAGGTAGGGAATAAAAGAAGTAATAGTAAATAAATTGAAAAGGAAACTAAATGTAGATAGGGCAAAAAATGCAATGAAAATCATTTTTTATTGTAATGCTTTTCCAACTTACATACATCAAAGCTAAAAAAAGTAAAATCCAACATGATTCCTTAACTAAAAAGCTTTAAAATATTAAACCATAATAGCAATTTTGTATTAACCACTATAAAGAAAGTGTAATCTAATAAGGATGGTTATAATTTGGAATATGAATTATATGGAACACTAACCTCCAGCTAATTTTAATAGTATTTGCTCATATAAAAAGTTAACATAAATAGGCTAAAGCTAAATTAAAACTTTTAGGATTTATTCATTATAAGCTTTTAGCAAATGACAGTGGAAAAGGAGGAGAAAATCACATAATAAAAAAGAGGAAAAATAAAAGAACTCCTCTAATAAAGAAAGACTAAAAGAATGCTTATAAACAAAGACTATTCTAAATAAGAAATTGCAAGTCAATAAGTGTATGTATATATGTGTATATATGTATCATACATAAGCCTTAAATCTAATGGTAGTCAAGTTCAAAAAGAATGATTTAAAATACTACATTCAGATATGCTAAAAATTAGAGTAAAATTAACTTTAATCAATGCATGAACATAAAAAAGAAAGGATAGCACCACATTATAGCTTCCATTATTCAATATAATAGCTATTTTTATATAATATATCTTTTGAGTCTCTAGACTTACACAATCCAAGGATTCCATCATGGACATTATCTAATATTTCACTATCATAACTTTTTAAATCATCTTATTGTTACCTAAGGAACTCGAGCATTAATTAAGATTTCACTTGCATCTCCCTCTTAACCTTATCAGCCTTATATTTGTAATATCATGACATGAGGATTGAATTTCCTCATACCACTATTGATAATTCCTTGACAGACAACAAATTATTTTCTAAAAAATGGCGATTGATTTACAAATACTTGGAATTTTGAAAAATGGTGTTAGGAACTTTTTTTGGGTAATGATAGAAATGATTAAACTATTAAATACATATACATAAAAACTAAGGATTGAACCTTAGATACAACAGAAGGAACAAAATTTTTAAAGAATATCGAATATCACTTAAACTAAAAGCTCTCAACAAAATGGTGTTAAGGACTTGAAATGTTACTTTATTGCCACAATCACAATATAAGCATAATTTTTGGTTTTCTTTTAAAAATCATAAGTTAAGGTCCCAAGTCAGCTACACCATCCTTTAGAGCTCATCCTAAAAGTGGGCATCTTGTTTATGAATAATTAGAAAATAGAAGTCTAGAGGACTACCTTCCAATAAAGATGGAAAACCACCCCTTCCTTAGGTCATTGGATTCTATATACTATTTGAAATGCAATTAAATATCCACTACCATATGCTTTCTAAGAAGACCTCATGAGCCAACAACATATAATTCTAGAGTACATTACAAAATTATAATAGTACAACAAAAGGTAATATTACTTCTTAAATAATTAGATAATGTTATGTATTAATTTTTTATTAGTTTTTTAGTCCATGTATGGATGAATTATTTGTGCATATTACTTAAGGTTAATCAATTCAAGATGCAATTGAAATACAGGAAGAAAGGAACTTAACAAAAAAAATGGTTCTAAAACTAACAAACTTACATCAAGATTTTCTTAATAAAAAGGTATTATAGTATTTACATGAAACAAGAATCAAATAAAATGAAAGTCATGAAACACATGTACTTTTTAACAATATTTTCATGTGAAAATCCAAACTTCAAATTATATATGATATATCACACTTTCAATTGTATCTTTTTTTTAAAGCCATAACTATAACTATATTTAATTAGATTTCAAAGCAAAGTCATAAAAATATTGAAATATATAATTTACAAGATCAAACACCAAATTCATAAATTATTAAAATTATCAACATGAAATTAAACAATCATCTATGTGAAAACTCATCTTTATAGATGGATTAAGTTATCAATGAGCCATAAAAGAGATGAAGAATAAAAATAAATTATGTGTAATAATTGAAAACTTATTTATTAAATTAAAAATCAATTAGTGAAAGAGTAAATAGTGGTAGTGGAAGATGGTGATGAAAAAGGGAAGGCGGTTTGAAGGATGTCGAAAATCACAATGGCATAAAAAAGGAAAAGGGAGGAAGAGAAGGAAAGGAAAAAAAATGGAAGGTCAGTATTAGGCTTTAATATATATATATATATATATATATATATATATATATATATATATATATATATATATAGCAAGTTAGTGATGGGCTAATCCATCTCTAAAATATTTTAATAAAATGGTGTATTTTAATTAGTGATAGATATTAAGACTTCCATCAGAAATTCTATCACTAATTGACAAAAAAATTCATTATACCACTAAATAAAATTTTAAATTTTTATGCATGATATCATCTTTAAATCTATTGATAATTCAAACCCTAAATTTTATATTTCTTTACTAACCCCATTAATAAATTTTATTCACGAATTTAGATATGAATATATTTTTAAGTTAAAAAATTATAAAAATATAAAGAAATTAGTGATGGATGATACGGCATCCATCACTAAATTCATAATATAACTTGGATTCTCATTTACCAGCAAAAAATCCACTACTAAAATTCCATTACTAAATATTGAATTTTTTGTAGTATTATAAGGTCGAGCTAACAAATATGTGATTATCAATTTTGAATAAAATCAAATAAATATAAATTAATTTTATAAGAAAATAAAAAATATAAAAAATATATATTTAAATATTTCTTTTTAGATGTTATTTTTAATGCAAACTACATCAACCTTTTGATTTTATTATTAAAAATTTATTAACTCTTATCTTGATGATATTTTAATTAAAAAAAAGACTATTATACCACTTAACTTGAATCTTTTTTTGGAATCAATTTTCTTATAATTGAAATCATTTTATTTTAATAGAAACAATTTCAATTTATTTACAAATAAATTTTATTATTTGGTAACTATATCAAAAATAATAATTTTAATTCATTTGTAAATGAATTTTTTTATTTTTGAAACATATAGAAAAATGCATATATCTTAATTAAAAATAAGATTTTTATGGTATCATAATAAATACAATTTAGGAAAAATGTAAATTTTTTTATATAATATGTGTTTTAAAACAAATGAAATAAATTTTGGTGAAATTCTTAAAAATTTTAATGGATTTCATAATTGCACAAATGAAATTAAAATAGGAACTAAACATCAAATGAAATTTTTCTCTATTTAAACCCAAATAACATTTCAAAAAGAAATTCATTTGAAAATGAAGTGAAAAATTATTTTTAGCTTTTTTAACAAATAAGTTAAAGATAAAATTTTGTATGTATAATAATATTTTTCTACAAAAGAAAATAGTATCCTTTTATACACTAAATAAGGGAATTATTTTTTGTCATATTGCCAAACAACAAAAAAACAATTTATTATCCAAAAATGCATTTTCTTAGAAAAGTAATTTCATAAAATTTAGTTTTCATTCAAAACAAAAGGACACATAAGAAAAAATAAAATTCTAATTAGAAATTATGTGATTTTAGATAGGTTAAATTACTTTGTTATTTTTATAATTTCACTTAACTTTTAATTAAATGACTACAATTTAATAGTTTGGAATTGGGTTCTTAGCCTTTATTCAACAAAAGTAAATGATAAATTAGTTGTTAATTATTTTAAGGTGTGTTTAGTATGACAAATAAGTTAACTTATTAACTTAGTCAATTAATTATAAGTTAATATTTAAAAGTGCATCCCATTTAGTTAAGCTTATTTGTAATTTATTTGAGCCTATCTACTAAAATAAGTACGTACATATATTTTAACAAATATTTAGATGAACTTATTTTATTAGCTTACCTGTTCTCTATAAGCTAATCAAAGCTTATTTTTGTAAATTGTCATGTAGCTTGCAAAAATGCTACTATAAAAGTTACAGAGAATTTGATCGAAAAATATTTTTTATTATAATTTTTAACATAAATACCCTTAATAAAATATAAAAAATTGAAATATTTTTATGGGGAGGTGGATATCTTACATAATTCCCATGATATAAGAATATTTTAATGATACAAAAAGACTGTTTTGTGCACTTTTCTATTAAAACCTTAACAGCATTGCTCATCTCAACTTATCATTATTAACTTTCGTCTATTACCGTTTATCATTATTAATTATTAATGATCAGTCACCACACAATCGCCTATTGTTGTTGATCGCTGCCCATCACCAACCTTATGCATTATTGTTAATCACTAATTACCACTATGCATAGTTGTTAACCATTACTCATTACCATTACCACCTGTAATGGTTATAGATCTTAGCTATCACTACCTATTGTTATCAACCATTGATCCACTACCATTCTTTGTTATTGACCACTACATGCCATAATCTATTGCCATTAATTATAGTTTGTTACCATTGATAATCATCAATTATCAGTCACTGCCATTGATTATTGCTCACTATTACTTAACTATTGTCTACCTCCACCCATCGTTATTGACCATCATTTACCTTTTTTTATTGTCATTAATTGCAATTTACTATAAAATACTATTATAATATTATACATTATAATAATACGTGTTTCAAATTATTCTTTTTCATGATTTTAATAATTATAAGTACTTTACTAGTTGTACATCTAAGTAAATAAATGTTAATTATAAGTGCTTGTTAAAGTGTAAAGTGTGTATCAAAATATAATTTTAGACATATTTAAAGTAATAAAGCTTATGCAAAATGCCTTTATAATTCCAACTCTTGTTTAAATTGTTTATCCAAATGAGACCTTAAAGTACTAGCTTATTAAAAAAAAAGGCTATAATTTTAATCAAATGACAATTGACATCCTAATTATGTAAATATTTGGTGTATAATCATAAATTCAATATAAATAACTAAGTATGTAACATTATAAATTATAATTAATTAAATTATAGGTAATTATTTTCTTATTTTAAATAATAGACAAATGAAAAGTAAGTAGGCAAATAAATAAATATGTAATATGATAAAATATAATTAAGTAAATTAAAAATAATTATATTCTATTATAGGATATCTTAATTATATCTATATAATTTAATCTTAAAATAAATATAAATTAATTTACTTCATATATCTATCTATATTAACATATATTTTTATGTTATTTTATTTTTTAGCTAGTTTAATAACTAATTTTTGGTAATGGTAGGAGTGGTTAAACATTTAACTAATTTAACAACTAATCTTATAAAGCACTTGTGATACAATCAGCTAATAGTTAACTTAATAATTATCAGCTAATTTATTAACAACTAACTAACTTGTTGGTTACTTGTACCAAATAAAGCCTTAGTATTTATTGCTAATTTTTGTTAATAATAGGAGTGACTAAATCATTATACTAATTTAACAACTAGTTTTATAAAACACTTATGATAGAATCAGATAATAGTTAGCTTATTAATTAGTGACTTCCTTATTGGCAACTAATTATTTTGTCAACTACTTGTATCAAATAGAGCCTTAGTATTTGTTGCTAACTAATAGTTGATAATTGCATTAGCAAAAATGAGATACTACATTGCTTCATAGAAATTAACCTAAGTTAACACTAAGGGTACAAGTAGACCAGATGGCCTATTAGAGGCCTACGGCCTAACTTATTTAAGACCTAGTTTAATCTGATTTATTTATCTAAATAAGTTAGGCTTAGACTAATAAATTGGCCTATTTAGATAAATAAATTAGACTTTTTTCTTTAGGCTTGATTTGTAGGTCTATCAAGCTAGTTTATTTAATTATAAATATATTTATAAATAATATAATATAATATATATTATACATACAAATAATATAAATATTTTAATACATATATAAATGTATATAGGCTTAATTAGGTCATTGGATAATTTTAGGTCTTAAAAAGTTTTAGTTTATTGGCAAATTTGAAAGTCTATTTATATAAAAAGGATTTTAAATAAGTTAATAGACCAAGTCAGGCTTCTTTAATAGGACAGGCCGAGCTTGAATTTTAGCCTTATATAGGTTAATAAGGTAGGCTCAGGCCAATGATTTAGAAAATAGGTCTAACCTATTTAACGTAAAGCTTAACTCGGCTTAACCCACTTGTACCCCTAGTTAACATTGACATTTATATTAACACATTGACATTTTCAAAATTACTTGAAAAACTAAGATAACAAGTCATAATACAGCTAACATTTTTTGGATGTGATGGTATTTTTTAAATTAATAAAAAAATTTAAAATATTATTTTGTACTTAATTGATGTCATAATATATGATATTGAAAAAATAAGAAAATTTAAGATATCAATTTTAGAATTTATTGATATTTATTTAAAGTAGTAGTATTTTTAAAATTATTAGAAAAATTAAGATGTTAGTTTTTTACTTAACCAATGTTAAACTACTATATGACATTTAAAGATTACTAGGAAAATAAAGAAGCTTAAGATATCGATTTTAGAATTAACTAATATTTATTTAAACATAACGACATTTTTGAAATTATCAAGAAAATTAAGATGTCAATTTTTTACTTAACTAATGTTAAAATGTATGAAATTTAAAGGTTACTATAAAAATAAAAAAACCTAAGATATTTATTTTGGAAGTAATCAATGTTCAAAGGTATTACAAAAGTCTAGTAAAAAAACTGTTAAACTTTAGCTGTTGGTTTTGAGCTAAACCAATGTCTTAGGTAATAACATTTACAAGGTTACCAAAATCTATAAAAACTTAATATATTGATTTTGTTTACAATTATTGTCTAAAGATATTTTAAACAACTAGTTGGAAAATATAAAAAGTAAACATATCAATTTTGTACATAATTGACGTTTAATAGTATGGGAAGTTACTTGAAAAATGATGGTACATAGGCAGTGAGCTTTGTGTTAATAATCAATGTCTAAAGTTGATGATATTTTTATGTTATAAATTAAGCACAACTTATTTTTTTCTTATTATCACTCTGATTCTTACTTTTATTTGTTCCTAAGTTCCGTCTCTATTTTTGTCTTTGTCTAGCTTTCTCTTACAAAACTTTAGAAGTCACTCTTTACTTTGTCCTCTACCAGGCATCAATGAGCTATCAGTACTCTTTCAACTAACATCAATTATGAAACAAATGCTCTATTCTAGACCATTAGTTCAAAATATATAAGAGGTGTTTTTCTTGTAACTATTTCTTATATCTTTATTTTTTTTCTATTTTTCTAATTTTTGCATAAGTTTTTTTTTTTAAAATTGTTTGTATTTCCTTCATAAAACTTCTGAGGTTGTATTTAATGTTTTTGGTACTTATTATGTATTTGATAAATGTTGTAATGGAATCTGAAGTCGCCTAAATACTTTTCTTGCTTTTATTTCTTAGATCTTCACTTCTTCCATTCCTTTGATTTTTTTTTATGTTGTTTTAAAAAAATTTGTTTGTTTTTCTTTTATATAACTTATAAGATAATTTCTAAGTTTTCAATAATTATTATATGTTTGATAAAATATTACAAAATAGTCTGAAGTTACCTAAATAATAATGAGGGATAGAGAAAAAGTGGAAAAACATATATGAAAATGATCATTTTTTGCAATTCCAGGAAGAATAAAACCTTGTTGTGATTTTTGCAAATAGATTGATCTCGAAAAGTCATATGAAATAGACATAAAATTTTTCTTAAATAGACAATCGAGCACAAAATTATAACCTTTCAAGGTTTCCAACTTGAAATACAATTTTGACAAGACATTGAGTTTATTCAATTTTTACTATAAATATTTTAACTCAAAGCCAAAAATTGTCATTGTTATTGGTGATTAAGTTATAAGATATGCAAAGAAACATTGATGATTCAGTTCAACATGGAATCAACGTTATTTTGTTTTTCCATGTTGAATATGTAATTAATGTCATAACTTATTTACGACGACACTGATAAGACATTAATCATATTTTGATGGATAGTGTTTTAAACAGTCAACGTCAATCAACTATTCATTAATTATGTTAATAGCTGAAAGTTGTTAAACTAACTAATTAATTAAAAGTGTTTGGTTAAATTAGTTATTGGTCTAACTTTAAAATGTAAAATAATATATGAAAGAACATGTTAATATCAACAAGATAAAGGAAGTAAGTTAATCTATACTTATTTTGACACCAAATTATATTGATACAATTAAGATATTCAAAATAAGAATATAAATATCTAAATTTTAATTAATTATATTTTATAACATTATATATTTTTTATTTACTTAATATTTATTTATTTATTATTCAAAATAAGAATATTAATATTTAAAATTTTTTAATTATACTTTGTGATATCATATATTTATTTACTTACTTATTTTTATTTATTTATATTAATGAGGATAGGTCAAATATATAACTATAATGCATAAGTTACCATAAAACTTAATTAATGATGGATATGTAGATTTATAGAATTAGGCATAGGCTGTCAATTAACTAAAAGAAGATAAATAAATTTAAAAAATTAATAAATTATAAGTTATTATATAAACTTATTAAAATATGCACTTTTTTCAATAAGTTCACTATCAAACATCTTTTTATAACTTGCTTTTAGTTTATTAATAAATTCAATAAATTACAAATTAATTTATTTATTTACACCTAACATACTCTTTATATCAAATTTTCATTTCTAACTTGCTACTTTCTGACATTTTTTTTAGTTAAATCCCATTAGTTGTTGAGATACATGAACATTGTTGATGTAACCTAACAATAGGGTGATGCAAAATGTTACGTTCCATTTGCATTTATGTTTCAAGTGACAAATAACATGTAAAAAATTATAATATTTTATGGTATTATTTTGCTTTTAGAAGAAAATTTGGAATGATGTGCTTTCTAATCCATAGCTTGTTATAATGTTGTTTTTGTATATCGATATATTACTAATAAAATATGAAAAAAGAAACAACAATCTTCTCCTAGTTATTAAAAATGAAAATAAGTATTTATAGATTCCAAACTTAAACTGTACTTAACAATTTAATTAGAAATTGATTACCTGGAGAACTAATTTCGCCATGATCAGTTTAATAATTAAGTTGATCTTTCATCTTTCAACGTGTTGAGTTGAATATTCTTTTTGCTTAGTGTTAATCAAGACTCAATTAGTGCAGTTAGGACTCTGTCAATAAACAAGCATGTCCATAGATATCTTTGTTTTTTTGGGCTAGAACGATGGTCAAAGGAAACAATGACTATTTGAGAATTTTAGAGCATTAATATTGCATTCTATACAGTAGGATGGAAAAGGATGGTAATAAGAATAGCAATGAAAATGAAATAATTATTTTATAATTATATTTAATATGATAAAGATAAAATAAATATTTCATTCTATTTTTATGTTGAGTACATTAAAATAACATAAGAATGAAATGAAAAAGTATAATTAATAATTATGTCCTTAGTGCAAAATTAATAAACAATTTAGAAAAAATATAGGGGATCAAGTACTAATAAATTTTATGAAATAAAATTGATTCATAAAATAAAATTGAATGTGCACATTTTATTTATATTAGGTAAGAAGAAAATAAAATGAATAAATTTCAACATATACCTTAAAAAATGATGTTGGAGGTCTATACATGTGAAAATAAGAACATTAAATTGCTAACTCTCAAATAATGTATTAATGTTGTGCTTATGCTACTTGATCATAATTACAAAATTTGTTAAAATTCAAAGTGAATGAATATAATTTAAAAGAAAGAAATTACCATCCTCCTTCTATGTTTCACAATAGACATAAATCCTCCAATATGCAACGAGTCACCCTTTTCTAATGAACAATTCTTCTTTACTTGTTTCACTTTTTTTTACATTCTAGATCATGCCATTTCTTGAACATATCATTATATTAGTATAAGATTATAATGTAGGGAAAGAAATTGCTATGAATATCAATTTAGTACATACTAATTATAAGAAAATTTTTATGATCTTTATGTGAAGTCACTAACACATTACATTAACTTAAAAAAATAACAAAAAAACATAAAAAATAAATTTAGAAAATAAAAAATTATAGACATTTAGTTAAATGTTAATCAATATTTATGTGTTGCTCTTCAAATGCTACCCTAAACCTTACCATTAGCTGGATTTGAATCCTAAGGATATGTTAGTGGGTATTGTTAGGTTTTAAATTAAATAACATAATGAAAATTTTTAAAAATTTATTTTGAAACTCGACAAGGATCTAGGTGAAAGAACCATAAACTAGTATTAGTATTTATACCTTAATTGTGTGAAACTGATTTCGTGCAAAAGAATTTGATCTAAATTAATCTTACAACATTTGTTATACAAATGCTAACACATATCACCTTCTAGTTCGTTGAACATGAACCCACAAACAATTTGATCACCGGATCATTAACACTCAAGTTGAATTATCATGAATCATAAATGTTGTTCGAAGGAACAATATCTTTATGATATCCACATGAATGTTTGAATACATTGATTGAATTAGCAAGGATCTCTAACTGCGAGACTTTTCTAATTTTTAGATCACACTTTTTATCAATCTTGATATATTTTCTATACCGATAAATGAAATTCCAAATTTTCTAATCTTGTTTAAATATTTATCAAATCATATTATTGATATCTCTACCAAATTTTTTTAAGTGATTGATAGAAATTAATAAAATATTATTATCTAATTAATTTATTTTATATCACAAATAAAATCACTTTTGATCTTCAACCAGAATTACCTCAAAAAAAGGAAATAACTAAGTTTTAATTATTGATGAGGCCTAAATACAGTTCTAGTTAATAACTAATCCATATCTAATGTCCTTTAAAGTATAACCCAATCATATGACATTATTATTTAGTGAAGTCCAATTGTATTAAGCCTATTCTAATTAGGAGTTTTAGTCTAATTAAAAATTTCTAATTACACTTATAACCCTAATATTTGACATCCTTTTTTGTGTGTAACCTTAGAAGTTCCTATTACGCTGGTCATGATCCTAATATCCTATTTTAGTATTATAAACTAGTGAATGGTATTTAGCAATACATCATTAGCACCTAAATATTGAGAATGTTAATGATTCAGCATAACCTTTTCATGATGAATATTTTAGTGTAGTTTAATCTCTTTTATCCTAGATATTGAATTAAACTTAAGGCATGGAATGTGTCACTTTTTTCATAATTTAATTTATATGTTTGTTGATTCCTAAGTAAACTAACTAAAAGCAAATAAATCAATATTACATATCGATCTATTTGAGTATAACCATACATTTCATAGTCTTACTTTAATCAAAAGGTCTATAAATATCACTCTTCCTACATAGAAAAGATAAAATCTTATCTAGATTGTTCACATTCTTGTGTATAATTCATGGTATATCCCATTCACTTAGCTTTTAGGCCAATCTTATTATAAGTGACATCAGATAGTATCAAAGTACATGACTCCTTTCTATAGGGAATTATAGTAATTTTAGGTCAAAAAATCGCCTACATTATTGTCATTATGAGAATTGCTTATGATACTTACATAACAATCTATATGGCAGTCTTTTTGTGAGTCAATCCAGTATATTTATTCTTTAACATGTACCTATGAATTAACTTCATATCTAATATCAATGACTGTAGTCATCAAACAACATTCATACTAGTTTCAGTTATATTATTATCCCAATTTATAATAATATTCAACTAAGGATATTTAAGAATAATATTAATTATTTCAGGAACAATTACTATATTTACTTATATTACATAGATGTAACATTAAACAGAATGATTGAAATGCCTTTATAAAAAAAATATAATACAATGTATGTAAATATAATTATCCTATGATTAGCTACTAAAGTATGTACTAATAAGTGCCCTCAACATATAACTAGGTACTTTACAAATATCAATAAATTATAAATTAAATTAGAAATCAATAATATAAGTGCACTTAGTTTCCTTTTCAATTCATTTATTATGGCTTCCCTCACTTTCTGCTTAATATTAGGAAAAGTCATCTTACCAATTCCTAGTATGTCTACATCTGGCAACATATATTTTTTCTAATTTGGTTCTCCTAAAAAGGAGGTTACTCCTTTGCCAATTTTAGTAGTGGCAAGGAAAAAGCTAACTCAAGGTCCTCTTTTGGCTCACTTGTGGATTGCACTTAAAAGCTAATAATACAAGCTTTGCATTGTTAAAAAGTAAAGGCAATCCACAAATGGGGCAAAGAAGGTCTTTAGTTAGCCTTTATCCATGCCACCACCTAAAATTAATAGAAATTCAACCTCTTCTTTAGAAGAACCAAATCAAAAAGAACTTGTATCACTAGATGTGGAAATATTAAGCTTTGGTGAGATGACTTCTCCTAGTAATAGGTAAAGAGTGAGGGATGTAATAGTGAATGAATTAAAAAAAAAACTAAATGTAGATAAAAATAAGGAAGACTTGTATCTTAGTCAAATTTTGGATAAATGAGTGTACTTAAAGCATTTGAATGGATTAGATAATATAAAGAGATATAGAGGATTAATGATCTTGTATGTGAATGCAAGGTAAGAAGGTTATATGAGCAAAGTAAGCTTTATATCATGTTTGATTGAAAATTTTAGTATATAAGAGCAAAGAGGTATACTATAACTTATAAGTTCAAGGGAAATAAGTAAAATTATAAGCTTAATAGGGGAATAAGTTAGAAGATAGAAATAGAAATTCCATAATGGCAAGATAGTTCAAAGTTAATCACAACACAACAAAGTTCTAATGATAACTATTTTCTTAGTCTAAACTGAAAATGGAAATTAAGATAAGGAAATGAATATAATCAAACATTATGATGCCTAAACTACTACATTCTTGAAAACTTATAACAATATTCACAAGTTATATGTTGACTTATTCACTAAAACAAGCAATTTAAAGGATGACATTACATAAACATCATCTAGCAGTTGCCTGGACATTTCTATATATGCACCAAAATTGGAATAAGGGTATAAATTGTATGAAATTGTTGGTTTAAAGTCAACAAAGAATAATAGATACAATATTTTCATCTTTCCATTACTTTACCTCACTCAACAAAGCATGCACTTAGAATTTTTCAAAATAAAAAATACATAAAAATTAATGTATATTTATGAATATTTTAATAAAACAAAATTGGCTTGTCCATTATGGGTGAAGAGAAAGACAACAATATCAAACACAAAACTAGATCGCAAAGCCCCAATGCTTCCTATTAACAAAAGAGAATAAAAAGGAAGGGACTCTAAACTAGAGTGATGTATTTTTTTAGGAAAATTCCTAAGAAGTGAATTTTTTTAAATCATTCATACTCAAGGACATATTTTTATTAAGGAAATTCCTAAAAGTGAAAAAAAAGTTTTATACACTTGTTATTATTCTATGTATACTAAATATATATCACTTTTAATAACTTAGAATCTAAAATTTATGTGTATGTATTATACTTTATCAAATTAATAAATCTAAGATTTAATTAAAATGTTTTTAAAATAATATTTTAATTATTTAATTACTATTATTAATATATTAGTTTAAATCACAATAAAAATAAAAGTGTCATGTGGTGGAGATATAACCCTTCAACTATTAGCCATACCTTTTTTATTTCTTTTCATTTTTTTCTCTTTCATTTATTCATCACCCTTTCTTTCTCAAATCTTCTCATTTTTCTATAACCCCCTTTCCCTTTCTCTCAAAAATCACTTGTTATTTTTTATTTTGCTTTAGTTTTAACCCACCACCGAAAGCTACCAATAATACAATAATTAACAAAAACACATAAAATAATCATGAATTACAAAACTAAATCTTCAAATATAAAAAGTTTTAAAAACTATCAAAATAGTATCAAATTGAGAAAATCTACCAATTAAAATGTGTAATAGAATGAAGTAAAGACAATGGTAGTGACAAGGGTGAGTGACTAACCAGACGTAGCAATTTCTTAGAGCGGTGCTGGAAGGAGGAAGGATGGAAAGGAGACAAGGAAAAGGGAAAATAAGGGGTTTGGCGTCAAACTCTGATGCATATAATAGTTTATCAATAAATTAATCTATTACTAATTAATTTTAATAAAATAGTGTATTTCTTTTAGCAAGGAATTGTAGGACCTCCATTGCTAATTTTCAGAAAATTCATTTCATTACTAAATAAAATTTTAAATTTTTATGCATGAATTTGTTGATAATTTGAAAAGTCAATTTTTTATTCCATTACTAATTTCATTAGTAAATATTGCTAACAAATTTAAAGATGAATGTAGTTTTAAATTAAAAAATTCTAGAAATATTAAAAAAAATTAGCAATGGACAATGATGGATAATACAATTTCTATCGTTAATTTTGTTGCTAAAATCAGAGCCTAAATATGACTCTTGGAATCTCAATTATCAATAGTAATTCCATCATTAAATATAGATTTTCTTGAAATGAATTAATAGAAATAAAATTAAATCTATAGAATTTTAATTAAATAATAAAAAATGAATTGTAAAATTATATATAAAAAATGATGAAATATATTATTTGTTATGATTCTTGTTAAAAATTAATAAAAAAATATTGTAATTTGATAGAATGATTAATTAAGTTAATAATAATAGGCGATAATTCTAAATTTTGTAATGTTTAAGAAAGTGATTTTCAAGTTTCCAAAGTTAAAATAGAGCAAAATTTAGCAACCCTAAAATTGCAAAGGGTATTTTGTATTTTCTTCATTTTTAATATTATTAAAATATATGATATGATTAATAATAAAAAGTTTCTATATTTTAAAATTTATCATCAAAATTATAATTAACAAAAATTTAGTATAAAAATTATAATTAAATAATTTTATGGAAAGTATAAACATATCCTATTTTAAAAATTGTTAAAATGTAATTACCAAAATATTTTAATGGATAAATATTAAAAAACTAATATTATCTTATTATCTATTAATCAAATATAATATTGAAATATATAAAAAAAATGAAGAATATGAGTATAAAAGAATCATTTGCCTATGCTATCACTTTTCCTATGAAAGAAAGATTCTCTCATTTAATGGAATAATCATTTTTTTATGAAATTAACATTCTCATTTCATTATACCTACAAAACAAACTTTTTTTTTATTCTCTTTTCTATTTTCACCCATTTTATTCTATAAAATCAAGTGTAATCAATATAAAGAATTTCTCTCCTTCCAATTTATAAGATTCATTTCCACAATTCAAACTTTTGTCCATTAAGTACATAAAATTTGAATTAGTATTTTTTTTATTGAACAAATGTCTTTCTTTATATCATTGATATTCCTGGGAGGAATGTCTTGAATAAAAAGATGTATGCAAATAATAAATTCAAATCCTTGTAGAAAAATTTCTAATTGTGAGCATTTTATTAGAATTATTTATTGATATGATCCCTCTTGCCATGATTGATTTGAATCTTTCTAGATTGGATACTTTACGCGAAAAAGATGAAGAGAGGCGCCACAACTTAAAGAATTGATAAGCCTTAAAGAACGCCACAAGGATCAGCATTCTTAATAAGTTCGAAATGAATTCTTTTAAGAACCCTAGAGAACAAAGTCTCACAAGCCAATATGCTCAATCCGTAAAATCTGTATTTATTCCTTCCAAATGCTGTTTAGACATGTTTTATGTAGTAACATTCCTTACCACTAGGCTTAGTAAAAACCTAACATAAATTAACCCAATCAGCCTAATAAATAAGCCCACTAAGAATAATAATAAAATTAAGTCTAAAATAAAAGGGTAAAAGGCTTAGGCCTGCTACAAGTATAGCCCACCTAAAATGTAATTATAACGTTTATTTAGCTTAAGAAATGGGCCAAATAAAAGGACTAAACAAAACATAACCAAAAAACTAAACTAAATGAGATGCAGCCTTTTCTAATTCTCATTGTCTTCAATTTGAATACAATAAGTTAATTTAGGCTCTTCTACATCCCATTTTGGGCCTTCAATTTTGAAGCCTTCCATGATCAAAATTTCCATCATTTGATTTAGAGCTTCTTTGGCTTTCTCGACTCTTGCTCTTGTCATTAGTCCTCCCAATCCTTGGATAGCCTCCATGCTGCCTTTTATCATGCCTTCTCCTATGTCCTTATCATTCCCTCCTTCTTGACTTGAATTTGTCCTCAAATTGGATTCTTCATCATCTACATCAAAGAGAGATAAATTAAATACATTAAAGGTAGAACTAACACCATACTCACCAGAAAGATCTATTTTGTTAGCATTATCATTAATCTTAGATAGCACTTGGAATGGACCATCTCCCCTAGGTTGAAACTTGGATTTCCTTTCAGTAGGAAACCTCTCCTTCCTCATATGCACCCAAACCCAATCTCCTGGCTAAAAGACAACCTTCTTTCTTCCCTTATTTGCTTGCTTTGCATAGCTTTCCATTTTCTTCTCAATTTAAGCTTTTACCTGCTCATGCAACTTCCTCACATAATCTACCTTAGCCTGTACATCCTTATGCTTAAAAATAGAAAGGTTAGGCATAGGTAATAAATCAAGAGGAGTTAAAGGGTTAAATCTATACACTATTTCAAATGGAGAGCAATTAGTAGTACTATGGATAGCCTTATTATATGCAAACTCTACATGAGACAAACACTCTTCCTGTGACTTAATATTTTTTTAATAACAATCCTAAGGAGTGTAGATAAAGTTCTATTAACTAACTCTGTTTGCCCATCAGTTTGGGGATGACAAGTAGTTAAGAAGAGAAGTTTAGTTCCAATCTTACCCCAAAGTGTCCTCCAAAAATGACTTAGGAACTTAGTGTCTGTATCACTTCACAATGCTTCTAGGCAAACCATGAAGTCTTACTACCTCTTTAAAGAACAAATCTGCCACATGACAAGCATCATCTACTTTCTTACATGGTATGAAGTGAGCCATCTTGGAGAATCTATCCACCACTACAAAAATTGAATCCTTGCCACTTTTAGATCCGAGGAAGACCTAAAACAAAATCCATAGAAATATCAGTCCTAAGGAGAGTCAGGAATTGGCAAAGGAGTATATAAACCAGTGAGGCATCACTTTATACTTAGATTTCTTACATATAATGCAATCTGTTACACCATTTATGTACATCACGTTTCATGTGTGGCTAATAAAAGTGTTCATGCAGCATGTCTAAAGTCTTTTGGACCTCAAAAATGTCCCATTAATCCTCCCTTATGTGCTTCCCTCATAAGTAACATCCTAATAGGAACTTTTAGGCACACACAATCTCTTTTCTTTAAATAAATAGTCATTATGCCTAAAGTACCCATTTTGAGTAGCATACACACAAGCTTCATATATTTGAGAAAATTCTAGATCATGCTCATACAATTCCTTAATTTGCTCAAAACCAATGAATTTAATTTCAAGAGTAGAGAATAAAGCATACCTTCTTGAAAGTGCATCAGCGACCATATTGGAATTACCTTTTTTATGTTTAATCACATAGGGAAATTGCTCAAGGAACTCGACCCACTTGGCATGTCTCTTATTAAGCTTACCCTGTCTCTTTAAGTACTTCAAAGATTCATTATCACTATGAATTACAAATTCTTTTGACAAAAGGTAGTGCTGCCATGTTTGTAATGCTCTCACCAATACATACAATTCTTTATCATATGTAGGATAATTAAGAACAACACCATTCAGTTTCTCACTAAAATAAGCAATGGGATTGCCCTCTTGCATCAAAATAACCCCTATCCCCACATTAGATGCATCACATTCAATTTTAAAAGATTTAGCAAAATTAGGTAATGTAAGAATAGGTACATGAGTTAATTTTTCCTTAAGGGCAGCAAAGGCTTGCTCTTGTTTTTCACCCCATTTAAATCCTACATGCTTTTTAATCACTTCTTTCAAAGGTGCAGCTAATGTACTAAAATCTTTGATAAACCTCCTATAGAAACTAGCCAAGCCATGAAAGCTTCTTACCTCACTTACATTCTTAGGAGTTGGCCACTTCTTGAATGGCTTTCACCTTCTCTTGATCAACCTGCACTCCTTGTGAACTAACAATAAAGCTAAGAAAAACTACATGATCTATACACAAAATACATTTTTCCATACTGGCATACAATTTCTCATGTTTAAGAGTATCCAAAACACATCTCAAGTGTACAAGATGATCATCATATGACTTACTATAAATCAAAATATCATCAAAATAAATCACAACAAATTTTCCTAGAAACTTTCTTAACAAATGGTTCATTAATCTCATGAAAGTACTAGGAGCATTTGTTAAACCAAATGGCATGACCAAGCCATTCATACAATCCCAAATTTAGTTTTAAAAGCTATTTTCCATTCATTCCCTTCTCTAATCCTAATTTAATGATATCCACTTTTAAGATCAATTTTGGAAAACACACAAGCACCATGCAATTCATCTAGCAAGTCATCTAATTTAGGAATGGGATGTCTATACTTTACCATAATATTATTGATAGCTCTACAATCAGTACACATCCTCCAAGTTCCATCTTTCTTAGGCATAAGAATGACTGAAACTGCACATGGACTTAAGCTTTCTTGCACCCACCCCTTTTGCATCAACTCTTCAACTTGCCTTTGAATCTCCTTGGTCTCCTGGGGATTACTCCTATATGCTAGCTTATTAGGCAATGAAGCTCCTGGAATGAGATTAATTTGGTGTTCTATCCCTTTTAGAGGTGGTAGGCTATGAGGCACCTTCTTGGGAAAGACATCTTTAAATTTCTACAATAAAGAAAAAATTTCACTAGGAAGAGAGTTAGTAGAACTTGCATCTTTTGAATTATTCTCCTTACTTAAAAGTAAGAGCATTGGCTTTTTCAAATGTATAGCCTTTTTCACCTCTTTTTCTTTTATAAACAGATTTGGTGCTTTTCTCTCTTTTTCTTGCTTTCTTCCACTTTCTTTTTCCTTTTTCTTTTCACTCTCTTTTTCTTTTATCCCTCATTTTTTATTAATCCTCACTAACCTCTATTGGAGACAAAAGTGCAAGAGTAGTCTTGCATTCATTATGTACAAATGAGAACTTGTTTGTGTACCCATCATGAATGACTACTTTTATCATACTGCTAAGGTCCTCCCAAGAAGTAAATGACAAGCCTCCATGGGTACCACATCACATATAACCGTGTCATCATACTTTCCTATGGAAAACTCAACCTCCACTTGCTTTACTCACAGTCATCTCACCTTCCTCACTAAGCCATTGAAGCTTATATGGCCGTGGGTGAGGTTTAGTCTCTAACTTCAATTTTGATACCATTCTTGCACTAGCTACATTGGTGCAGCTTCCTCCATCAATGATTAAGGAGCACAACTTCCTTTGGATGATACACCTTGTATGGAAGATATTTTCCCTTTGACTTTCATCAAATTCCTTTACTTGATTTCCCTAACATCCTTCTCACCATGAACAAGTCTCCCTCACGTGCTATTTCTTCATCATCCTCATTCTCACTAGAATGGTCGAATTCGGAAGATGATTCACTAGTGATTTCTCCATTGTCCTTAAGTAATATAGTCTTTTTGGTTAGGACAATCAGAGGCTATGTGACCTCTCCCTAAGTACTTGAAACATTTAATCTTACTACTCCCTATCTTTTTAGGGGCCTCTCTAAACTTAAATTGAGTCCTTTGAGGTGCAGCAGTGGAATTGCTTGAGGAAGTACCTCCCTCCTTCTTATTTCTTTCCTTCCAACTTAGGAGAATTAAAGTTAGAAGAGCTCCTTCTCATGGTAACCTTTCTCTTGAGTTGTTGTTCTACCTTAGTAGCTTGATGCACTAAGTCCTCCAACTCCACATAATTTTGTAGTTTCCACAACATCCCTTATATCACTATTCAGCCCATGTAAGAATCGTGTCATAGTAGCCTCCCTATCTTCCCTTATGTTAGGCTCTAATCAGGGACACCTCCATCTCTTTATAATACTCATCCACACTTTTTTCCCTTGTATTAGCCTTTGGAGTTTGTTATGTAGGTTCCCTATAGTAATAGGATGGCACAAACCTCCTTCTCATCAATCTATTCATTTCCACCTAAGTATCTACTAATGATTCTCCATATCTTGCCCTCTCCTTTTGTAATTGGTCCCACCAAATAAGAGCATAATCAGTGAACTCCATAACTGCCACTTTCATCTTCTTCTCTTCTGTATAGTTGTGGTATGCAAATAATTGTTCAATCTTCATTTCCCACTCCAAATAGGCCTCCGAATCACTTTTCCCTTTGAATGAAGGAATGTTTATTTTGACTCCCTCAATTCTATCCTCCCTTGATTCTGCTTCATGATGTATTCTTCTCCTCCTCTCATGTCTCCTCCTATCTCCATTTGGGTCTTCTTTACCATTGCCTTGGTTCTCCAATTGTTCAATTCTCTCATAAAGCCCCTCGGTGTGTTCCCTCATTATCCTTTGCATTTGTGCAGTAATAGTATCAATTAGCATTCTTTGAGCTCCATTAAAACCATCACCACCTGTTCCTGCCATACTTCAAGTAAAAATATTAATAATAACAAGAATGGAACTTCACCACTCTTCTCACGTGTTTACACTCTAGAATTTGAATCACTCGTGTTTTGGCTGTCAAATAGGCTTTGATTTGTAATGTTCTCTCTTGCCTTTTTCCTCTCAATTGCTCTCTTTAAGTTCTTAATTGAATCATCAAGAACACACAAGAATGCTAAATCAGAGTTGGATAGAAAAAAATAAGACAAAATAGAATGGAATTACTCAAGAAGACTCTTAGGATATTTATCAAACAAAGTGTGCAATGAGTTCAGAAGAAAGAATAAGAAACAAGCTGCTGTATTTTTCTTTTCTTATTTTTTTTCTGTTGTATATTTTTTTGTAATTTTTTTTGTTTCTTTTTCTAGTTGTATATTTTTTTTTTGCAGTCTTTTTTTTATATCAAAATTGTGATGCTTCGAGTAATAGAATTTGTAATTTGGAATGAAACTTTGAAATTGCAGCAACTAAGAATGAAATTAGACAGAATTCTCAACAAAACAAGCTATTACTTAACATACTAACAGCATACTATTCAAGGCACATGGATTGAAAGGATCAAAGTTCATAAACTAATGATGAACATAGAATGAATACCAAGAACACAAATGCAGAATATTATGAAATGAATAATAAATTGAAGAAAATAAATAACCAAAATGACAATCCAAACAAGGTAACAAGTGCAGCAATAAATTTACTCAAAAATTGAAACCAAAACAATTAAGAAGGTCAGTTCTGAACAAAAAGAATGCAGAACTGGAATTTAAGGGTTTAGGATTACCAAAATGCAGAATAGAATTGAGTTCTGAATAAAAAAAATTCGTATCTCGATCTATAGAAGTCGGAATTGCGGCGATTCCAAAACGAGATGAAAGAAGAGATTCTGAACTTCAATTTTGACTCAAGAAATGCTGAAAAAGGCTGAGTAAAACTTCAAGATATGAACGAAAGTAAAACTGAGCAGTTTTGCAGGAAATTAAAACAAGATCTAACTCTAGAACCTAGGCTCTAGATACCAACTGATGTGATCCCTCTTGCCATGATTGATTTGGATCCTTTCTAGGTTGGATACTTTACGCGAAAAAAGATGAAGAGAGGCGCCACAACTCAAATAATTGATAAGCCTTAAAGAATGCCACAAGGATCAGCACATTTGATAAGTTCGAAATGAATTCTTTCAAAAATCCCTAGAGAACAAAGTCTCACAAGCTAATATGCTCAATCCAGTAAAATCTGTATTTATTCCTTCGAAATGCTGTTTAGACATGTTTTATGTGGTAACATCCCTTACCACTAGGACTTAGTAAAAATCCTAACATAAATTCAACCCAATCAGCCCAATAAACTAAACCCATTAAGAATAATAATAAAATTAAATCTAAAATAAAAGGGTAAAAGGCTTAGGCCTGCTACAAGTATAGCCCACCTAAAATCTAATTATAACGTTTATTTAGCTTAAGAAATGGGTCAAATAAAAGGACTAAACAAAATACAACAATTAAAACTAAACTAAATGAGATGCAGCCTTCTCTAGTTCTCATTATCTTCAATCTGAATGCAATAAGTTAATTTAGGCTCTTCTACATCCCATTTTGAGCCTTCAATTTTGGAGTCTTTCTATGATCAAATTTGCCATCATTTGATTTAGAGCTTCTTTGGCTTTCTTGACTCTTACTCTTGTCATTGGTCCTCTCAATCCTTGGATGGCCTCCATGCTGCCTTTTATCATGCCTTCTCGTATGTCCTCATCACTTATTAATCTCATAAAGTTGATAATATATAAAAATTTGAAATTTGAAAATTATTTCTTATAGGTTTTTAATTTTATAATATAAATTTCATTATCTTAGTCTTAAATCATGATCTAAGGACACACGAATTTACTCTTATTCTTTATCTCTAAATTTACTTCAGATATAATCATTCATGACGGACAAACGCCTCTCTAAATGATTTGTAAAGTAGCTAATAGGGTCCTCTGCAACAAATTTACACATCCAAGTTCCAAATGCCCTGAATAGTATCTCCGAGTAAAATAATAAGGAGACTAGATAGAAAAAATCATGAATTTTTTCTATTTATTTAAATATTTGACTACACTTAAAAATAATTGGAAAATTACATCTCAGTTGAACTAACCCATATTCTTAAATTAAGGAATAATTATCCAATAGAGTCGATTTATAGATAAAATAATGATTAATTATTATCAAAAATCCATTTATAGTATTAATTTTCTTATCATCTCAATTAATTATTTTAATAAATCAATTATAAATAATGGATACATTACTATTATATATATATATATATATATATATATATATATATATAAAAGTAAGGGATAATAAAATTAAAAATAACCTTATATTTATATGAACACATCACATATCATTTCATACAACATGTTTTCACGCAAAAAGTTGGTGAATAGCTTCATCACAAAATATCAAATAGTAGTATAAAAATTCAATGTTTAGAGCAAGTACAAATCCTGTCAATCCTTATCATGATATATTCTTCAATAACACATTATAGTATATTTGATATTTGATCCGAAACCTGTTCTCTTTACAATGACCATTTCAGAATCACGTAGTCCAAATAAGTAACAACACATACAGGCAAATATGATAGACTTTATGTGGAAAGGTCACAGCAGATGATCTGATTTCCCCTTATCTTCTGTTCTATGACATCCTCAGTGGTGCAGCAATGATAAAGAAATTTGAATATAAAGCAAAGACTATACACAGTCTTTTGTCTCTTAATTATTGCTAAAAATACCGCAGCTAATTTTAGTATACTACTATTATACAGGAGTCCTTTGCATTCATAGTTAATTATATCTTTCCACACTTCAATAAATAAGTTAACATTATTTTTTGCTAAGAAAATGAGGAGTATAAACAATTAACATTCACTACTTTCTTTGGAAATTACTATAAAAATACTCTCTTATTATAAAATATTTGATTTAAGTTATAATTACTATTCAAAAGGTAAATAAATTAACATTATTACTACAACTAGTTGTAATGACATTTGATACTATTTTAGTACCCTTTCTAGTGTTACTAGTTGGATTTATACATTGTTTACTTGTGTTAGGTAGCTTATTATCGCTTCTATTAAAAAAGAAAAGAAAAAAATTATTACTTCCGATAGAAAAAAATCTTAGTTGAAAGGAGCCAAACTAGAATTTTGTAAAATATTTATAATTTTTGAAAAATTAACATATTTTAAAATAAAATATAAATAAATAACTGTCATATAATCATTTCTAAAAATATATAATTTTATATTTTAATTTTAATTTATATAAAATTCAATTTACTTTTCTCTCATTTTCACTAATAGGAATAACGTTCCCTCCTAATACTCTCTGGTAACTTAGACTTACAAGACTAGAGAACTTTTGAATGGTGGTTATGGTTCAACATCTGGACAAGAAAGAAATGGTACTGATTTAGGGCTGAAAGCACCGTCCAAGAAGAGAATATGGAGGGCCAAACCCTAAAAGGCCAAAATGAGTGAGAATGACGGATGAGCTGATTGGGACTGCCACAACTATTTCAAGGTATTGTGCTTCTAAGATTCTTTGGGGCCCACTCCTACGTTAGAATTCACCCACATGAATTGAACCGACCCCAATATTTGTCCAATATTGCTGCCATGCTGACGAGGCCAAACCCTAAGTTTTGTTTGTGTGGCAGCATGTCATCTTTATTCATAATTCCTGCTATAAGTTGAATATTCAATGTCACCGTGGTGGTCCTCCACTTTTGGGCGGCCACCGGCGGTTTGTGCCGCCTATTGGACATATGCCACCCACCGCCGGGCGAATAACTGGTGGGCTATCTGTCTTCGTTTGGTTTTACGCATTATAATGATATTTGAAGTCCTGCAAGCTTTGTTTTGCATTTATGTGAGAATTTGAGTTACGAAAGGTGGATGATATTATACAATTCTGTTGGAGAATTTCTTAGTCGACACCCAAAAAAAAAAAATTTCTTATTTTTAGGCTTCATTTATTACATCTTTTACAAAAATATAATTACAAAATATTAATAGAATAAAAAATAATTTATTTATTAAATGCTGAAAGTAGAGAGTATTGTGGAAAATAGCATTCTCTACTTTTAAAAAAAAGTTATTTTCCTCCTCACAACTATAGAAATGCAATTCAACATTAACCAAATGATGTTGATTAAATAGGAAATCATGATATATAATGATGTAGTAATATTTTTAAAAATGTGAACAACTTAACAAGTTGATTCAAATAAAGAACTAACATTATGCCATTCAAAAGGTTTTTTACATTAATTATTAGGGAACCAATGTTAAAAGGGAAGGAAGTCAATTCAAAAAATAAGAATATAGTTAACATATCTTTTTTTATAATAAAATTGATGTTTGAAGTTAAATCAACCACCAATTTTAGAAAAAGAAATTAACCACTTAAGATGTCATTTTTTTAATAAATAATTAACATATTTTTTTCTTGTGAGACTTTAGACATCTATTTCTAAATTAAACAGCTAACATCTAAAGTTAAAAAAGCAGTGATATTTTGAAAATATAAGAAATTTTTAGAGGTCAATTCTAAAAAAGAAATTAACGTATTTTCCTTTTACAAAATTTTAGACATCGATTCCTAATATGGCCAACACCTAAAGTCATATGAATAATAACATTTTTGAAAATATAAGATTTTAAATGTCGGTTCTCCAAAAAAAAAGTGGTATTTTTTTCCATGAGACCTTAGACATCAATTTCTAACATAACCAACCTTTAAAATCATGTGTGTGATAACATTTTGGAAAATATGAGAAAATTTTAAATATTAGTTTTTTTTTTTTAAAAAACCGACATATTGTTGCCCATAAGACTTTGATGTCAACAATTACTAAAATAACTAATGCCTAAAGTCATAGTAGCGATGATAATTTTGCACTATAAATATGAAAAATCTTATATTTTTTCCTCATTATCATTCTCCCTTTTATTTATTTCCAAACTCAATCTCATTTAACTCCTTCTATAGAGTACTAAATCTCATTCCATCCTCCATCACAAGTTAGTTGCTATGACACTATTTCAATCAAAATTGATTAAAAAATGATTTTAAAATATAAAGGGTGTCTTTCTTACTTTTATTTCTTAAACCTTTACTTTTTCCATTTCTTTGATTTTTGCACATTTTTAAGAGATAATTATTTGTATTTTCTTTATATAACTTTAGAGGTTGTACCTAAATTTTAGATATTTATTATATATTTGATAAATTATTGTAATGAAATCCAAATTTTATTGAATAGTGACAAGAGATAGAGAAAAAGTAAAAAAATCCATGCAAACAATTTTTTTTTTTTTTTTTGCATTTTTAAGAGGGCAAACTATCTTCAGCATTTTTAGATAGATAAATCTTAAAATTTTACATGAAATAAAAAAATTTCACCTTAAATAGACAACTAGATATGAAGTTATGACCTTTCAAAGTTTTTAACTGAAAATATATGTTTTTATAAGATGTAAGGTTTATTTAATTTTTACTATCAACATTCTAGTGAAAAAATTAAAAACTAACTTTAAAAAGAATATTATGTAAGTATTTGATGTCAATATTTTTTACTAAAAATTGATATAAAATGTAAAAAAATAAAAATATTATTAAAAGAAAAGACAGACAATTTTTTAACAAAAAATTGATGTAATAACCTTTTTTTACACATTAGTTATATAATCGATATAAAATAATCTAACATACAATGTCACTTATATATATATATATATATATATATATATATATATATATATATATATATATATCAATTAATATCATTTTTGAAAAATAACAAATATATAATTGCATTTTCTATAGTAGTAACACTACCTTACTACTAGGTATCATAATGTTTTTTTAATAAAGTATATAAGTGATATACCTTTCTTTTACTTTATAGAAATAAATGAAATTTTTAAATAGAAAATGTCTTCTGACAAAACAAGTGAATCTCTCCTTTACTTTATAAAAGCAAATGAAATTTTCCTATAAAAAATATCTTCTAGCAAAATAAATAGAGTCTTAATGCAAGGAATTTGCTTCTTTTCTGCCTTAAAAATGTAGTACTAATATGACTTGATGCAAATTTTTTATTAAAAGTTACAACTTTTTGATAAAAGGTGAAAGGTTATTTTTTATCCCTTAACTTTTATGCAAATATCAAGTTCTTACAATTTATTTAAAATAAATTTATCCTCTATATTATATTTCTAAAATTAAGGAATATTACTTAGCAACTTAACTCTGTTAAATTTCTTTTAACAAAGTACTTATAAAACATTCAATTTAGCATAAACTCACATAAGTTATAGTTTCAATTTTATTTCCTAAGTTTTATTTGAAATAAAAGTTTCCAAAATTGCAATAGCTTCCATTATAAGTAAGGACAAAATGCTGTTGTAATTCCAGTATAATTAACTAATACAGATACTAAACAAATTCAAATGTGAATAAAATGTTATTCAATATATTGAAGCAATATAGAAGATAGGTTTCTCAAAGTGAATCACAACACAATAAGGATTAGTATCAAACTATACATCAAAAATTAAAAATTAAAATTTTAAAAGATATACACTTAATAATAATTCCAAAAGATTGGGCTCCATCAAAATAAGGTTTCCCCATAATAAAAAAGGTATATTTGTTTCAAATAATTAATATTTAGAGAACAACATTAAAACTTTAATGAAAATTAAAAAGTTAAAAATATTTTTTTTCTTTATAAGAATATGAAATTATAACTTATGTGACTCTAAGACTACAAGTTAGATGTGAAAAGTAGATGAATTTTGTTTAATTTTCTTTGTCTAATAAAATTAGAAAATGACAAAACTGTTATGAACGTGAAAAATTTTCCTTATTACTTTTTTTAATGAAAAAAAAAATCTACAAAAGAGAATTGTACAGAGTGTTTTTTATATTTAGTCAAACAATACCATTGACTAAGGAGCAACGATTGTTTTCACGGAAAACCAATTCAATATGGGCTTATCTATAGCCTATAGGATGTTTCACAACTAAAAAAAGACGTTAGTGTAGGATTTTATATTAAATAAAATATTAATGTATTTCTCTCTTATTTTTATTTAATATTTAAATTTGATTTATCAGTAGTGTAATCAATTTTACACTATTAACTATTTATATATTGTCATATCAATAAAAATTATTAAATTCATTTATTATTGTTGAGAATTATTATTATTATTATTTTTATAATGATGTATCTTTTTTCTATTTATTAAAAATATAAAATATTTTAAATTGATAATAAATTAAATTTAACTCTTTTATTCATATTTATTTTTAATTAAAAAATTCTTACTGAAAATATGATTAGATGCGCTCTCTAGTTGGCTGTATTGAGTCGCAGTCTACTTCTGCGTCAAGAAACTAACTAGGATACACAGTTCAAATTTTCATCACTGAAAAATCTATAAAAACTGTTACTTTGAATGCACAAGCACATATTTTATTTTATTAAAACGAGTAGTAATTTATTTAATATATATTAAATTTAAATTTAAAATTTAAAAAGTATAATAAAAAATAGAAATTTTAAGATAACACTGAATGCATACATCCTCCTTCCTACCCTCTTCTCCCTTTCTTGACAGAAAAAAAATTAAAGATAATATTGGTTGCTATTGTGTTATACTGCATAAATGCATACTTTTTCATGAGGAATATGCTTTGATGTTGTCGTAAAAAAAAATAGTACAATATAATTTTTAGAAATTTTATGAAAAATAAAAGTTATTTTGTAAAATTTTATAATTTTTCATAAAACTGTAAATATATTTTATAGAACATCGCACTATAAATATTTGTGACTTTTTCATAAAAGTTAAAAGACTAATATAAAAAATTGTAAATTTTATGAAAAGCTTAAATTTCTATAAAAACACACAAATTTTTCAGAAGCTATATTGAAGTAAAACTCTAAAATTCTGAATCTTATTTATTTGAGGGAGTGATTGAGTAACAATGTGGTGAATGCATAACAGGTTTTCATCCCCGTGTTTATGATTAATTAGAAGTATTTAGATTGTGTGCAAGAAATCAATAAAGAAAAAGGAATATATTATTAAATGATCGAAGGGGAGAGAATATATTAATTTTTAATAAAAATTATAAATATATTTTAATCAAAATGGTAATCAAATGAGACAATATAAAATTTACTTGAAATCAATATATTTTTTTATTGAACTAATGTTTCATTTGCAAAATAATATATATGGGTTTGTGTAGGGGAGGAGGGAAAGAGATTAATCGACACTGATGTTAATCTTTTATACTTATACCAAATTTTTACAATTAATTTTAACTTCATTTATAACTATAAAGAAAGTAATTTCCACATAACCATTTACCCAAAACCTCCACCTTTGATTCTAACTTCATCTATAGATATAAAGAAGGTAATTTAAAAATAAAATCCCCCTTTTAATAATGAAAGAGAATAAGTGAAATCCCCCCTCAGATTAAAACTTTGTTTTAGTCATTAAAGTATTCAATTTGTATTAATTTCATTTCTAAAGTAAGATTTTTATCAATTTAATTCCTAAAATTTTAAGTTCAAGTTAAATTTTAATCCATATAAAGATTAAAATTTGTATCAATTTGATTTTTTTGAGAGACTAAAATTTCACATGATTTTAAAATTTTAGAGACTAAATTAATACAAATCTTACTTTAGTTACAAAATTGATATTAGCTAAATATTTCAAGAACTAAAATAGGGTTTTAGCCTATATTTAATCTTTACCACAAAAATGTTATTTTTGTTTTTGTTTTTAATTGCTTTCTCTCTTTTAGAAAATCCAATATTTTTATTTTTTTAACTAAACATAAAAATAAAATATATAAAAAATATTTACAAAGATAAAAAATAAGTTTATATATACATATTTATGCATGTATGGGAACAATTGACACTATTTTAAACTTATACCAATCACATTAAATTTACGTCATTTGTTTGGCATTCATCGAATAGGTACCATACATTCATATTAATGTTTATCTACTAATTTTAACGATGAAAAAAATTAATGTGAGATTTATTTAATTGCTTTATCTCTCTTCTAACATTTCATTTTTTCCTAACTTTGTAAGGATCAATTTTAAGTTTCAAAAATTTATGATTAAATTTTTTTATATATATATATATGTAGGCAAGACTTCCACGTTCATATAATTTTTCCAGGCATGGATTTCAAATAAACTAATAACATTTTAACATGCGGATAAAGTGGTTTGATCATTATTAATTAACTTAAATAAATGCTGAAAACTTTGTAAACTCACCTTCCTATAAACCTTAATTACAAACTTACCACTAGTTCAAATAAAATAAGAATATTTTATGAATTTATCTCTTTAATTATAATATTCTATTCAAATTCTAATTATTTACTGTTACTTATTAATGAAAGAATTATTCTAATATAAAACTTTCTATATTTTTTTCAAATAAGACTGCTGATTTATACATTATACTCCATATTTGATTAATTAAAATGCAAGGAAACTTGTTAGGCTTTAGATATTCTTCTTGGTGAAAGGATTAAAATCATAAAGTAAAAAAAATCACTAAAAAAGACAATTTAGAAGATTATAGATAAAAAAAAATTCAATTTTTTATCCGTATTAATCATTATTTTCTTAAGTTAAAAAAATTATTTAAATTAAAATTTTGTGATCACGATTCAATCGGTGTGATATAATAGTAAGACGTCTGATTAATTGACATAAAGCCCTTATTTTCAAATTTTTCATTCCCTCATTATATCAAACAGGAAAAAACATTTGAAAAATATTGATATCCCGTATATAATAGTGCGAGTTATTTTCCAAATTCTCTTCATTTCTTTTCTGTCAATTATTTTTAAATTAAGAGAGATAAAAATACAATTTTTTTATTCTAAAATCTAGAAATTTTCTATTAAGATCCATCATTTTAATTATAAAAAACTTCCATATTTGTCATTTTGCTAAATTTATACTCTCAATTTCTAAATTTAAAAAAAAGGGGGAATCCAAATTTCATTTTAACTACTTCCTTAGGCTTTATCGACGCAGTTATGAAAGAAATATTCTCTAAATATTTTTATTAAATGGATAAACTCATAAAATATTTTATTTTATTTTATTTAAACTAATAGCAAGTTCATAATTAAAAATTATAAAAAGATAAGTTTATAAAACCTGCAATCATTTAAATAAATTAATAATAATCAACTACTTTATCCACCTATCAAAATATATTTATAGACTTCTTGCGCATTGTTAAATGCACTTAAGTAAAAATCTCTTCAAAACTAAGTAAGACTATCCTCAAGAAAACAAAAGCAAAAATACAAGTCTAATGCATTGCTTAGTTCCAATTTAACATTCAACAAATACAATAATTTATAGCTCTGTTAATCACAAGGCAATAGCTAATTAATTAGTTAATAATTATTTTAATAGTGACTAATTGCCAACCGGAAGTTATTAATTTTGATTTTTTAAAAAAATTGGACCAATTATTGAATGGATAAGACACTAATTTATTGATTCAATAACTGATTCATTAGTTAAACTATTTTTTTCTTTAAAAACATAAATCACACACATTAGTAATATATATTTATGATATATACAATTTAAAAAAATAAAAAATAAAACACAAGTGATACTATAAGAATTTATATTAAAGATATGAATTACACATTAATTCATTGATTCAATTACTATTTATTAGTTAAAATAATTTTTCTTTAAAAATATGAGTTATAAGTACATTAGTAATATATATATATATATATATATATATATATATATATATATATATATATATATATATATATATATATTTATGATATATAAAAATAAAAATATATTAAAACACAAATTATACGATAATAATTTGTGTTAGAAGTAATTAAGAAAATAACTTAAGTTCAATTAATATGAAATTATAATAGTATTATACCTTATTGATAGAAAATTATGAAAATTTTGATTTTAAAAATAACACACGGAATAAGTCGATCTGGTTCACCAATTTTTATTAGTTCACAGTAATTTTTTGATCAAAAGCTCTCTTTTTTACACAAAAAAACAGAAAACCCAAGGATTAATTAGGCAAGTACCATCTGCCATGACAGATACAGTAAATACTAATATACTTCAATAAATTTGAAAACTCTTAATTGGATTGGTTTGCTAACAGGCAATTCGATTTTTAAAATAATGATTGAGCTAAATAACTGTTAAACTAGTTTATAAATATTTAATGTCATAAAAGACATATTAATATTAATAAATATTTAAATACATTAATTTATATTTATTTTAAGATCAAATTATATTTAATATGTAATATACTTTAAAATTTATTTAATTATATTTTATGATTTATTTATTTATCTTGAATTAATGGATGTAGGTGAAATATACAATGATATATATGCAAGTATTTTTTTTAATCCCATTTGACTTTATGCAAAAGAAACAAGTATTGAAAATAATATAATACTAAAAAAAAAGAGTAGGACATCTCATCAAAATAAAATTTTCTTTATTTAATAAACTAATGTACCAATTACTTGATCATCAACAAATTATAAATTAACTAATATTAAGTCTGGAACACACTTCAAATTATAAGTAGTATTTTAGTTAGGTGAGAAATACTGATAGTGTCCTTTAAAGGTTTAAAGATGAATTTTGCATAATATCTTATATGACAATCAACATGCCACGATATTTTCAAAATTATATAAAAGATTAAAATAATGAGTTCGATTTTAATATTGAATTTACATCCAGAGAAGATATTTACTTGTCGACTGAAAGGGAAAAAACAACTGCAAAATAATTTTGGACAAGGAATTCTGAGCTGTTTAACATTAATCTCATATAGTTCAACATTAAAGAAAAAAAAAAGAATAGATGGCAAAAATTTGAAAAATTTTACATTCATATCATAAAGTTCAATCTAAATGTCTAATTATTGTATAATTATTTTATCTTTTTAAATATGGACTCACCTTTTTGTTATTCGTACATTTTAAACTTATACCAATTTCTCATTTCTCATGCTGTAAAAAGAGAGAAAGGCTAATACATAGGATTTAGATTTAATTTGTAAATCAACTTTACACTATCATCCACTTATATATTATTATATTAATAAAAAATATTGAAATTTTTTTATTACTGTTAAAAATTATCAATTGCTATTATTTCTTTAACAATATATATTTTTTTCATTCATTAATAGTATAAAATATTTTATATTAATAATAAATTAAATTTAAACTGCTTATAAAAATAGAAAAATCTAAATATAATTAGAGTAAACTTTAAAAACTAGAAATGTAACTTGAAAAAAATGATTTTATACTATAATTCTAAAAATAATATACACACGTATGCTCGCACGCGCGCTATCCATCTTAGAATTATGATTTTATCTTTTAATTTTAATTTTCTGATTCGCTCATGATTCTGATTTTAATTGAAGACTATATATAAGTCTCTAGATTTTTGTTGCTTAATATGGAAAAGAAGTTGCTGAGAGGCAACTCCAATCCCATTTTTGGTTTGTATAGGCGATATCATATCATATTATATATTTGATTTCTGCAAATCTGTAGCAATGCAAACAACGAAAATTACAATAATCCGATTTAATTAATTAATTAATTCTTAGCAAAAGTACAATATTTCAATTATTTGATTAATAAATTACTTAAATTAATTTTTTTCCTTTTGTCCACTATCATTTAATTTCAGAACAACAATACTTTTGCATTTTTTTTTCTAAATCCTTTTGGTATTATTATTATATTTTTCTCTCTTGCTGGCTTTCTAGTTTTGTTCAGCTAGTTTTATTTAAAAAAAAAAAACCTAAAATTTTTTGAGGATCCAAACCAAGCCATAAAAATTAAATTCATTTTTTCATATAGTTACATAATTATGGATATAATATATATTTATTTACATACAATTTTTGTGCTTTTTCTTCAAAAATCAAGCAAATCAGTTCAGAGTTCACAAGTATCGTCCCCCTTCCCTCCCTCACCTCTTACTCAAACGGCGTCGTTGCCCCGTGTTTCTGCACGGCCAGCCATCACTACCTAGGGAAAGAAAAAAAAAAAAAAAAGGTCAAAAACCAGGGGCACAATCGGAAATCCATTAAACAATTCCATGGCGGGAAAAAGAGCCGTTGCTAGCCAAACTACTGAAATTTGGCGCCAAAACTCATTTCACTCGGTTTGAGCTGCCCATGGAATCCCGGGCAGCTCTCTTTCTCTCTCCCCTTTCTTTTTATTTTTTTTCCCCTTCCATTTTAGCTTCTTTTTTCAGCAAATTGACGGCCTTTGATAGCCTCAGCTGTTTGCTTCCAAATCAGATTTATATATATTACTCTCTTTTTCTTTTTCTCCGGAATTTTCTCTCTTTTCCCACTCAAATTCCAAAACTCAAATTCTTCTTTTTCTTTCCTCTGATTCTCTCTTCCATTTCTTCATTCAAAGCTTTCATTCATTTCTCATGCTGCCTCCATGATTCCCTCCAACAAAGAAAGAAGAAGCAAAGACCCTTTTCTCTTATTCCATTCTTCCTTCTTTCTCAATCTGATTCTCGCATCCATTTTCCTCTGATTTGTTCCGATTCCTAGCCAAAATCCTTCCTTTTCATCATCCCTTTGTCTTCTTCCTCTCTTATTCGAATCAAAATCCAATCTTTTTCTTAATCTTAGTTCTTCTGTTCCATTTACATCAAAACCCACTATTTTTCCTCTAATTCTAGTTCTGCGCTCCGTTAGTTGATCAAGAACAAGGTTTTTCACAAATTTCCTCTGTTTCATTTGGATTCAATATGGGATTTTCTAAAAAATCGCAAACGGATTCAGGGCTGGAGTCGGATGCAAAGAAATGGGTAATCGCTGGAATCTCTTTCCGGTCGTTGAAGCCGATAAACACCAAGCCGAGGGGAAAGAACAATGAAGATGAAGATGAAGACGCCTTCTCAACGACGCCGACGGCAAAAGAAGCCAGAATACCGGAGAAATTGCCGTGCCCGCCGGCGCCGAGGAAGCGGCCGCCTTTGAGATGTAATAACAGCTTCAATGGAGTTAGGGAGTACTTCACACCTCCTGACTTGGAAACTGTATTCAAATGTCATGTTGAGAAAGCCATCTGAATTTGAGCTTATATCAACTAACCCAACAAAAAATTACCAGGTATATTCAGGATGGCTGGGCAGTAGAGAAAAAGAAAGAAGCAGAAAGAAGAGTAATTTGAGCTAACTTTATTATCTGTATTTCGTTCTGCAAGCTGTTTTTCTGTTCCAATTGAGAAAAAAATATGAAGTTTGTGTACAAAGGAAAAAGATGATATCTAGGGAGCAAGTAGTGCAGTGTAGTTCTGGTTTTGTTTAATGAGAAGAATTTGATATGTTAAGTTTTAGCATAATACTTATTTGCTAATTTATCCTTTTGCTTCTGATATTTCTTTGTGTGTAGTGAGTGTTGAGCCTCATCTCCCTGTCTTCTGAGTTGTGAGCATTCTTGTGTGGCTTTTTCAATGGCTTGCTTTAGGAGATTCTATCTATAATTGTTGTATTACGTTTGAGTTTGGGTTTGGAAACTAAGGATGTATTTCTTGCCCCGTAATTTCAGTGTCCCCCCCACCCTCCTATTTTTTTTTTTTAGTTTAAATTTGACTTGCCGGTTATGTAATAAAAGAAAATATATTGTTAAAAAATAATAATGAAGAATTTTAAATAGTAATAAAAATTTTTAATAATTTTTATCATGAATAATTGATAGTGTATTAAATTTAAATTATTTTTTTATTTATGGTAAAATTAAGTGTCATTAAATTAATAAATAAATATGTTATTTAGTTATTTATTTATAAAAATAATAATTGTGACATTCTTCAAATTTTATAATTAATATTATTAATTTTTTATTTATGATATAATTATTTGTTCCATCATAAATTTAAAATATTAAAATAAATAAGAAATATTAAGTTAGATTATCAAATAATATTTTAATAATATCAAATACATGTACTTTTTTATTTATTTTAATATTATAAGTAAAAGAATGAGTGAATAATTATAATAAAAATAAAAATTAATATTAATTATAAAATTTAAAAAATATAATAATTACTATATTAAGGAACTAAACATTATAATTATTCTTATATTATCTGATATGCATACACAAAGTCTCGAGATTAATCCTACGATGCGAGATAAGGCAAAATGTTTAACCATATCCTCACAATTTCAGTGTCCCTTAATTTTGAGTTCAATATTTCAGTGGGGAGAGAGAGGGACTCGGCTTTAAGTTTGTTGCTTAGTTGAAAAATGGAAGGCATTTTATAGATGGGTAATATTATTTTTATTTTTTTTACACATTTTCTCACGCTCTCTTCGTATTCACTCTTTCCTTGCAAATCTACTGTCGTGGCTAGAATTTTGCAGACTCCACTTTGTAAAACAGGGTGAGTGTTCATTGCCGGTGTATCACTGAAACTGGCCGAGCTCTGCACTTTCTGCAATATTCGGAAACCCTTTCATCATTCTTTGTTTTCATTGCATCGCCGCCGGTATCTCTCTCTACACAATTTTAATATATATATATATGTTAAATTTTCTAAAAGTTTGATGAAATCAGACTTTCTTCTTCTTTTTCTTTTTTTGCCCATCTTAGTGTTTATAAACTCAAAAATATTTCCATTACTTTGAATCTTAACCTTTTCTATTAAATAATGAGAAGGAATGATAAATTATTTAATTCACAAAAATATTTTAAATTTGAATCTGAATTTATATGGATTAAAGAAAAACCTCAATATAGCAAGGAGTGGAGTCACGGTGCATCAATAAAAATACATGTTTGACCAAATTCTTGTTTTAATCTGGTACTAATTTAGTTTCTAATCCATTATGCCTTTGATAGATTTTTAGTATTAATTTTTTTCTCAATTTATTTCCAATCAAAAGCTTTAAAGAATTTTAATATCAATTTAATCCTAGAGTTAGTCATTTATACTCAATCAAATTTGTTTTAATATATGTTAGAACAATTAATAAAATTATTGATATAATAATTAAAATTTTCAGGTAGGAATGATAAATATATGAAATTAAAATTTTAAGGTAGGAATGATAAATATATGACCATAATATAGTGATAACATTGCAACAATTGTCATGTGAGCAAATTAGTTGTTATATCTGCAATTATTCTAGGACTAAAATAATAAATTAGTCGGGAACCTTTGATTAATGTGATATTTGATATCTTTAAAAAATTTATATTTTTTTTATATTTAGAATATAATTTTTAGTCTTTGCATTTTGTTTATGCATTTAATGATTTAATTATTATTATTACAAAAAATAATTATAATAAATTAGCATAGAGATTTAAATATATGTTGTTTGAATAACTAGAGAATTATATTTATACAATTTTTAAGAATCAATTGATAAAAAATTAAATTAGCGCGAAACTAAAATTGGTGTTTATCCTTAAAGTTTTAATACAAGAGAGATCCATGTTTTATTTTCAAACTTGCACAAATATTTCATTTTATCAAAAACAAAAATTCTTCTTTCTTATATATTTAAAATGGTGATTTCATTTTATTTCCATGAGAGGTGAATGTGATTTTAAAAAGAAAACAAAGGTTATAAATATTTCATGAGAAGATATGCATAAAAAATAGGTTCTGTCCTTCTCATCGGAATGTAGCTGTTTAGGCTCCTGGTCTGAGGTTTAAACTCCTTGTTTTCTACTTCTTTAACAAATAAACAACTGCACGAGTCAAAATGTTTTTAACTAAGTGGCCAAAAGCTGTCCCACAAATGTAAAAGCTTTTTCTATTCGGAAAAAGAACAACCCACACGACTCTCGGTAATTTTTTTTACGACTTCTTTTAACAAAATCTTGTGACATTTTGACAGGATTTCTAAACAGAGAAATACTACTCTCTCCTTCTCTTAAAATCCATTCGGACTCTCTTTTTACAAATTTGTAAAATATACGGTTACATGATTTCTTTACCTATTATACCATGAGGTTATAAATATTCCTTTAATTTTTTTAATAAAAAAAAATGAGATAAGATGTTCCACTAATCCTAAAGTTAGAATGCTAAAAGCATGCCAAAGGTGCCGGCAGAAGCCCACTTATATACTATACGAAGCTATATATATATATATATATATATATATATATATATATATATATATATATATATATATATATATATATATATATATATATATATATATATATATTAATGTGAATGTGTATTTTTATTAATTTTCTTAAAGTTATATATTATCATTTAAAATGCTTTTACTAACTTTTAAATTTTGTTTTTATTAAAATATTAAAATACATTTCTTCCCATTAATCTCCAAATCCTGCTCCACCTCTGCTTATACATCAGACATTTCTTATCTTGAGGTTATAAATATTACTTTAATTTTTTATAAAAAAAATAAAGAGAAGGTAAAGTTCTTCTAATACTAAGTAAGGTCCCAATAGCGTGCTAAGAATATTAGTAGAATCCGGCTTATACTTCAAACATTTCCCTCCTACATATCTTTGCGTTGGAAGTATGATTTATCATATTATTTTTTATGGAAAAATTACAATTATATATTTTAAATATTTACAACATTTCACAGAATATTACAAGTTTTATGAGAAAACGATTTTTAATTTTCATCAAAAGAAAAAATTGTAAGTAACACCCATTTTATTATTTTGGGTCTAACTTTAGAAGGCGCACAAATAGATTGAGTATGACAATTGAGGGCGTAAGGACCTTAAATAAGGAAAGTAGGTACATTTGTCGTGCACTTCTTGTATGCCCCACGCCTCTGCCATTGCGTCACACGCTACGTCGCTCGCTCACTGATTATACTTGTTTCTGATTATTAAAAGACAAAATACATGAGCCTTCAGTACCAGAATCCTATGTGACTTTGCCACTGTTTCAATTCAAATACAATGTATAAAAAATCTAAAGCCACTCCTTTTTTTTTAATACAAAATGTTTAGAAGAACTGGAAAATATGCAAACTTATAATGATATTTATAAAAAATTTAATTGACATCAGGTGGAAATTGAGAGTATTTAAGATAATTTTCTTTAACAAATAATTAGATGTATATTATCTGTCTCTGAACATTTTGATCTGAATGTACAAATCAAATTTTAGTTACATTTCTATTGATGAAAAATATTTTGACTAAAGATATAATTATAAATTATTAAATTAATAAAAAATAATTGATATATTTAATGTTAAATGTTATAAGAACAATATATATGGAGATATATTTGGTATACATTCAAATTGAACATCTTTATTGTGTAAAAAAAATGTAAATTTTTTAAATTTAAACTTAATCTTATCAATATAAGTTAATTTTAAATTATTATCTATTTATGTTATATTAATAAAAAATTATTAAAATTTTTTAATATCGTTAAAAATATATAATAATGTACAATATTTTATAAAATAATAGATTAAATTTAAATCTAAACCTTTTATGTAATAAAAATATGCACGGGGCATAAGTTCTTTGAACGTAAAATAAAGATTATTTTTAGATGAGTATGAATAACGTATTGGGAAAATTTGTTATTTTCTTGACATACCTTGAAAAAATTACATGATGCGTACTTTTTTAATTGTTTTAATAAAAAAATCATATTTTTTAGAGCAATTTAAATTTTGCAATTTTTGTTTATAACTTTAAATGATATAGGTGTAATTTTTTATATATTTGTTACATCTAAAATTTATACAAATTTACAACTTTTAATTAATTAGAAAAGGCAAGTTTTATGATTTTTATATTAAATTTTATAAAAAATTAAAATTTTTAAGGGTTAATTGTTGTAAAACCCAGAGAAAAATCAATAATTCACCATCAAATACAAGTCACGAATCTTGATGTGCAAAATATTTCTCATTTTATTTTCTCTTATATTTTAACTCTTAAATTGAACTTGATAATAAAAAATTACTTTGTATGATTGTTGAATCAATTAATTTTAGGAATAGTTTGTAATGATCAAGTGGATTTCGAATAATTTCCGATTAAATAATCAATTGAAGCATAAAATCATCTTGAACTAAATTTTTTTACTATTATAATTTTCTTTTTAAAATTATATTCTTTTATTTTTTTTATAAAATTACTATTGAAACCCCCTATTTCTGATTTTATTTTGGCTGAATTAATCATCTAATCCCTTGAATCTGTCCGGGATTTCCTAGTGATACAACTCTAAGAAGAACAGTTCATTAAACCCTACCCAACATACGAGATACTTTGAAACCCTAAGGCAGCACCATTCTTAGACTTGTTGGGCATCGAAATGTCAAATATTTTATGACCAAGGGATTGTTAAAAGGATGGTGATGGGAGGGTTTCCCTAATCTAAGGTTATGCTTTTTGTAAGAACGGTTTCTAGGGATTAGGGTTCTTTCAAACTAAAGTTCGCAGTGAGTATTAAGTCATTGCTATGTCATATTGCCGTCATTCGCAATTAGATAAGCCACTTGTGTTTCTGCATTGACGGTGCAAATGACTCCACATGCTGAGGCAGTTCAGTTCTCTCATATTATCCTTGAGCCAAAATCAATCCCCCTTACATATTATTATTATTATTATTATTATTATTATTATTATTATTATTATTATTATTATTATTATTATTATTGTGGCCCTTGTTTCCTTCCAGGAAGCAACTTGTTTTCTCCAGTTGATTTTATCCTGTAGTTTTTAAAATCGATCGATAATTGAATTGAATGGGATATGATCCACAGATTTATTTATTGATTCACTAGTTAAACTAATTTTAATTTTAAAAATATAAATTATATATGGTATTAATATATATAATAATAAAATATGAATAAATAATAATATTAAAAATAATTAAATTAAATTAAATTAAATTGATATAAAATTGTGAAGATAGTTTCCAATTATTATAAAATTATAAAAAAATCACATTTTTCGAAGAAATTAAAAAAGCTGGTCTAATTTACTGATTTTGTTTGGTGGAGATATGCACTTCCAATTCAAAATTTTCTATCGCACTGGTTGATTGGCCAGTTCATCAATTTGGCGGTGCAACTAATTGGCCGATCTCAAGTTTTATTATTTTAAAACTATAATTGGGGAATATATGGATTTCCTAACATATATCTTTTGAAAAATTAAAGAGGATTGTGAAGTAAAAAAAAATTGACGAAATCCACATCTGACTTGGGCATAGAATGCAAAATTAATATAATAAACCTTAAGCTGTCGCATGTCAAAATCATTTTTTTTTATTAAAATTCCAATTATCCTGTCTTGAACAAAATAGCAAGAGCAGTTATGATATCACTCAAAGTAGCAAGGCAAACCTATATTCTTCTTCTATTAAAAAGCCATCAATAAATTTTCAGCCTTTTTCCCATGTGATGGATCTTGCCTCTCGACATGAATTTATTGTCAGAAGATAATTTGATTTCAAAATAAGGGTATATAAATTGTGTGTTCAATGCTAGATGTATAAACAAAATTATTTTTAAATCTTTATCTTATAGCTTCAAACTTTTAAAATATTTGACATGCAACTCAAACAAGAATTTAAATCAATTTTCTTTTGATTGGATCATTAGTAATATAGTAATATCTAATATTATTTTTAAATTTTTTTCTTCTTTGGTCTCTTGCATTCAAATTCAAGGTTTTATGCATATTAAATGATTTATCATTCTTATTATCATAAAAATTAATTTCCTTGAGTGTAAATTTAACAGAGGGAAAAAAAAAAAGAATATTTAGTTGAGGATCGATCTATGCATAAAAACTGAGCTTTTGTGTAAATCAATTGTCACAAATGCTAAGACTCAAGAATTTCAAAATGTGATCATGCAAACTTATACACAAAAGCAAGTTAATACACACATGTTTGAGTTACCGCTGATTTTTATCACAAAAAATTGGGAAGAGCTCTTTTTGTAGCTTTGATTTCTGCTGTTGCAATTGAAACTATACAAGCAGTCACTTTCACTAAGATACAACTCCAAGATATTGTGTTGAACAAATTTTGTTTTCCTGCAGGCTCTCAATCCTGACAATGACTTGTTCCTTGGCATGTTTGAAGAACTCTAGACAAGTCCTTTGAGCAATTGATCTATGCCTCAAACTTACTGGTTTGTGCGGACTGAAGGGAAAGATACCCTAAAGTCTCGTGTATCATTTTTCCGAACACGGTCTAACTTCACCATGTTCAAATCTTCAACCCCTTCAAAGGAGTTCATTGTGTTAGAAAGAAAAAAACAACTAAGGATGTTGACACATGCTCATGTCGTCCAAAGCACCAAATAAAACTAATGAATTTGAAACTATTTTCTTATTGATAGGCTATTAAATTAAAAACTAAAACCCTCAATTTCATTATTTGCAACTATTTTCATAATTACACTCATTATAATATCGACTAAATTGACTTCACTTATTTAAAGATATGTGAATAATATCCATATGTATTATGTTTATTTGTACAATAGAAATCATAAATCAAGATCAAAGAATATTTGCATATCTAAAAGGTATGTATATCACATATTTAACACTAATGAAAAAAAAAGATACATTAATATAATTAATGAGGATTACTTTTTATATAGAATAAGTATAAATCCCTTTTTAAAAATGGATATAGGAATTCTGCATCATTTAGCAAAGAACATAGGCTCACAACAAGATTCAATTTCTTCGTGAAAGTAGTAGAAATAAAAAATAAAATGTGAAAATAGAAGCCCTATTTCATACTCTCAATTTTTTTCTCTCTAAGTGTTCACTGATCATCAAAAGTGGTACTAAGAAAATAATACTAATAGTTTCAACATTCCAATCTCTTGGTGGATTTTAACATTTCATTTGGGACACACCAAAATGAAAAATTAAGATAATATGAAATGATATTATAGCACATAACTATCAAAGCATACATCATTATAAAATCAAATTTTATTAAGAATTGATCCAAATATTGAAAATATGGAAATGTTTTCATTTGCAAATTAACTCCTCTCCATATATAGGAAATTTTACTTTTCAGGTAGAATGTGTTACCAACGAACCAAGGAGCTGTAATAATGTGGGGTGAAAATATGTGTTCGAGTGCAGACGCCAACTTGAGCCCTCCAATTTGAAAAGTTTTGACAAACACAGTGAGGTCGTAGATTATCAGAATCCTAGGCTTCAACGCTAGTACATGCAGTGACATCACATGTTGCTTGCCACTGCAAAATTGTAGAATGGTCCTCATTCCTAACCTAAATAAGCATGTGGTGACTGTGCACAGTAAAATATGAAGCTAGGCTATTCCTATTCTTCAAAAATCGTCAAGAGAATGCAGATTATGATCATTTCCTTAATCACAAATATAATCAAATCCAAGAAACATACATGTTTTAGCTAGCCACCCTTCTTCTAAACCTTTTCTCAAACACATGGTGACCCATTTTCCACAAGTCAAGGAAAAGGGATTATAATGTTGACCCAAAAAAAAAAAAAGAAGAAGAAATCCTACTTTATCGCTTGTGCTTGAAATTTCAACCGCCAGGATACTCAAATAATCATGTAATATACATGTAATTATCATGTTATACCACATAAGATCTTTGTAGGTTTTTCATTTATTATAGTACATATAAAAAAAGAAGATGAAGAAAAAAATTGGGAGGGAAAGAAAGGAGGGAGATTGTAATTGGGGAAGTAGGAATATTAATTGAAAGAAGGGAAAGAGGTATCTAGGGAAAGGAGGAATCCAATGTATGATTGAAAGAAAATAAAGAAAGCCATACATGCACACATGGGCCTCTAAGGAATCCTAAGCTTATCATTAAAAAAAGATTCTAAATTTGGAACCCAACGTTTTACTGCTGCTGTTTTCTTCTTTCTTTACTCAAATAACCACAATCGCCAATCAGCAATCATCGATTTTCGTTCCTCTCTATCTCTGATTTTTATTTTTAGGGTGATTTGGACGCGGTTTTGGCATGATGCATTTGGTGTACGGAGCCCACAATCGGGTCGGAAAGTCCGCGGCCCACTTGGGGACCTGCCCTAGCTGCCCGTGATTTTTTGGCGGGAAAATTGGAAAAATTATGAAATGAAACTTTGAACGTAGGTCGGTTCGCGCCAAAATGAGTCGCAGACAAGTTGCAGCCCGGAAAAGCGGGCCGTGACGGCGGTGTCCATTTGTCTCAAGATTCTCTGGTATTCGAAATTGGAATCGAATTGTCGAAGTTACCCTCCTAGTGAAATAATTGGTTATTGATAATTTATTTTTAAATAATTATTACTTATAATTTGTTTATATTTAATAATATTAATTGAAAATTGATTATATATAATATATAACTTTATTTATGATAAATAGGAAAAAAATTTTGTTATTAAATTACTATTGAAAATGATAATTAAATATATTTATATAAAATTTTAAAAAATAAGATTGATTTGAATAGAAATTTTAATTTTTATCTACAAATTTGATAAAAAATAAAAAATTTGAATCATTTTAAATAATTAAAATTTTTAAAAATTATTTATCCAAATTTTTTTATAATTAATTAGAAAAGCTTCAAAACAAAATATATTTTTGATATAGCGATAAAAATAATTGATTATTGATTATAGTGTATAATTATTATGATTTTTTTCCTTACTAATGAAATAATTTTTTATAATGATTATTTTTTAAGAGATAGTTAATATAAAATTTTTCAATGAAAGAAAAAAATAAATCACAAAAGATAATTTATTATTTAATTATGAATTTTCTTTTATTAAAAACATTTAAACCAATATTTTTCTAAAAAAAATTAGTTATTACAGTGAATTGTACCAAACATAAAATGACGATACATACTTAAAGAGGATTGCTAACCTCCATATCCATATATGGAGGTTAGAGAGCGGGTGTTAGCAACGTTTACTATATTTGAATAAAAAATTATGCTATTAATTTTAAAATAATAAAGGGTATTATAATCAATTTGTCACTATTAATAACTAATCCCATTAATGAATGCATTTATTGTCAACTTTACTTATTCTTTTTTATTTTCATAATAAATGAATTTACTAATGAAAGTAGTTGGTGGTGATGATAAATTAACTATAATATTTTTTATTACTTTATTATTATTAAATTTGAGTTATAATTTTTTGTCCAAATAAAAAAAATAAGATAATATATTTCTGAAAAAATACTGATCATTAATTAAAAGATATTATTAGTAATGATCTGAGAATTAATTATAATAACAATCTTAAAAAATGTCTTAGGATGAATATAAAGGCAAATTACAAATCATCAGATTTTCTTTCCTTGGTGGCTAAAATGAGAGAACAAGTTCAAGGTTAGTAATTAAAACATTTGTCATCAACTTGAAGAATAATACTCATAAAATTTATTTTATTTGTTATCCCCTTATATTGTATGACTTGTACAAAATTCCTAACAACATTAATTATAAACTAAATTAAATTATCAAGAACTTTTTATGGAATGGTAACCCAAATGGATGTAAAATGGCTTTAGTTAAATGGGATGTGGTTACTTTTCCAAAAGAATTAGGTGGATTGGGGATTAGAAAAGTCTCGATTGTGAATATGACTACCTTACTAAACATGCTTGGAAATTTATAAATAATTAACAAAGCTTGTGGGCTTAAATGCTTAGAAGAAAAAAATATATGTGCCTAAAAAAATAATATAATCAGAATTTAGTAAAATTGTTCTCAAAATTGAAAGGCCTTGAAACATATTTCAAATATTATTAAAAATAACTTGAAATGGATTGTGGGAAATAAGAAGAAAATTAATTTTTAGTTTGATAATTGGACAAAATCAAGTGCTCTGAGAAATTATGTCCAAGAACATTTACATCTAAATGATTTGAATTTAAAAGTTAAAGATGTCATTAGTAATGAATATTGGAACTTATCTGGAGTATCAATGAATTTTCCTACAAATGTTGAGAACTCTATCCTTGGCATTACTTTAAGTGTTACAAATGCTCAGGAGGTTAAAATTATGTACGACTTATTAAGGTCTGAACAATTATTTACTTTAATTTAAAATTAACTAAAAATTCCTTTCCTTGACAAGAATTTAAAATGGATTTAGAAAGTGCCAAAAAATTCAAGTTTTTATTTGGTTAGCTATTTTGAATAGATGTCCTACAAGAGACTTGCTTATTTGCAAGGAAATGAATGTGCCACCTGGTTATGTTTCATGTAATTTTGGTATAGATTCTATTATTCATATCCTTTGTAAGTGTTATTTTGCTCTAAAATTTTGGAATAATATTCAAATTCCTATCTCTTGTTAAGCCTCTTTTCATTTTGATTTTGTGGATTAGATGAAAATAAATTTGACTTCGCATATCATGTCAACTAATCTAAATATTTTGTGGAATACCATTTTTGCCTTTGGATTGTGGGATTTACGATTACATAGAAATAAGTTGATATTTCAAGATAAGCAAGGAAATTGTAATATAAAAAATCAAAACTGTTGAATTTTAAGGCTATACAAAACCAAGCAAAATGCCTTCTTTAAAACTTATCAAGGAGGTTAAATAGAAGGCTCCTCCTATCGGATGGTATAAACTAAATACAGATGGAGCTATTAAGGGAAATCCAGGACCTGTAACATGCTTAGCTATAATAAGATATAATAATAGTAAATGGGTGGTAAGATGTTATAGGGGTTTTGGAGTAAGCTTAAATTATGAGGCTCAACTATATAAATTAAGGGATGGATTGTTATTAGCTCATGATAGAGCTTTACTCCTTATTTAGATTGAACTTGATACTTTGTCTAGTATTAAATTTGTTAGAAATACAGATAATTTTCTCCTCTTTTCATGCTTATAACTTACTTGAAAATTGCAAGAAATTATCGACTTACCTCCTTTGCATCATATATATATTGGGAAGCTAACTATGTGACTGATTTTGTAGCAAAAAATATTATAACTTCATGTAATGAATGAGTTATTATGGATAAACCTCCTCCAGGAGTTGACTTGTATATATTCTATGTTGTAATAGGCAGACAATTACCTAAACTTATTTCAGTTTAGTTTATATAATTTCTAGCTTTTTTGCAAAAAGAAATAAAACATTTATCTTAATAAGTAAATTTACACAAATTTTTTAGAGTCAAATTAATTTGTAGTATCTATAATTTCTTATAATATTAGAAATGATAATTCATTATATATATATAAGATTTATGATTTAAAATCTAAATATAATGGAAAGTAAAATTTTTAAAATAGGACTAGATATCATTACATCATTAAAATACCAATTATTTTTTAGTATGCATTTAATCATGTATTTTAAATTTATCATTCAACCAAAGCAGTATTATTTGAACATATTTTCTTTTAGAGTTGGATAAGTGACAAAATCTGAGTGCAACTAGGATTTAATTTAAAGTGAATGCAAATTAATTTCATATTATTATTTATTCTATATGTTAATATATCAATAAAAAAATTTCAAATTTTTTTATTATAATTAAAAAATTATAAATATTATTATTTTTAATAACATGTCTTGTTTTTATTCACTATATAAAATATTTTATACTAATAATAAAACAAATTTAAACCTCTAAAACTAAGTAACTAACTTATCTACTTTAGATTAAATAAATTTGAATTAAATTACATCATATGTGAAATTATAAAGGTTTTAAATTTAATTCATTATTAATGTAAATCAATTTTATATTTTCATTTATTCATATATTATCATATTGATAAAAAAATGTTAAAACATTCTTATTGTTGTTAAAATTATAACCCTTTTAATAATGTATTATTTTTTATTCACTAATAATATAAAAAAAATTACACTAATAATACATCAAATTTGATCTCAATTGTAAATGGTTGATAATAATATATAATTTGCAGAAGCAGCATGTTATTCGCCTAATTCGTTAGTTTCTGTTGATTTTTTTTTCTAAAATCTAAGTGAATTGAAAGGATGAGTTCACATACTCACCAATTCATTCCAATAAGATTATTTTTAAATTTATAATATGATTGTACAATTCTATAAACAGCTCTATTTGGCTTTAAATGTCTAAACTTTTATTTATAAAAATATCATAAAACACAGTTTTCCCCACAAAATTGTGAGGTACATTATATCAATTTAATGGGTCTAACTTTAAATTTTTCTTAAAAAATATATATAGCTCTTGCCAGCTTTAATCTGTAAGGCATATTTAAATAAGTAGAATCATCACTTGTGTAATCCTAGACGATTTTTAATAGAAGGTAGGTGTTAATAATCATTTTATATTTTAGAATTTAATTTTTTAACCAATTCAATAAACAAGTGACTCGTTGAGTTTGACTCAGTAAATAAGATTTGTTGTTTTTAATAATTTACTTTTTTTAATTTATAGTTGGCTGGCTCTTTTATTTTTATTTTTTTAAAAAAGTTAACAGGACAAAGCTTAAATAGATCGAAACTACACAGACTACTAAATGAGGGGTAAAAATCCTAGTCTAACTTCACAGGAGGGCAACCCAGAATTGTACTTGACAAACACAATGTAAAGTGGAATATACCCCTCTTTTACAATTATCGATTGGTAATCCTGATCAACGAAACATCACCTTAATAATTTTGTATGTTACGTTACACTAAAATCGTTAGTTTTTATGAAATTTTAGTGTAAAAATCATAAAATGTCTTGTATAAGTAGCCAAGACACATACGTAAAATTTTGATATTAAACTCAAGATATAAAGAAAAGGAAAAAATTTTATATAATGTCATCTATGCCACTTGAATTAAAAATGTTCAAAAAAATTTGTAATTTTTTATATAAAATTTTATAACCTTTTCACAAAGATTGTAAGTGTGTATAAATTTTATGTATAATAGATACATAAAAATTGTAGCCTATAATTCCATGTTGCAATAAAGCAAATTTTGAAATTTTTTTCAGTTTCTAAATTTTTTTTAAAATTTTGTATTAAAAAAAACATATTCATTGAAAATAACCTTTAAATAATCTATGTTCAACTTCTAATCATAATTTTTTTAATAAAAAAGGAAGGAAATTGAGTGGGCAGCGGATGGAGAAGTTTGGTGCCGAAAGCAGAGGAGGGACTTTTTAACTAGAAAATTGTATAGCTATGTGCCATGCAGAGGTAGCTTTCTAATTGAAATTATGCAATGCGGACTTTTCATTCTTGAAAAGTATGTTAATTTTCTCATTAAATTATCATGACGTATTTGAAATGGAGAACGGGACATTGGCCAGTTTATCCTTCTTCAAGAAAAATTCCATTTAAGGATTGCGATTCAAATTTATGCGTTAGATTAAAGATTAGTAACAATTTCAATAATCTAAATTGAATCCTAATTCAAATAATAATCTTATTGTGTTTGGTGAATTTGTTTAACTTATTTAATAACTTTGATTAACAAAATTTACATTCTAAACTCATATCAAATTTAACCATTTATAATAGTTTATTAAAAGTATTTCTAATCTTTATTTAAATACTTTATTAAATTTTTATTACCATTTTATTAGAGCATAAATTTAATTTTTTGATCATATTTAGGTGTTTATTATTTTTTTATTAATTATTTATCAAATAATATTATTAAACTTTCTATTTCATTTAAAGAGTATTATATTTTATTAAAATAATACATATTATATAATATAAATCATACATAACCATATAACATTTATATTTATATATAAAATAAATAAAATTATATATTTTTTTATGGATTATACGAGTTAATTGTGTTAAGTTGATCTAAATCTAGTATGAATTTTATTTGTGTCAATGAATTAATCTGTTTGTAACCCAAATCTAATTATGCCTAAATCAAATTAGTGTAACTAATGTCATATAAAAAATTATTACCCCTAATTCCATGTATAATATATCCGTAAGTCACATTCAAATGTCATTAAAGTACACATGTATATGAGTTGTAAGAATGCACCACACTAGGAGTTTCTAGGAAAACAAGGCAAAAAGGGATAATTTTTAATAGAGAGAAGGATAACTTTCTTCACTTAATATATGTCTCGTTCTATAATTTTGAAAATATAGGAGATGATTACAAGTTAACACACTCAAGTTTTAAAGTTAAATTTGAAGTTGTTCCCCTAGATCTATTGACACTTCATCTCTTAAAATTTATTTTGAACCAAAGGTAATTCACCATAAGTAGTCATACTTTTTGTGAGTTAGTGACCTTTTTTGCATGCTTTAATTGAGATATTATTATTATAATATACCAGAACGAAGATAAAAATATAAGAATTATAACTATATTTTTTTAAATCTCTTCATACCCTTAAATTATGTCAAAATTATCAAAATATCCTTAAAATTAAAAAAATTAAAAAAAATTATACACAAGTCAAATTACTCCAAAATTTCAATCCTAGGTTCCTCAAACCATGCTTTATTTTTTCACAAATTTTCATCCAAAATCAAGTATGTTTACAAATCAAAATTATCACAATTGCTAAATTGTGATATTATAAGAGTTTATAAGGGACAAATTAGAAGCACCGATCCTAAGGGTAGGGCTTTTTTTCCAACCTAATTGCACTCGATAAAAAATACTTGGAATTAATTGTGAGGGGGTAGGTTAGCACTTGCTTTCAAATAACAATGAAAGAGAGAAGGTATAAAAATGTGCTAAGCTATCGATTATGAATAAAGTAAACCTTATCCACTTATACCCGAGCTTGCCTAAAGTGGCCACCTAAAGCATGCAAAATGATATTGTTTTGCTAAGCCATTATGCATAATTACACGTTAAAAGCAGTGCATAACATATCATGACTCCATTTCTTATTATTCATCCTTAAAACACAAAACCTTATCTAAGCTGAGTGACCGCCATCATTGTCTATGATGCTCTATCAACAACTTATTTTCTAATTGAAGCCACTTTGTCACTTTCCAATCCAGGCCTCCCTGTGATCTTGGTGAAAATTTTATCTATAAAGGTATGCAAGGCATAGTTGAAGTTACAAAATGCAGGAGGTGAAAAACTACACATAACGATAAGATTTTTCTCCTTCTTTTCTTTTTTACTTTAGATAAAAATTTTCTATAATTAGTTGGATTTGTGATTGCTTGCTGAAAGTTAGGGCTTTAGGGTTGTGCTTCTAATTTGGTTTAAGTGGTCAAGTGCTTCTAATTTGCTTGCTAATTTTGCATTTCTCATATTTTTCAATTTGGGTTATGTTAATAGTGATGTAATTTGACATAAATTTATGCATACTATATATATATAGATTATTAAAATGTATCATATTTTTCAAGCTAAGTTATTTTAGTTGGAATTGAATTTGATAGAAAGTTCATAGCTTTTTACATCGTTGTTTTTAATGTTTCTCTTCAATTTAGGTTATGATATGTATGATTAGGTTTCTTAGAACAAAGAAATGGATTTGTGGAAAAGAGTGCAAAATGGAGCTCATATTAGTACCTTTATATGTTAAATAAATACATCACAATAGTTGTAATAGGGTTAAGCCAAATTGAGCTTCTTGAAATTCACCTTTTAACTAAAGCTAATCTAACCTACTAGTAATCACATGCATCATACAAACACTAGTTTTTTGTATATGGGTAATCAGTTTCAAAATATTTTTAGGAGTTGGACAATTTCAATCGGTTAGGTTAGTGTTATATAACCAGCTTAATATCTACCACTAATTGGTCTAATTGCATAATAAGGATAGGTTCTCCTTTATATATTTTATGCAACACTTCATGCAATACAAAATGTTACCATGCTAAAAGATGATTTATTAGGTTAATGTTTATGTGCATAGATAAAAATAATATTTACCAACCTTTATTTTTAAAATTTTGATGAAACAAAAATATATGATTTTTAGGTAAAAGTTATAATTTTTATATTAAAATAAATTTTTTAATACAAGTTTGAATGTTAAAATTGTAATTCTCTTATGATTATCATATATAATATATATACTCTCTTGAGTTTTTAGGGATTTTTTGAATGAATAAAACTAACTAACTTCAATTCTACCTTATTGTCATCTCCTCCTCATTAGGTGAGTGAATATTCTAACTTTATTCAAAAGATTGAATTTAAATTGTTTGGTTTGTGTTAAGGTTTCTAAGTTTTTAATGAATATATGAAGAACATGCTAGATTGTGATATTTAATTTGAAATCTTTATTGTTTTCATTATAAATATCATGTTATTAATAAGTTGTAATGAATTAGAAATGGTTAACAACTTTATTGTTAAGTTTGGATTTAATTTAGGTCGAGTGAGCAGTGAAAATCATACTAGATTTTGCAAAAATTGATGCAATAGTTAACTGTGGCTTAAGAGTTACTCTCTAGAGAACCTTAGTTAACTATTAATTGAAAATTTACCCTCAAAAGTACTATAGTCAACTATACCTAAAGGGCTTATCCATTAGAAAGTCATAATTAAGTATGTAGTTAATTATCCAAGTGGACCTTACACTTTAGAGTTTTAGTTAACTATAACATACTTCTTTAGGATTCATAATTGATTATCTAGCATAAATTTCAACCTTTAAACCCATTATAATTGACTACATTATCAACTATGCTCCCTTTGAGATTGTATTGTTAATTACACAGTCAACTATTCTCTCTAAATTTCAAATATTTTAATATAAAAGGGGTCAAGAAAATCAAGTGTTGTGTGATATTTAGTGTAATTACTATGTGATGTTTAATGACAAAAATGAGACCATACAAAGAGGTACGAAAGTGCTAAAACTTGAATAATGTATTATGAATGAGATTGAATATGATGTGTTTTCATGAGAATTAAGATAGGAGTGATGTGTTACACTTGATAATTGAACATTACATCTGGTAATGGTTTGTGAGGGATAGAGTTGACTTTGAGGGATAGAGATATGCTTTTTAGAGATAATGATGGATAAGAGATATAATGATATTTACCTACTTTCTTTCCTTTATTATTGTTGCATCTTATTTGATATGGATGTGATACGAATATATTAAGCGATAGTATAAGTAAGTATATATAATCATGTCATTGATAGATCAATACTAATAGAATTTGTGATATGAAATGTGTGGTTAAAGTGATTAGGTATAAAAGAGGGTAAATTTGGTTGGTAAGCTTATATTTGATTTTTAAATTAGATTTAACTTGAATATTTACTTACTAAGCATCGGATTCATCCTTCTATATATTTATTTTACAAATTTTCAAGTTGAACCTCTTCCACCACCACTACCACCTCAAAGCTAGATCTTTAAAAGCTCATTTGGTAGGGCTATATGCAACAAATGGATATTTTTTTATAAATAATAGAGGTCATTTTTTAGTTAATGATCAAGATTAATAAAAAAAAAGCCTGATATAAGCAGTCAATGGTGGTTTTCTATAACCAAATAGTTAAAGGTGAAAGAAAAAAGAGGCCTAATCTAATTTATCAGTTGAATATAGGTATTAGGCTTTTTAACCAAAGGAAAACAAACTAGTCAATATATGCCTTTAAGATGACAGAAATGACATCGTTCAATTTAAGGTCTTTTTCTATATTTTGTTTTGCTTGAGACCCTATTACAACCTTAGTCTTTCATTTCACTCTCAGCCTTATCTCTAAGCCCTAACCCTAATAGAGGTTATTTGCTCTTGCCATTGATTTTAACCTTACCAGCTAGCTTTTCACTGACATCGCCTACAAGAAATTGATCAAAATTACCTTTTTTGTAACATCAAACTCTATTGAAATTATCTAACCAGTTCATCAAGTTGCAAGATCTTCACAAGGTAATTTTCATCATATTTATTCTATTTTATCTTTTATATATGATTATCTCCACAAATTTAAAACTCTAAGGCACAGAGTAATGAGCCTATGATGTTTTTCCTTAATTACTTGATGGTGATTTAGGTTTTTGTTAAAATGCTCTTTGTTTGAAGATTTTATGTTTCATTTATTGAAGACTTAGATTGTTTATTATTCAAAATTTATACTTTATACTTATATTATATTGTGTGATTGTGCAATTTAGGTTTATAAGTTCTATTCTATTGAATGGGTTTTGTTTTGTCAATTGTGTTTTTTTATTATATTATGTGTGTATTAACCTTCACATTGCTCTTAAAGTTTACACTCATGCATATGTGCGAGTGAAATAATTGTTAAAGGCATTGTTGTCGTTCTACTCTTGAAGATGTCTTTTCTTGGAGCTCTTGCAACAATATTACTTCTTTGTTGAACTTATATAATTTAATATAGAAAACTTCATCAAATATTATTAATTTGATACTAATTTCATCTCATGGGTGATGGCATAGCCATGAGATGTAATTATATTTCTTCTAATGCAGATGTGAGCTATAAAAATTTTATAAAGAGCTGGATATAGGTAACACCAACACAATTTAAGCATCTAATAATTCTATATTAATGATTTTCTATGTTTGGATTCTATATTAATAATTTTCCCTTTTATGTTTTCAATTTTGGCTAATGATTGGTAGTTGCCTAGTTGGATAGATATTAAGAACTAAAGCTTCAAAGGGCGTATTCCTTGTATATGTATCTCTATTTAGTTTATATATTTCCTTATTCTATCATTCATATGCTTTCAAATGGGTTTTGATGGTTATATCTTCCTTATCATTATTTTATATGATTATTTTTATATAATATAAATGCTATGTGGTTTATAATATTATTAATCATTTTCATAAAAATTATAAGATGTGAGGACTTTATTATAGGTTGTGTTTGTCATGGACAAATTGTAATGCACTTGTTAATTTATAAAATGAAATGATGTAAGTCTAGTATTGTTTATTTGCCATTTTTTGTATGCATTGTGTGGATTTTCTAATTTCTTTTAAAGTTGTGTTATTGGACAAATGTGTTGTTATGTCAACTATGAAGTATGCATATGTGGATGATAATTGAATCATTATGTGGGTTTTTTGTGACTAAATAGTGTTGTGTAGATAAGCCTAGTAAACATGATTTTGGTGAAGTAATAACAACACCACTTGCTTATACTTTTCAAAGGGTTAGCCCTAATGGACCACTACTAGTAGTAGCTAAGAAATTTGGTTAGAAAAGGAAGAAACCTATAAAAAGGAAGATTTCAACCAACAAGGCAATAAGTATTACTCCAAAGAAAATGAGCATTATTGGGGATCATTTTGAGAAAGTGGTTGGTGAGGAGATAAATGAACCAACAACTAAATGTATTCATTATGGCATTAGATTTCTTTATGATAGTAAAAACCATGGCATTTCTAACATGTTGGGTCATGTACCTAGGTGTCCTAAATATTTTTTTACCTTGAAGAATGACCCTAAACAACAAGTTCTTAACTTTGACAAGAAATCTAATAAAACACTATTAGTAGGTTCCACCTTTCATATCTATGACTTAGAAAAGTGCAAGAAAGCCATTTTTGTGTTTGTTATATGCCATAAGCAACTATTTGGGTAATTGAAGGTTTTGGCTTTAAATATATGTGTAAGAGGTTGAACCCCTAACTACATGTCCTCTTTAGACAAACTATTAAAAGAGATTACATGAAGATTTTCAAAAGGCCAGTTGAAAGGGTTATTAAAGTTTAATTGTGTTAGGGCTTGTGTAATAATTGATTGCTAGATTAGTGTGCAAAACTTAAACTATATAGCATTAACTATGCATTTCATAAATAATGAGTGGAATTTACAAAAAAATATCATTAATTTTTGCCTCATGTTGAACCATAAAGGGAAATGATAAGGAAGAAAATTAAATAATGCTAGTTTCTTTTAGATTTTGGTACAATTTACTACCTTATTTCTTTGGTATGGATACTCCAATCAATACACAATAGGGATTAGAGATAAGGCACAGCCTCTGCCCTTTGGTTTTATCAATTTTGAAGCTTTGGACTTTGGAGGTGGAAGAATTTTTTACATTATTTAATGTTTATATTGCATGAAGTCTTGTTAGAAAGCACAAATTAAGAGTTTGTAACTTTATATGACTCTTACTAGCGGAAATTAGGCTTTCAGTGATGGCAATTATCGTTGGTGTGGACATATTAGTTATTGGTGAATATAAAAGTCATAGGAGAAAAAGTAGTCGATAAAAAGTAGTCAGTGTTGGAACTAATACTGATGACAAAGTTATCGTCACTAAAAATCAGAATTTTTATATGTCACTGAAAAAATTTTCAAAATTCAAATTTTTTTTAATTTTACTTTATAACGATGACAATATTATCACTATAAGTTTAAATTAAAAAATATAAAAATTAAAATTTTATTTTAAGCAATGATATTATCATCGTTGAAATGACTTTAAAAATTTAAATATTTTTTAATTTTATTTTATAACAATAATTGTGTCGTTGCTATAGGTTTGAAATAAAAATGTAAAATTAAAATTTTACATTTAATAATAATAATATCATCACTAAAAATTTAGTAAATTTAAATTTAAAATTATACTTTGTACATATAGCAATAACTTTATTGTCATTGAAAATTTTTATAATTAAATTAAAATTTAAATAAAATTAAATAACTTTTTGAATTATTAAAATAAATTATATTAATTTAAAATTATAATTAAATTTAATTAAATTAATATATTATATTTAATAGCATAAATATTAATATTTTTATTTCAATTAAATTAAATTAATTTAGTAAAAATTTAATTAAAATAAATTAATTTAATATTTTTAATTTAATTTTATCTAATTTAAATATTAAAAATAAAATGTGCTAATGGTATTAGTAGTAAAAAAAACAAACAAACATGATTCGTATGAAAAAAATGAATACTCATAATATTCAAGATATATAAATTTCTACACATGAAAATAAAAAAATTATATATACATAATAAAAACTTAAAAGAAAGAGAGGTTAGGATTTAGGTATCTAGATATATTATTATCCATCCTAAGGCTATCATCATCATCTTGATGACATGGGTGTAGGGATGGCAACGGGGTGAGGCAATGATAAATTAGGAGTATACTACCCCACCCCGCAACTGCAGAACTCTACCCCATCCTCGTCTCGTCCTTGATTGTAGGACAAGTTGGTACCCTATCCATGTGATTTGTAGGGAAATTAAAAAAAAATTAAAAAATTATTAAAATCTATAAATTTTAAATATACACATAATTAATATTTAATATTAAAATTATTATAATAATATTGATATAAAATTACACATAAATTATTCAATTAATATTAAATTTATCTAAAAAATTAAAAAAATTCAAAAATATTTAAATTTATAAATTTTAAATATACACTTAATTAACATTTAATATTCAACTTAATGTAATAATATTGATCTAAAATTACATATAAATTATTCAATTAATCTTAAATTTAAAGAAAAATAATTAAGATAAATATTATTTAAAAATAATTAAGATAAGTATTTTTTAATTGTAAAATTACTACAATATATTTATAATAATATATATTTTTAAGTATAATATAAAAATAAAAAATAGTTTATTAATTTACGGCAAGGCGAGGCACCGTAGGGTAATATTGCCTTACCCTACGTAATTATTTTGAGACAAAAATTTGCCCTATTACCCCGAAGGCAAAAATTGATGCCAAATTTGCGCCCCATAGGGCAAAATCTGTTATTCATTTTTTTACCATCCCTATATAGGTAATACATTGAAGGCAGTGCTCAAATATGAGGGAGTGGTTGGGTTGGTGGTGGTACTAATGCAAATTTGCTCTTCCTAGGCTATGCATTAGCAAAAAGAGGCATAACCAATGTATGTGTATGAGTAGGAAAGTGAGCTCAATGAAGTAAATCCCCCCATTGTTGATGCTCCTGAATCAATTGCTAACTTTGTTGCAGATGCTCTTACAACTTAGTCACCTAGGAGAAATATTGTGATCCTGCCTTGAAGTTAGAGGTGCCATAGGACGGGAACGACTGTCCAGGAAGCATATAACTGATCGCCTTCCTGTACCTGTAACAAGTGTTAAGCATCTTATTGTGATAGTAACCTTGTCGATCTGTACAAGAATGCTAAGTGGGCCAGTGGATGATATACTAAGCTACATGTCTTGAATTGCCAACTTAGTTATCCTCACCTTGATTTGTTAAAACAAAAATTAACTATAAAGATTACATAATATGTTTGTAAAATTTCTATTATTAAAATGTAGGATTTAGCTAACTTACATACTACTTCTTTGGAGTTTGATGTACCTACTCCCCTATCTTATACATGTGCTAGTCCTCAAAGTTCTTCGGCATTAACTATGACTCATTTGTATCCTAATTTCTCTATTCATGTTTTACTAAAAAAAATATAAACATGATTATTGACTTGGTGAATAGATTATACATTTAAATCATGAATGATAAGTTGAATTATCTTATCATAATGATGTGTTGTAATGGATTTCGATGCATATTGGTCATTCACCATCTTTTTCACCCTATTCTCTGTATTTCTTGAAGACAACCCTTATAAATTGAGAAATAATGATACAAAATTATTATATTTATAAGTCACAATTAAAATACAATTTAGACACATGAAATAATCACATAAATTTATTAAATATTATACTTACTCTATAGTAATTGTTGTCAAAGAAGTTCAAACATCTCTTCCAGGTTTAAGGCGAGATAGATAGTGGCACGGATGGCTTAGCACGATCCAACTCAAGCTCCTGCTCCTAGTCGCCTTTATATTAGAGAAAGTACTTATTCAACTTATATTTCCAATTGCTATAAAGGTTGGTAGCAATCCACATTAAATTACTAATCACTTTTTGTCGTTTAAGCTTAAAAAGACCTTGGAACTCAATGTGAGACTACATTAGAAGATATTTAACAAATTTATGAGTATTATATCTAATAATTTCAATATCAAATATAAAAAAATAAAGATAAGGAGGAGATTGATACTTACATAAACCTCTTACACAACTTTATCTTGTAATTATTGAGGTACCGATTGCTATCATAGCAGTCGGTACCTCAATAATTACAAGATAAAGTTGTGTAAGAGGTTTATGTAAGTATCAATCTCCTCCTTATCTTTATTTTTTTATATTTGATATTGAAATTATTAGATATAATACTCATAAATTTGTTAAATATCTTCTAATGTAGTCTCACATTGAGTTCCAAGGTCTTTTTAAGCTTAAACGACAAAAAGTGATTAGTAATTTAATGTGGATTGCTACCAACCTTTATAGCAATTGGAAATATAAGTTGAATAAGTACTTTCTCTAATATAAAGGCGACTAGGAGCAGGAGCTTGAGTTGGATCGTGCTAAGCCATCCGTGCCACTATCTATCTCGCCTTAAACCTGGAAGAGATGTTTGAACTTCTTTGACAACAATTACTATAGAGTAAGTATAATATTTAATAAATTTATGTGATTATTTCATGTGTCTAAATTGTATTTTAATTGTGACTTATAAATATAATAATTTTGTATCATTATTTCTCAATTTATAAGGGTTGTCTTCAAGAAATACAGAGAATAGGGTGAAAAAGATGGTGAATGACCGATATGCATCGAAATCCATTACAACACATCATTATGATAAGATAATTCAACTTATCATTCATGATTTAAATGTATAATCTATTCACCAAGTCAATAATCATGTTTATATTTTTTTAGTAAAACATGAATAGAGAAATAAGGATACAAATGAGTCACAGTTAATGCCGAAGAACTTTGAGGACTAGCACATGTATAAGATAGGGGAGTAGGTACATCAAACTCCAAAGAAGTAGTATGTAAGTTAGCTAAACCCTACATTTTAATAATAGAAATTTTACAAACATATTATGTAATCCTTATAGTTAATTTTTGTTTTAACAAATCAAGGTGAGGATAACTAAGTTGGCAATTCAAGACATGTAGCTTAGTGTATCATCCACTGGCCCACTTAGCATTCTTGTACAGATCGACAAGGTTACTATCACTAATAAGATGCTTAACACTTGTTAAAGGTACAGGAAGGCGATCAGTTATATGCTTCCTGGACAGTTGTTCCCTTCCTATGGCACCTCTAACTTCAAGGTAGGATCACAATATTTCTCCTAGGTGACTAAGTTGTAAGAGCATCTGCAACAAAGTTAGCAATTGATTCAGGAGCATCAACAATGGGGGATTTACTTCATTGAGCTCACTTTCCTACTCATACACATACATTGGTTATGCCTCTTTTTGCTAATGCATAGCCTAGGAAGAGCAAATTTGCATTAGTACCACCACCAACCCAACCACTCCCTCATATTTGAGCACTGCCTTCAATGTATTACCTATATAGGGATGGTAAAAAAATGAATAACAGATTTTGCCCTATGGGGCGCAAATTTGGCATCAATTTTTGCCTTCGGGGTAATAGGGCAAATTTTTGTCTCAAAATAATTACGTAGGGTAAGGCAATATTACCCCACGGTGCCTCGCCTTGCCGTAAATTAATAAACTATTTTTTATTTTTATATTATACTTAAAAATATATATTATTATAAATATATTGTAGTAATTTTATAATTAAAAAATACTTATCTTAATTATTTTTAAATAATATTTATCTTAATTATTTTTCCTTTAAATTTAAGATTAATTGAATAATTTATATGTAATTTTAGATCAATATTATTACATTAAGTTGAATATTAAATGTTAATTAAGTGTATATTTAAAATTTATAAATTTAAATATTTATAAATTTTTTTAATTTTTCAGATAAATTTAATATTAATTGAATAATTTATGTGTAATTTTATATCAATATTATTATAATAAGTTTAATATTAAATATTAACTATGCATATATTTAAAATTTATAGATTTTAATAATTTTTTTAATATTTTTTTAATTTTTTTTTAGTTTTCCTACGGATTATAGGGATAGGGCACCAACTTGTCCTACAATCAAGGACGAGACGAGACGAGATGATGAGGATGGGGCAGAGTTTCGCAATTGCGGGGTAAGGTAGTATACTCCTAATTTATCATTGCCTTGCCCCGTTGCCATCCCTACACCCATGTCATCAAGATGATGATGATAGCCTGAGGATGGATAATAATATATCTAGATACCTAAATCCTAACCTCTCTTTCTTTTAAGTTTTTATCATGTATATATAATTTTTTTATTTTCATGTGTAGAAATTTATATATCTTGAATATTATGAGTATTCATTTTTTTCATATGAATCATGTTTGTTTGTTTTTTTTACTACTAATATCCATTAGCACATTTTATTTTTAATATTTAAATTAGATAAAATTAAATTAAAAATATTAAATTAATTTATTTTAATTAAATTTTTACTAAATTAATTTAATTTAATTGAAATAAAAATATTAATATTTATGCTATTAAATATAATATATTAATTTAATTAAATTTAATTATAATTTTAAATTAATATAATTTATTTTAATAATTCAAAAGTTTATTTAATTTTATTTAAATTTTAATTTAATTATAAAAATTTTCAATGACAATAAAGTTATTGCTATATGTACAAAGTATAATTTTAAATTTAAATTTACTAAATTTTTAGTGATGATATTATTATTATTAAATGTAAAATTTTAATTTTTACATTTTTATTTCAAACCTATAGCAACGACACAATTATTGTTATAAAATAAAATTAAAAAATATTTAAATTTTTAAAGTCATTTCAACGATGATAATATCATTGCTTAAAATAAAATTTTAATTTTTATATTTTTTAATTTAAACTTATAGTGATAATATTGTCATCGTTATAAAGTAAAATTAAAAAAAATTTGAATTTTGAAAATTTTTTCAGTGACATATAAAAATTCTGATTTTTAGTGACAATAACTTTGTCATCAGTATTAGTTCCAACACTGACTACTTTTTATCGACTACTTTTTCTCCTATGACTTTTATATTCACCAATAACTAATATGTCCACACCAACGATAATTGCCATCACTGAAAGCCTAATTTCCGCTAGTAAGAGTCATATAAAGTTACAAACTCTTAATTTGTGCTTTCTAACAAGACTTCATGCAATATAAACATTAAATAATGTAAAAAATTCTTCCACCTCCAAAGTCCAAAGCTTCAAAATTGATAAAACCAAAGGGCAGAGGCTGTGCCTTATCTCTAATCCCTATTGTGTATTGATTGGAGTATCCATACCAAAGAAATAAGGTAGTAAATTGTACCAAAATCTAAAAGAAACTAGCATTATTTAATTTTCTTCCTTATCATTTCCTTTTATGGTTCAGTATGAGGAAAAAGTTAATGATATTTTTTTGTAAATTCCACTCATTATTTATGAAATGCATAGTTAATGCTATATAGTTTAAGTTTTGCACACTAATCTAGCAATCAATTATTACACAAGCCCTAACACAATTAAACTTTAATAACCCTTTCAACTGGCCTTTTGAAAATCTTCATGTAATCTCTTTTAATAGTTTGTCTAAAGAGGACATGTAGTTAGGGGTTCAACCTCTTACACATATATTTAAAGCCAAAACCTTCAATTACCCAAATAGTTGCTTATGGCATATAACAAACACAAAAATGGCTTTCTTGCACTTTTCTAAGTCATAGATATGAAAGGTGGAACCTACTAATAGTGTTTTATTAGATTTCTTGTCAAAGTTAAGAACTTGTTGTTTAGGGTCATTCTTCAAGGTAAAAAAATATTTAGGACACCTAGGTACATGACCCAACATGTTAGAAATGCCATGGTTTTTACTATCATAAAGAAATCTAATGCCATAATGAATACATTTAGTTGTTGGTTCATTTATCTCCTCACCAACCACTTTCTCAAAATGATCCCCAATAATGCTCATTTTCTTTGGAGTAATACTTATTGCCTTGTTGGTTGAAATCTTCCTTTTTGATAGGTTTCTTCCTTTTCTAACCAAATTTCTTAGCTACTACTAGTAGTGGTCCATTAGGGCTAACCCTTTGAAAAGTATAAGCAAGTGGTGTTGTTATTACTTCACCAAAATCATGTTTACTAGGCTTATCTACACAACACTATTTAGTCACAAAAAACCCACATAATGATTCAATTATCATCCACATATGCATACTTCATAGTTGACATAACAACACATTTGTCCAATAATACAACTTTAAAAGAAATTAGAAAATCCACACAATGCATACAAAAAATGGCAAATAAACAATACTAGACTTACATCATTTCATTTTATAAATTAACAAGTGCATTACAATTTGTCCATGACAAACACAACCTATAATAAAGTCCTCACATCTTATAATTTTTATGAAAATGATTAATAATATTATAAACCACATAGCATTTATATTATATAAAAATAATCATATAAAATAATGATAAGGAAGATATAACCATCAAAACCCATTTGAAAGCATATGAATGATAGAATAAGGAAATATATAAACTAAATAGAGATACATATACAAGGAATACGCCCTTTGAAGCTTTAGTTCTTAATATCTATCCAACTAGGCAACTACCAATCATTAGCCAAAATTGAAAACATAAAAGGGAAAATTATTAATATAGAATCCAAACATAGAAAATCATTAATATAGAATTATTAGATGCTTAAATTGTGTTGGTGTTACCTATATCCAGCTCTTTATAAAATTTTTATAGCTCACATCTGCATTAGAAGAAATATAATTACATCTCATGGCTATGCCATCACCCATGAGATGAAATTAGTATCAAATTAATAATATTTGATGAAGTTTTCTATATTAAATTATATAAGTTCAACAAAGAAGTAATATTGTTGCAAGAGCTCCAAGAAAAGACATCTTCAAGAGTAGAACGACAACAATGCCTTTAACAATTATTTCACTCGCACATATGCATGAGTGTAAACTTTAAGAGCAATGTGAAGGTTAATACACACATAATATAATAAAAAACACAATTGACAAAACAAAACCCATTCAATAGAATAGAACTTATAAACCTAAATTGCACAATCACACAATATAATATAAGTATAAAGTATAAATTTTGAATAATAAACAATCTAAGTCTTCAATAAATGAAACATAAAATCTTCAAACAAAGAGCATTTTAACAAAAACCTAAATCACCATCAAGTAATTAAGGAAAAACATCATAGGCTCATTACTCTGTGCCTTAGAGTTTTAAATTTGTGGAGATAATCATATATAAAAGATAAAATAGAATAAATATGATGAAAATTACCTTGTGAAGATCTTGCAACTTGATGAACTGGTTAGATAATTTCAATAGAGTTTGATGTTACAAAAAAGGTAATTTTGATCAATTTCTTGTAGGCGATGTCAGTGAAAAGCTAGTTGGTAAGGTTAAAATCAATGGCAAGAGCAAATAACCTCTATTAGGGTTAGGGCTTAGAGATAGGGCCGAGAGTGAAATGAAAGACTAAGGTTGTAATAGGGTCTCAAGCAAAACAAAATATAGAAAAAGACCTTAAATTGAACGATGTCATTTCTGTCATCTTAAAGGAATATATTGACTAGTTTGTTTTCCTTTGGTTAAAAAGCCTAATACCTATATTCAACTGATAAATTAGATTAGGCCTCTTTTTTCTTTCACCTTTAACTATTTGGTTATAGAAAACCACCATTGACTGCCTTATATCAGGCTTTTTTTATTAATCTTGATCATTAACTAAAAAATGACCTTTATTATTTATAAAAAAAATATCCATTTGTTGCATATAGCCCTACCAAATGAACTTTTAAATATCTAGCTTTGAGGTGGTAGTAGTGGTGGAAGAGGTTCAACTTGAAAATTTGTAAAAAAACTATATAGAAGGATGAATTCGATGCTTAGTAAGTAAATATTCAAGTTGAATCTAATTTAAAAATAAAATATAAGCTTACCAACCAAATTTACCCTCTTTTATACCTAATCACTTTAACCACACATTTCATAACACAAATTCTATTAGTATTGATCTATCAATGACATGATTATATATACTTACTTATACTATCGCTTAATATATTCGTATCACATCCATATCAAATAAGATGCAACAATAATAAAGGAAAGAAAGTAGGTAAATATCATTATATCTCTTATCCATCATTATCTCTAAAAAGCATATCTCTATCCCTCAAAGTCAACTCTATCCCTCACAAACCATTACCAGATGTAATGTTCAATTATCAAGTGTAACACATCACTCCTATCTTAATTCTCATGAAAACACATCATATTCAATCTCATTCATAATACATTATTCAAGTTTTAGCACTTTCGTACCTCTTTGTATGGTCTCATTTTTGTCATTAAACATCACATAGTAATTACACTAAATATCACACAACACTTGATTTTCTTGACCCCTTTTATATTAAAATATTTGAAATTTAGAGAGAATAGTTGACTGTGTAATTAACAATACAATCTCAAAGGGAGCATAGTTGATAATGTAGTCAATTATAATGGGTTTAAAGGTTGAAATTTATGCTAGATAATCAATTATGAATCCTAAAGAAGTATGTTATAGTTAACTAAAACTCTAAAGTGTAAGGTCCACTTGGATAATTAACTACATACTTAATTATGACTTTCTAATGGATAAGCCCTTTAGGTATAGTTGACTATAGTACTTTTGAGGGTAAATTTTCAATTAATAGTTAACTAAGGTTCTCTAGAGAGTAACTCTTAAGCCACAGTCAACTATTGCATCAATTTTTGCAAAATCTAGTATGATTTTCACTGCTCACTCGACCTAAATTAAATCCAAACTTAACAATAAAGTTGTTAACCATTTCTAATTCATTACAACTTATTAATAACATGATATTTATAATGAAAACAATAAAGATTTCAAATTAAATATCACAATCTAGCATGTTCTTCATATATTCATTAAAAACTTAGAAACCTTAACACAAACCAAACAATTTAAATTCAATCTTTTGAATAAAGTTAGAATATTCACTCACCTAATGAGGAGGAGATGACAATAAGGTAGAATTGAAGTTAGTTAGTTTTATTCATTCAAAAAATCCCTAAAAACTCAAGAGAGTATATATATTATATATGATAATCATAAGAGAATTACAATTTTAACATTCAAACTTGTATTAAAAAATTTATTTTAATATAAAAATTATAACTTTTACCTAAAAATCATATATTTTTGTTTCATCAAAATTTTAAAAATAAAGGTTGGTAAATATTATTTTTATCTATGCACATAAACATTAACCTAATAAATCATCTTTTAGCATGGTAACATTTTGTATTGCATGAAGTGTTGCATAAAATATATAAAGGAGAACCTATCCTTATTATGCAATTAGACCAATTAGTGGTAGATATTAAGCTGGTTATATAACACTAACCTAACCGATTGAAATTGTCCAACTCCTAAAAATATTTTGAAACTGATTACCCATATACAAAAAACTAGTGTTTGTATGATGCATGTGATTACTAGTAGGTTAGATTAGCTTTAGTTAAAAGGTGAATTTCAAGAAGCTCAATTTGGCTTAACCCTATTACAACTATTGTGATGTATTTATTTAACATATAAAGGTACTAATATGAGCTCCATTTTGCACTCTTTTCCACAAATCCATTTCTTTGTTCTAAGAAACCTAATCATACATATCATAACCTAAATTGAAGAGAAACATTAAAAACAACGATGTAAAAAGCTATGAACTTTCTATCAAATTCAATTCCAACTAAAATAACTTAGCTTGAAAAATATGATACATTTTAATAATCTATATATATATAGTATGCATAAATTTATGTCAAATTACATCACTATTAACATAACCCAAATTGAAAAATATGAGAAATGCAAAATTAGCAAGCAAATTAGAAGCACTTGACCACTTAAACCAAATTAGAAGCACAACCCTAAAGCCCTAACTTTCAGCAAGCAATCACAAATCCAACTAATTATAGAAAATTTTTATCTAAAGTAAAAAAGAAAAGAAGGAGAAAAATCTTATCGTTATGTGTAGTTTTTCACCTCCTGCATTTTGTAACTTCAACTATGCCTTGCATACCTTTATAGATAAAATTTTCACCAAGATCACAGGGAGGCCTGGATTGGAAAGTGACAAAGTGGCTTCAATTAGAAAATAAGTTGTTGATAGAGCATCATAGACAATGATGGCGGTCACTCAGCTTAGATAAGGTTTTGTGTTTTAAGGATGAATAATAAGAAATGGAGTCATGATATGTTATGCACTGCTTTTAACGTGTAATTATGCATAATGGCTTAGCAAAACAATATCATTTTGCATGCTTTAGGTGGCCACTTTAGGCAAGCTCGGGTATAAGTGGATAAGGTTTACTTTATTCATAATCGATAGCTTAGCACATTTTTATACCTTCTCTCTTTCATTGTTATTTGAAAGCAAGTGCTAACCTACCCCCTCACAATTAATTCCAAGTATTTTTTATCGAGTGCAATTAGGTTGGAAAAAAAGCCCTACCCTTAGGATCGGTGCTTCTAATTTGTCCCTTATAAACTCTTATAATATCACAATTTAGCAATTGTGATAATTTTGATTTGTAAACATACTTGATTTTGGATGAAAATTTGTGAAAAAATAAAGCATGGTTTGAGGAACCTAGGATTGAAATTTTGGAGTAATTTGACTTGTGTATAATTTTTTTTAATTTTTTTAATTTTAAGGATATTTTGATAATTTTGACATAATTTAAGGGTATGAAGAGATTTAAAAAAATATAGTTATAATTCTTATATTTTTATCTTTGTTCTGGTATATTATAATAATAATATCTCAATTAAAGCATGCAAAAAAGGTCACTAACTCACAAAAAGTATGACTACTTATGGTGAATTACCTTTGGTTCAAAATAAATTTTAAGAGATGAAGTGTCAATAGATCTAGGGGAACAACTTCAAATTTAACTTTAAAACTTGAGTGTGTTAACTTGTAATCATCTACTATATTTTCAAAATTATAGAACGAGACATATATTAAGTGAAGAAAGTTATCCTTCTCTCTATTAAAAATTATCCCTTTTTGCCTTGTTTTCCTAGAAACTCCTAGTGTGGTGCATTCTTACAACTCATATACATGTGTACTTTAATGACGTTTGAATGTGACTTACGGATATATTATACATGGAATTAGGGGTAATAATTTTTTATATGACATTAGTTACACTAATTTGATTTAGGCATAATTAGATTTGGATTGCAAACAGATTAATTCATTGACACAAATAAAATTCATACTAGATTTAGATCAACTTGACACAATTAACTCGTATAATCCATAAAAAAAATATATAATTTTATTTATTTTATATATAAATATAAATGTTATATGGTTATGTATGATTTATATTATATAATATGTATTATTTTAATAAAATATAATACTCTTTAAATGAAATAGAAAGTTTAATAATATTATTTGATAAATAATTAATAAATAAATTATAAACATCTAAATATGATCAAAAAATTAAATTTATGCTCTAATAAAATGGTAATAAAAATTTAATAAAGTATTTAAATAAAGATTAGAAATACTTTTAATAAACTATTATAAATGGTTAAATTTGATATGAGTTTAGAATGTAAATTTTGTTAATCAAAGTTATTAAATAAGTTAAACAAATTCACCAAACACAATAAGATTATTATTTGAATTAGGATTCAATTTAGATTATTGAAATTGTTACTAATCTTTAATCTAACGCATAAATTTGAATCGCAATCCTTAAATGGAATTTTTCTTGAAGAAGGATAAACTGGCCAATGTCCCGTTCTCCATTTCAAATACGTCATGATAATTTAATGAGAAAATTAGCATACTTTTCAAGAATGAAAAGTCTGCATTGCATAATTTCAATTAGAAAGCTACCTCTGCATGGCACATAGCTATACAATTTTCTAGTTAAAAAGTCCCTCCTCTGCTTTCGGCACCAAACTTCTCCATCCGCTGCCCACTCAATTTCCTTCCTTTTTTATTAAAAAAATTATGATTAGAAGTTGAGCATAGATTATTTAAAGGTTATTTTCCATGAATACGTTTTTTTTAATACAAAATTTTAAAATTTTTTTAGAAACTGAAATTTTTTTCAAAATTTGCTTTATTGCAACATGGAATTATAGGCTACAATTTTTATGTATCTATTATATATAAAATTTATACACGTTTCAAAATTTGATTTTTACACTAAAATTTCATAAAAACTAACGATTTTAGTGTAACGTAACATACATAATTATTAAGGTGATGTTTCGTTGGTCTGGATTACCCATCGATAATTGTAAAAGAGGGGTATATTCCACTTTACATTGTGTTTGTCAAGTACAATTCTGGGTTGCCCTCCTGTGAAGTTAGACTAGGATTTTTACCCCTCATTTAGTAGTCTGTGTAGTTTCGATCTATTTAAGCTTTGTCCTGTTAACTTTTAAAAATAAAATAAAATAAAAGAGCCAGCCAACTATAAATTAAAAAAAGTAAATTATTAAAAACAACAAATCTTATTTACTGAGTCAAACTCAACGAGTCACTTGTTTATTGAATTGGTTAAAAAATTAAATTCTAAAATATAAAATCATTATTAACACCTACCTTCTATTAAAAATGGTCTAGGATTACACAAGTGATGATTCTACTTATTTAAATATGCCTCACAGATTAAAGCTGGCAAGAGCTATATATATTTTTTAAGAAAAATTTAAAGTCAGACCCATTAAATTGATATAATGTACCTCACAATTTTGTGGGGAAAACTGTGTTTTATGATATTTTTATAAATAAAAGTTTAGACATTTAAAGCCAAATAGAGCTGTTTATAGAATTGTACAATCATATTATAAATTTAAAAATAATCTTATTGGAATGAATTGGTGAGTATGTGAACTCATCCTTTCAATTCACTTAGATTTTAGAAAAAAAAAATCAACAGAAACTAACGAATTAGGCGAATAACATGCTGCTTCTGCAAATTATATATTATTATCAACCATTTACAATTGAGATCAAATTTGATGTATTATTAGTGTAAATTTTTTTATATTATTAGTGAATAAAAAAATAATACATTATTAAAAGGGTTATAATTTTAACAACAATAAGAATTTTTTAACATTTTTTTATCAATATGATAATATATGAATAAATGAAAATATAAAATTGATTTACATTAATAATGAATTAAATTTAAATCCTTTATAATTTCACATATGATGTAATTTAATTCAAATTTATTTAATCTAAAGTAGATAAGTTAGTTACTTAGTTTTAGAGGTTTAAATTTGTTTTATTATTAGTATAAAATATTTTATATAGTGAATAAAAACAAGGCATGTTATTAAAAATAATAATATTTATAATTTTTTAATTATAATAAAAAAATTTGATAATTTTTTATTGATATATTAACATATAGAATAAATAATAATATGAAATTAATTTGCATTCACTTTAAATTAAATCCTAGTTGCGCTCAGATTTTGTCACTTATCCAACTCTAAAAGAAAATATGTTCAAATAATACTGCTTTGGTTGAATGATAAATTTAAAATACATGATTAAATGCATACTAAAAAATAATTGGTATTTTAATGATGTAATGATATCTAGTCTTATTTTAAAAATTTTACTTTCCATTATATTTAGAATTTAAATCATAAATCTTATATATATAATGAATTATCATTTCTAATATTATAAGAAATTATAGATACTACAAATTAATTTGACTCTCAAAAGTTTGTGTAAATTTACTTATTAAGATAAATGTTTTATTTCTTTTTGCGAAAAAGGTAGAAATTATATAAACTAAACTGAAATAAGTTTAGGTAATTGTCTACCTATTACAACATAGAATATATACAAGTCAACTCCTGGAGGAGGTTTATCCATAATAACTCATTCATTACATGAAGTTATAATATTTTTTGCTACAAAATTAGTCACATAGTTAGCTTCCCAATATATATAAGATGCAAAGGAGGTAAGTGCAAAATATATGGTAATTTCTTGCAATTTTCAAGTAAGTTATAAGCATGAAAAGAGGAGGAAATTATCTGTATTTCTAACAAATTTAATACTAGACAAAGTATCAAGTTCAATCTAAATAGGGAGTAAAGCTCTATTATGAGCTAATAACAATCCATCCCTTAATTTATATAGTTGAGCCTCATAATTTAAGCTTACTCCAAAACCCCTATTACATCTTACCACCCATTTACTATTACTATATCTTATTATAGCTAAGCATGTTACAGGTCCTGGATTTCCCTTAATAGCTCCATCTGTATTTAGTTTATACCATCCGATAGGAGGAGCCTTCTATTTAACCTCCCTGATAAGTTTTAAAGAAGGCATTTTGCTTGGTTTTGTATAGCCTTAAAATTCAACAGTTTTAATTTTTATATTACAATTTCCTTGCTTATCTTGAAATATCAACTTATTTCTATGTAATCGTAAATCCCACAATCCAAAGGCAAAAATGGTATTCCACAAAATATTTAGATTAGTTGACATGATATGGGAAGTCAAATTTATTTTCATCTAATCCACAAAATCAAAATGAAAAGAGGCTTAACAAGAGATAGGAATTTGAATATTATTCCAAAATTTTAGAGCAAAAAAACACTTACAAAGGATATGAATAATAGAATCTATACCAAAATTACATGAAACATAACCAAGTGGCACATTCATTTCCTTGCAAATAAGCAAGTCTCTTGTAGGACATCTATTCAAAATAGCTAACCAAATAAAAACTTGAATTTTTTGGCATTGTTGGCACTTTCTAAATCCATTTTAAATTCTTGTCAAGGAAAGGAATTTTTAGTTAATTTTAAATTAAAGTAAATAATTGTTCAGACCTTAATAAGTCGTACATAATTTTAACCTCCTGGCATTTGTAACACTTAAAGTAATGCCAAAGATAGAGTTCTCAACATTTGCAGGAAAATTCATTGATACTCCAGATAAGTTCCAATATTCATTACCAATGACATCTTTAACTTTTAAATTCAAATCATTTATATGTAAATGTTCTTGGACATAATTTCTCAGAGCACTTGATTTTGTCCAATTATCAAACTAAAAATTAATTTTCTTCTTATTTCCCACAATCCATTTCAAGTTATTTTTAATAATATTTGAAATATGTTTCAAGGCCTTTCAATTTTGAGAACAATTTTACTAAATTATGATTATATTATTTTTTTAGGCACATATATTTTTTTCTTCTAAGCATTAAGCCCACAAGCTTTGTTAATTATTTATAAATTTCCAAGCATGTTTAGTAAGGTAGTCATATTCACAATCGATACTTTTCTAATCCCCAATCCACCTAATTCTTTTGGAAAAGTAACCACATCCCATTTAACTAAAGCCATTTTACATCCATTTGGGTTACCATTCCATAAAAAGTTCCTGATAATTTAATTTAGTTTATAATTAACGTTGTTAGGAATTTTGTACAAGTCATACAATATAAGGGGATAACAAATAAAATAAATTTTATGAGTATTATTCTTCAAGTTGATGACAAATGTTTTAATTGCTAACCTTGAACTTGTTCTCTCATTTTAGCCACCAAGGAAAGAAAATCTGATGATTTGTAATTTGCCTTTATATTCATCCTAAGACATTTTCCAAGATTGTTATTATAATTAATTCTCAGATCATTACTAATAATATCTTTTAATTAATGATCAGTATTTTTTCAGAAATATATTATCTTATTTTTTTTATTTGGACAAAAAATTATACCTCAAATTTAATAATAATAAAGTAATAAAAAATATTATAGTTAATTTATCATCACCACCAACTACTTTCATTAGTAAATTCATTTATTATGAAAATAAAAAAGAATAAGTAAAGTTGACAATAAATGCATTCATTAATGGGATTAGTTATTAATAGTGACAAATTGATTATAATACCCTTTATTATTTTAAAATTAATAGCATAATTTTTTATTCAAATATAGTAAACGTTGCTAACACCCGCTCTCTAACCTCCATATATGGATATGGAGGTTAGCAATCCTCTTTAAGTATGTATCGTCATTTTATGTTTGGTACAATTCACTGTAATAACTAATTTTTTTTAGAAAAATGTTGGTTTAAATGTTTTTAATAAAAGAAAATTCATAATTAAATAATAAATTATCTTTTGTGATTTATTTATTATTTTTCTTTCATTGAAAAATTTTATATTAACTATCTCTTAAAAAATAATCATTATAAAAAATTATTTCATTAGTAAGGAAAAAAATCATAATAATTATACACTATAATCAATAATCAATTATTTTTATCGCTATATCAAAAATATATTTTGTTTTGAAGCTTTTCTAATTAATTATAAAAAAATTTGGATAAATAATTTTTAAAAATTTTAATTATTTAAAATGATTCAAATTTTTTATTTTTTTATCAAATTTGTAGATAAAAATTAAAATTTCTATTCAAATCAATCTTATTTTTTAAAATTTTATATAAATATATTTAATTATCATTTTCAATAGTAATTTAATAACAAAATTTTTTTCCTATTTATCATAAATAAAGTTATATATTATATATAATCAATTTTCAATTAATATTATTAAATATAACAAATTATAAGTAATAATTATTTAAAAATAAATTATCAATAACCAATTATTTCACTAGGAGGGTAACTTCGACAATTCGATTCCAATTTCGAATACCAGAGAATCTTGAGACAAATGGACACCGCCGTCACGGCCCGCTTTTCCGGGCTGCAACTTGTCTGCGACTCATTTTGGCGCGAACCGACCTACGTTCAAAGTTTCATTTCATAATTTTTCCAATTTTCCCGCCAAAAAATCACGGGCAGCTAGGGCAGGTCCCCAAGTGGGCCGCGGACTTTCCGACCCGATTGTGGGCTCCGTACACCAAATGCATCATGCCAAAACCGCGTCCAAATCACCCTAAAAATAAAAATCAGAGATAGAGAGGAACGAAAATCGATGATTGCTGATTGGCGATTGTGGTTATTTGAGTAAAGAAAGAAGAAAACAGCAGCAGTAAAACGTTGGGTTCCAAATTTAGAATCTTTTTTTAATGATAAGCTTAGGATTCCTTAGAGGCCCATGTGTGCATGTATGGCTTTCTTTATTTTCTTTCAATCATACATTGGATTCCTCCTTTCCCTAGATACCTCTTTCCCTTCTTTCAATTAATATTCCTACTTCCCCAATTACAATCTCCCTCCTTTCTTTCCCTCCCAATTTTTTTCTTCATCTTCTTTTTTTATATGTACTATAATAAATGAAAAACCTACAAAGATCTTATGTGGTATAACATGATAATTACATGTATATTACATGATTATTTGAGTATCCTGGCGGTTGAAATTTCAAGCACAAGCGATAAAGTAGGATTTCTTCTTCTTTTTTTTTTTTTTGGGTCAACATTATAATCCCTTTTCCTTGACTTGTGGAAAATGGGTCACCATGTGTTTGAGAAAAGGTTTAGAAGAAGGGTGGCTAGCTAAAACATGTATGTTTCTTGGATTTGATTATATTTGTGATTAAGGAAATGATCATAATCTGCATTCTCTTGACGATTTTTGAAGAATAGGAATAGCCTAGCTTCATATTTTACTGTGCACAGTCACCACATGCTTATTTAGGTTAGGAATGAGGACCATTCTACAATTTTGCAGTGGCAAGCAACATGTGATGTCACTGCATGTACTAGCGTTGAAGCCTAGGATTCTGATAATCTACGACCTCACTGTGTTTGTCAAAACTTTTCAAATTGGAGGGCTCAAGTTGGCGTCTGCACTCGAACACATATTTTCACCCCACATTATTACAGCTCCTTGGTTCGTTGGTAACACATTCTACCTGAAAAGTAAAATTTCCTATATATGGAGAGGAGTTAATTTGCAAATGAAAACATTTCCATATTTTCAATATTTGGATCAATTCTTAATAAAATTTGATTTTATAATGATGTATGCTTTGATAGTTATGTGCTATAATATCATTTCATATTATCTTAATTTTTCATTTTGGTGTGTCCCAAATGAAATGTTAAAATCCACCAAGAGATTGGAATGTTGAAACTATTAGTATTATTTTCTTAGTACCACTTTTGATGATCAGTGAACACTTAGAGAGAAAAAAATTGAGAGTATGAAATAGGGCTTCTATTTTCACATTTTATTTTTTATTTCTACTACTTTCACGAAGAAATTGAATCTTGTTGTGAGCCTATGTTCTTTGCTAAATGATGCAGAATTCCTATATCCATTTTTAAAAAGGGATTTATACTTATTCTATATAAAAAGTAATCCTCATTAATTATATTAATGTATCTTTTTTTTTCATTAGTGTTAAATATGTGATATACATACCTTTTAGATATGCAAATATTCTTTGATCTTGATTTATGATTTCTATTGTACAAATAAACATAATACATATGGATATTATTCACATATCTTAAAATAAGTGAAGTCAATTTAGTCGATATTATAATGAGTGTAATTATGAAAATAGTTGCAAATAATGAAATTGAGGGTTTTAGTTTTTAATTTAATAGCCTATCAATAAGAAAATAGTTTCAAATTCATTAGTTTTATTTGGTGCTTTGGACGACATGAGCATGTGTCAACATCCTTAGTTGTTTTTTTCTTTCTAACACAATGAACTCCTTTGAAGGGGTTGAAGATTTGAACATGGTGAAGTTAGACCGTGTTCGGAAAAATGATACACGAGACTTTAGGGTATCTTTCCCTTCAGTCCGCACAAATCAGTAAGTTTGAGGCATAGATCAATTGCTCAAAGGACTTGTCTAGAGTTCTTCAAACATGCCAAGGAACAAGTCATTGTCAGGATTGAGAGCCTGCAGGAAAACAAAATTTGTTCAACACAATATCTTGGAGTTGTATCTTAGTGAAAGTGACTGCTTGTATAGTTTCAATTGCAACAGCAGAAATCAAAGCTACAAAAAGAGCTCTTCCCAATTTTTTGTGATAAAAATCAGCGGTAACTCAAACATGTGTGTATTAACTTGCTTTTGTGTATAAGTTTGCATGATCACATTTTGAAATTCTTGAGTCTTAGCATTTGTGACAATTGATTTACACAAAAGCTCAGTTTTTATGCATAGATCGATCCTCAACTAAATATTCTTTTTTTTTTCCCTCTGTTAAATTTACACTCAAGGAAATTAATTTTTATGATAATAAGAATGATAAATCATTTAATATGCATAAAACCTTGAATTTGAAAGCAAGAGACCAAAGAAGAAAAATTTTTTAAAATAATATTAGATATTACTATATTACTAATGATCCAATCAAAAGAAAATTGATTTAAATTCTTGTTTGAGTTGCATGTCAAATATTTTAAAAGTTTGAAGCTATAAGATAAAGATTTAAAAATAATTTTGTTTATACATCTAGCATTGTACACACAATTTATATACCCTTATTTTGAAATCAAATTATCTTCTGACAATAAATTCATGTCGAGAGGCAAGATCCATCACATGGGAAAAAGGCTGAAAATTTATTGACGGCTTTTTAATAGAAGAAGAATATAGGTTTGCCTTGCTACTTTGAGTGATATCATAACTGCTCTTGCTATTTTGTTCAAGACAGGATAATTGGAATTTTAATAAAAAAAAATGATTTTGACATGCGACAGCTTAAGGTTTATTATATTAATTTTGCATTCTATGCCCAAGTCAGATGTGGATTTCGTCAATTTTTTTTTACTTCACAATCCTCTTTAATTTTTCAAAAGATATATGTTAGGAAATCCATATATTCCCCAATTATAGTTTTAAAATAATAAAACTTGAGATCGGCCAATTAGTTGCACCGCCAAATTGATGAACTGGCCAATCAACCAGTGCGATAGAAAATTTTGAATTGGAAGTGCATATCTCCACCAAACAAAATCAGTAAATTAGACCAGCTTTTTTAATTTCTTCGAAAAATGTGATTTTTTTATAATTTTATAATAATTGGAAACTATCTTCACAATTTTATATCAATTTAATTTAATTTAATTTAATTATTTTTAATATTATTATTTATTCATATTTTATTATTATATATATTAATACCATATATAATTTATATTTTTAAAATTAAAATTAGTTTAACTAGTGAATCAATAAATAAATCTGTGGATCATATCCCATTCAATTCAATTATCGATCGATTTTAAAAACTACAGGATAAAATCAACTGGAGAAAACAAGTTGCTTCCTGGAAGGAAACAAGGGCCACAATAATAATAATAATAATAATAATAATAATAATAATAATAATAATAATATGTAAGGGGGATTGATTTTGGCTCAAGGATAATATGAGAGAACTGAACTGCCTCAGCATGTGGAGTCATTTGCACCGTCAATGCAGAAACACAAGTGGCTTATCTAATTGCGAATGACGGCAATATGACATAGCAATGACTTAATACTCACTGCGAACTTTAGTTTGAAAGAACCCTAATCCCTAGAAACCGTTCTTACAAAAAGCATAACCTTAGATTAGGGAAACCCTCCCATCATCATCCTTTTAAACAATCCCTTGGTCATAAAATATTTGACATTTCGATGCCCAACAAGTCTAAGAATGGTGCTGCCTTAGGGTTTCAAAGTATCTCGTATGTTGGGTAGGGTTTAATGAACTGTTCTTCTTAGAGTTGTATCACTAGGAAATCCCGGACAGATTCAAGGGATTAGATGATTAATTCAGCCAAAATAAAATCAGAAATAGGGGGTTTCAATAGTAATTTTATAAAAAAAATAAAAGAATATAATTTTAAAAAGAAAATTATAATAGTAAAAAAATTTAGTTCAAGATGATTTTATGCTTCAATTGATTATTTAATCGGAAATTATTCGAAATCCACTTGATCATTACAAACTATTCCTAAAATTAATTGATTCAACAATCATACAAAGTAATTTTTTATTATCAAGTTCAATTTAAGAGTTAAAATATAAGAGAAAATAAAATGAGAAATATTTTGCACATCAAGATTCGTGACTTGTATTTGATGGTGAATTATTGATTTTTCTCTGGGTTTTACAACAATTAACCCTTAAAAATTTTATTTTTTTATAAAATTTAATATAAAAATCATAAAACTTGCCTTTTCTAATTAATTAAAAGTTGTAAATTTGTATAAATTTTAGATGTAACAAATATATAAAAAATTACAACTATATCATTTAAAGTTATAAACAAAAATTGCAAAATTTAAATTGCTCTAAAAAATATGATTTTTTTTATTAAAACAATTAAAAAAGTACGCATCATGTAATTTTTTCAAGGTATGTCAAGAAAATAACTAATTTTCCCAATACGTTATTCATACTCATCTAAAAATAATCTTTATTTTACGTTCAAAGAACTTATGCCCCGTGCATATTTTTATTACATAAAAGGTTTAGATTTAAATTTAATCTATTATTTTCTAAAATATTGTACATTATTATATATTTTTAACAATATTAAAATTTTTTAATAATTTTTTATTAATATAACATAAATAGATAATAATTTAAAATTAACTTATATTGATAAGATTAAGTTTAAATTTAAAAAATTTACATTTTTTTTACACAATAAAGATGTTCAATTTGAATGTATACCAAATATATCTCCATATATATTGTTCTTATAACATTTAACATTAAATATATCAATTATTTTTTATTAATTTAATAATTTATAATTATATCTTTAGTCAAAATATCTTTCATCAATAGAAATGCAACTAAAATTTGATTTGTACATTCAGATCAAAATGTTCAGACACAGATAATATACATCTAATTATTTGTTAAAGAAAATTATCTTAAATACTCTCAATTTCCACCTGATGTGAATTAAATTTTTTATAAATATCATTATAAGTTTGCATATTTTCCAGTTCTTCTAAACATTTTGTATTAAAAAAAAAAAGGAGTGGCTTTAGATTTTTTGTACATTGTATTTGAATTGAAACGGTGGCAAAGTCACATAGGATTCTGATACTGAAGGCTCATGTATTTTGTCTTTTAATAATCAGAAACAAGTATAATCAGTGAGCGAGCGACGTAGCGTGTGACGCAATGGCAGAGGCGTGGGGCATACAAGAAGTGCACGACAAATGTACCTACTTTCCTTATTTGAGGTCCTTACGCCCTCAATTGTCATACTCAATCTATTTGTGCGCCTTCTAAAGTTAGACCCAAAATAATAAAATGGGTGTTACTTACAATTTTTTCTTTTGATGAAAATTAAAAATCGTTTTCTCATAAAACTTTTAATATTCTGTGAAATGTTGTAAATATTTAAAATATATAATTGTAATTTTTCCATAAAAAATAATATGATAAATCATACTTCCAACGCAAAGATATGTAGGAGGGAAATGTTTGAAGTATAAGCCGGATTCTACTAATATTCTTAGCACGCTATTGGGACCTTACTTAGTATTAGAAGAACTTTACCTTCTCTTTATTTTTTTTATAAAAAATTAAAGAAATATTTATAACCTCAAGATAAGAAATGTCTGATGTATAAGCAGAGGTGGAGCAGGATTTGGAGATTAATGGGAAGAAATGTATTTTAATATTTTAATAAAAACAAAATTTAAAAGTTAGTAAAAGCATTTTAAATGATAATATATAACTTTAAGAAAATTAATAAAAATACACATTCACATTAATATATATATATATATATAGCTTCGTATAGTATATAAGTGGGCTTCTGCCGGCACCTTTGGCATGCTGTTAGCATTCTACCTTTAGGATTAGTGGAACATCTTATCTCATTTTTTTTTATTAAAAAAATTAAAGGAATATTTATAACCTCATGGTATAATAGGTAAAGAAATCATGTAACCGTATATTTTACAAATTTGTAAAAAGAGAGTCAGAATGGATTTTAAGAGAAGGAGAGAGTAGTATTTCTCTGTTTAGAAATCCTGTAAAAATGTCACAAGATTTTGTTAAAAGAAGTCGTAAAAAAAATTACCGAGAGTCGTGTGGGTTGTTCTTTTTCCGAATAGAAAAAGCTTTTACATTTGTGGGACAGCTTTTGGCCACTTAGTTAAAAACATTTTGACTCGTGCAGTTGTTTATTTGTTAAAGAAGAAGAAAACAAGGAGTTTAAACCTCAGACCAGGAGCCTAAACAGCTACATTCCGATGAGAAGGACAGAACCTATTTTTTATGCATATCTTCTCATGAAATATTTATAACCTTTGTTTTCTTTTTAAAATCACATTCACCTCTCATGGAAATAAAATGAAATCACCATTTTAAATATATAAGAAAGAAGAATTTTTGTTTTTGATAAAATGAAATATTTGTGCAAGTTTGAAAATAAAACATGGATCTCTCTTGTATTAAAACTTTAAGGATAAACACCAATTTTAGTTTCGCGCTAATTTAATTTTTTATCAATTGATTCTTAAAAATTGTATAAATATAATTCTCTAGTTATTCAAACAACATATATTTAAATCTCTATGCTAATTTATTATAATTATTTTTTGTAATAATAATAATTAAATCATTAAATGCATAAACAAAATGCAAAGACTAAAAATTATATTCTAAATATAAAAAAAATATAAATTTTTTTAAAGATATCAAATATCACATTAATCAAAGGTTCCCGACTAATTTATTATTTTAGTCCTAGAATAATTGCAGATATAACAACTAATTTGCTCACATGACAATTGTTGCAATGTTATCACTATATTATGGTCATATATTTATCATTCCTACCTTAAAATTTTAATTTCATATATTTATCATTCCTACCTGAAAATTTTAATTATTATATCAATAATTTTATTAATTGTTCTAACATATATTAAAACAAATTTGATTGAGTATAAATGACTAACTCTAGGATTAAATTGATATTAAAATTCTTTAAAGCTTTTGATTGGAAATAAATTGAGAAAAAAATTAATACTAAAAATCTATCAAAGGCATAATGGATTAGAAACTAAATTAGTACCAGATTAAAACAAGAATTTGGTCAAACATGTATTTTTATTGATGCACCGTGACTCCACTCCTTGCTATATTGAGGTTTTTCTTTAATCCATATAAATTCAGATTCAAATTTAAAATATTTTTGTGAATTAAATAATTTATCATTCCTTCTCATTATTTAATAGAAAAGGTTAAGATTCAAAGTAATGGAAATATTTTTGAGTTTATAAACACTAAGATGGGCAAAAAAAGAAAAAGAAGAAGAAAGTCTGATTTCATCAAACTTTTAGAAAATTTAACATATATATATATATTAAAATTGTGTAGAGAGAGATACCGGCGGCGATGCAATGAAAACAAAGAATGATGAAAGGGTTTCCGAATATTGCAGAAAGTGCAGAGCTCGGCCAGTTTCAGTGATACACCGGCAATGAACACTCACCCTGTTTTACAAAGTGGAGTCTGCAAAATTCTAGCCACGACAGTAGATTTGCAAGGAAAGAGTGAATACGAAGAGAGCGTGAGAAAATGTGTAAAAAAAATAAAAATAATATTACCCATCTATAAAATGCCTTCCATTTTTCAACTAAGCAACAAACTTAAAGCCGAGTCCCTCTCTCTCCCCACTGAAATATTGAACTCAAAATTAAGGGACACTGAAATTGTGAGGATATGGTTAAACATTTTGCCTTATCTCGCATCGTAGGATTAATCTCGAGACTTTGTGTATGCATATCAGATAATATAAGAATAATTATAATGTTTAGTTCCTTAATATAGTAATTATTATATTTTTTAAATTTTATAATTAATATTAATTTTTATTTTTATTATAATTATTCACTCATTCTTTTACTTATAATATTAAAATAAATAAAAAAGTACATGTATTTGATATTATTAAAATATTATTTGATAATCTAACTTAATATTTCTTATTTATTTTAATATTTTAAATTTATGATGGAACAAATAATTATATCATAAATAAAAAATTAATAATATTAATTATAAAATTTGAAGAATGTCACAATTATTATTTTTATAAATAAATAACTAAATAACATATTTATTTATTAATTTAATGACACTTAATTTTACCATAAATAAAAAAATAATTTAAATTTAATACACTATCAATTATTCATGATAAAAATTATTAAAAATTTTTATTACTATTTAAAATTCTTCATTATTATTTTTTAACAATATATTTTCTTTTATTACATAACCGGCAAGTCAAATTTAAACTAAAAAAAAAAAATAGGAGGGTGGGGGGGACACTGAAATTACGGGGCAAGAAATACATCCTTAGTTTCCAAACCCAAACTCAAACGTAATACAACAATTATAGATAGAATCTCCTAAAGCAAGCCATTGAAAAAGCCACACAAGAATGCTCACAACTCAGAAGACAGGGAGATGAGGCTCAACACTCACTACACACAAAGAAATATCAGAAGCAAAAGGATAAATTAGCAAATAAGTATTATGCTAAAACTTAACATATCAAATTCTTCTCATTAAACAAAACCAGAACTACACTGCACTACTTGCTCCCTAGATATCATCTTTTTCCTTTGTACACAAACTTCATATTTTTTTCTCAATTGGAACAGAAAAACAGCTTGCAGAACGAAATACAGATAATAAAGTTAGCTCAAATTACTCTTCTTTCTGCTTCTTTCTTTTTCTCTCTGCCCAGCCATCCTGAATATACCTGGTAATTTTTTGTTGGGTTAGTTGATATAAGCTCAAATTCAGATGGCTTTCTCAACATGACATTTGAATACAGTTTCCAAGTCAGGAGGTGTGAAGTACTCCCTAACTCCATTGAAGCTGTTATTACATCTCAAAGGCGGCCGCTTCCTCGGCGCCGGCGGGCACGGCAATTTCTCCGGTATTCTGGCTTCTTTTGCCGTCGGCGTCGTTGAGAAGGCGTCTTCATCTTCATCTTCATTGTTCTTTCCCCTCGGCTTGGTGTTTATCGGCTTCAACGACCGGAAAGAGATTCCAGCGATTACCCATTTCTTTGCATCCGACTCCAGCCCTGAATCCGTTTGCGATTTTTTAGAAAATCCCATATTGAATCCAAATGAAACAGAGGAAATTTGTGAAAAACCTTGTTCTTGATCAACTAACGGAGCGCAGAACTAGAATTAGAGGAAAAATAGTGGGTTTTGATGTAAATGGAACAGAAGAACTAAGATTAAGAAAAAGATTGGACTTTGATTCGAATAAGAGAGGAAGAAGACAAAGGGATGATGAAAAGGAAGGATTTTGGCTAGGAATCGGAACAAATCAGAGGAAAATGGATGCGAGAATCAGATTGAGAAAGAAGGAAGAATGGAATAAGAGAAAAGGGTCTTTGCTTCTTCTTTCTTTGTTGGAGGGAATCATGGAGGCAGCATGAGAAATGAATGAAAGCTTTGAATGAAGAAATGGAAGAGAGAATCAGAGGAAAGAAAAAGAAGAATTTGAGTTTTGGAATTTGAGTGGGAAAAGAGAGAAAATTCCGGAGAAAAAGAAAAAGAGAGTAATATATATAAATCTGATTTGGAAGCAAACAGCTGAGGCTATCAAAGGCCGTCAATTTGCTGAAAAAAGAAGCTAAAATGGAAGGGGAAAAAAAATAAAAAGAAAGGGGAGAGAGAAAGAGAGCTGCCCGGGATTCCATGGGCAGCTCAAACCGAGTGAAATGAGTTTTGGCGCCAAATTTCAGTAGTTTGGCTAGCAACGGCTCTTTTTCCCGCCATGGAATTGTTTAATGGATTTCCGATTGTGCCCCTGGTTTTTGACCTTTTTTTTTTTTTTTTCTTTCCCTAGGTAGTGATGGCTGGCCGTGCAGAAACACGGGGCAACGACGCCGTTTGAGTAAGAGGTGAGGGAGGGAAGGGGGACGATACTTGTGAACTCTGAACTGATTTGCTTGATTTTTGAAGAAAAAGCACAAAAATTGTATGTAAATAAATATATATTATATCCATAATTATGTAACTATATGAAAAAATGAATTTAATTTTTATGGCTTGGTTTGGATCCTCAAAAAATTTTAGGTTTTTTTTTTTTTAAATAAAACTAGCTGAACAAAACTAGAAAGCCAGCAAGAGAGAAAAATATAATAATAATACCAAAAGGATTTAGAAAAAAAAATGCAAAAGTATTGTTGTTCTGCAATTAAATGATAGTGGACAAAAGGAAAAAAATTAATTTAAGTAATTTATTAATCAAATAATTGAAATATTGTACTTTTGCTAAGAATTAATTAATTAATTAAATCGGATTATTGTAATTTTCGTTGTTTGCATTGCTACAGATTTGCAGAAATCAAATATATAATATGATATGATATCGCCTATACAAACCAAAAATGGGATTGGAGTTGCCTCTCAGCAACTTCTTTTCCATATTAAGCAACAAAAATCTAGAGACTTATATATAGTCTTCAATTAAAATCAGAATCATGAGCGAATCAGAAAATTAAAATTAAAAGATAAAATCATAATTCTAAGATAGATAGCGCGCGTGCGAGCATACGTGTGTATATTATTTTTAGAATTATAGTATAAAATCATTTTTTTCAAATTACATTTCTAGTTTTTAAAGTTTACTCTAATTATATTTAGATTTTTCTATTTTTATAAGCAGTTTAAATTTAATTTATTATTAATATAAAATATTTTATACTATTAATGAATGAAAAAAATATATATTGTTAAAGAAATAATAGCAATTGATAATTTTTAACAGTAATAAAAAAATTTCAATATTTTTTATTAATATAATAATATATAAGTGGATGATAGTGTAAAGTTGATTTACAAATTAAATCTAAATCCTATGTATTAGCCTTTCTCTCTTTTTACAGCATGAGAAATGAGAAATTGGTATAAGTTTAAAATGTACGAATAACAAAAAGGTGAGTCCATATTTAAAAAGATAAAATAATTATACAATAATTAGACATTTAGATTGAACTTTATGATATGAATGTAAAATTTTTCAAATTTTTGCCATCTATTCTTTTTTTTTTCTTTAATGTTGAACTATATGAGATTAATGTTAAACAGCTCAGAATTCCTTGTCCAAAATTATTTTGCAGTTGTTTTTTCCCTTTCAGTCGACAAGTAAATATCTTCTCTGGATGTAAATTCAATATTAAAATCGAACTCATTATTTTAATCTTTTATATAATTTTGAAAATATCGTGGCATGTTGATTGTCATATAAGATATTATGCAAAATTCATCTTTAAACCTTTAAAGGACACTATCAGTATTTCTCACTAACTAAAATACTACTATAATTTGAAGGGTGTTCCAGACTTAATATTAGTTAATTTATAATTTGTTGATGATCAGGTAATTGGTACATTAGTTTATTAAATAAAGAAATTTTTATTTTGATAAGATGTCCTACTCTTTTTTTTTTAGTATTATATTATTTTCAATACTTGTTTCTTTTGCATAAAGTCAAATGGGATTAAAAAAAATACTTGCATATATATCATTGTATATTTCACCTACATCCATTAATTCAAGATAAATAAATAAATAAAATATAATTAAATAAATTTTAAGTATATTACATATTAAATATAATTTGATCTTAAAATAAATATAAATTAATGTATTTAACATATTTATTAATATTAATATGTATTTTATGACATTAAATATTTATAAACTAGTTTAACAGTTATTTAGCTCAATCATTATTTTAAAAATCGAATTGCCCGTTAGCAAACCAATCCAATTAAGAGTTTTCAAATTTATTGAAGTATATTAGTATTTACTGTATCTGTCATGGCAGATGGTACTTGCCTAATTAATCCTTGGGCTTTCTGTTTTTTGTGTAAAAAAGAGAGCTTTTGATCAAAAAATTATGTGAACTAATAAAAATTGGTGAACCAGATCGACTTATTCCGTGTGTTATTTTTAAAATCAAAATTTTCATAATTTTCTATCAATAAGGTATAATACTATTATAATTTCATATTAATTGAACTTAAGTTATTTTCTTAATTACTTCTAACACAAATTATTATCGTATAATTTGTGTTTTAATATATTTTTATTTTTATATATCATAAATATATATATATATATATATATATATATATATATATATATATATATATATATATATATATATATATATATATATTACTAATGTACTTATAACTCATATTTTTAAAGAAAAATTATTTTAACTAATAAATAGTAATTGAATCAATGAATTAATGTGTAATTCATATCTTTAATATAAATTCTTATAGTATCACTTGTGTTTTATTTTTTATTTTTTTAAATTGTATATATCATAAATCAAGTTATCATAAATATATATTACTAATGTGTGTGATTTATGTTTTTAAAGAAAAAAATAGTTTAACTAATGAATCAGTTATTGAATCAATAAATTAGTGTCTTATCCATTCAATAATTGGTCCAATTTTTTTAAAAAATCAAAATTAATAACTTCCGGTTGGCAATTAGTCACTATTAAAATAATTATTAACTAATTAATTAGCTATTGCCTTGTGATTAACAGAGCTATAAATTATTGTATTTGTTGAATGTTAAATTGGAACTAAGCAATGCATTAGACTTGTATTTTTGCTTTTGTTTTCTTGAGGATAGTCTTACTTAGTTTTGAAGAGATTTTTACTTAAGTGCACTTAACAATGCGCAAGAAGTCTATAAATATATTTTGATAGGTGGATAAAGTAGTTGATTATTATTAATTTATTTAAATGATTGCAGGTTTTATAAACTTATCTTTTTATAATTTTTAATTATGAACTTGCTATTAGTTTAAATAAAATAAAATAAAATATTTTATGAGTTTATCCATTTAATAAAAATATTTAGAGAATATTTCTTTCATAACTGCGTCGACAAAGCCTAAGGAAGTAGTTAAAATGAAATTTGGATTCCCTCTTTTTTTTAAATTTAGAAATTGAGAGTATAAATTTAGCAAAATGACAAATATGGAAGTTTTTTATAATTAAAATGATGGATCTTAATAGAAAATTTCTAGATTTTAGAATAAAAAAATTGTATTTTTATCTCTCTTAATTTAAAAATAATTGACAGAAAAGAAATGAAGAGAATTTGGAAAATAACTCGCACTATTTTATACGGGATATCAATATTTTTCAAATGTTTTTTCCTGTTTGATATAATGAGGGAATGAAAATTTTGAAAATAAGGGCTTTATGTCAATTAATCAGACGTCTTACTATTATATCACACCGATTGAATTGTGATCACAAAATTTTAATTTTAATTTAAATAATTTTTTTAACTTAAGAAAATGATGATTAAAAGGGATAAAAAATTGAATTTTTTTTATCTATAATCTTTTAAATTGTCTTTTTTAGTGATTTTGTTTACTTTATGATTTTAATCCTTTCACCAAGAAGAATATCTAAAGCCTAACAAGTTTCCTTGCATTTTAATTAATCAAATATGGAGTATAATGTATAAATCAGCAGTCTTATTTGAAAAAAATATAGAAAGTTTTATATTAGAATAATTCTTTCCTTAATAAGTAACAGTTAAATAATTAGAATTTGAATAGAATATTATAATTAAAGAGATAAATTCATAAAATATTCTTATTTTATTTGAACTAGTGGTAAGTTTGTAATTAAGGTTTATAGGAAGGTGAGTTTACAAAGTTTTCAGCATTTATTTAAGTTAATTAATAATGATCAAACTACTTTATCCGCATGTTAAAATGTTATTAGTTTATTTGAAATCCATGCCTGGAAAAATTATATGAACGTGGAAGTCTTGCCTACATATATAAAAAAAAAAAAATTAATCATAAACTTTTGTAACTTAAAATTGATCCTTACAAAGTTAGAAAAAAATGAAATGTTAGAAGAGAGATAAAGAAATTAAATAAATCTCACATTAATTCTTTTTCATCATTAAAATTAGTAGATAAACATTAATATGAATGTATGGTACCTATTCGATGAATGCCAAACAAATGATGTAAATTTAATGTGACTGGTATAAGTTTAAAATAGTGTCAATTGGTTCCCATACATGCATAAATATGTATATATAAATTTATTTTTCATCTTTGTAAATATTTTTTATATATTTTATTTTTATGTTTAGTTAAAAAATAAAAATATTGGATTTTGTAAAAGAGAGAAAGCAATTAAAAACAAAAATAAAAATAACATTTTTGTGGTAAAGATTAAACATAGGCTAAAACCCTATTTTAGTTCTTGAAATATTTAGCTAATATCAATTTTGTAACTAAAGTAAGATTTGTATTAATTTAGTCTCTAAAATTTTAAAATCATGTAAAATTTTAGTCTCTCACAAAAATCAAATTGATACAAATTTTAATCTTTATATGGATTAAAATTTAACTTGAACTTAAAATTTTAAGAATTAAATTGATAAAAATCTTACTTTAAAAATGAAATTAATACAAATTGAATACTTTAATGACTAAAACAAAGTTTTAATCTGAGGGGGGATTTCACTTATTCTCTTTCATTATTAAAAGGGGGATTTTATTTTTAAATTACCTTCTTTATATCTATAGATGAAGTTAGAATCAACGGTGGAGGTTTTGGGTAAATGGTTATGTGGAAATTACTTTCTTTATAGTTATAAATGAATTTAAAATTAATTGTAAAAATTTGGTATAAGTATAAAAGATTAACATCAGTGTCGATTAATCTCTTTCCCTCCTCCCCTACACAAACCCATATATATTATTTTGCAAATGAAACATTAGTTCAATAAAAAAATATATTGATTTCAAGTAAATTTTATATTGTCTCACTTGATTACCATTTTGATTAAAAAATATTTATAATTTTTATTAAAAATTAATATATTCTCTCCCCTTCGATCATTTAATAATATATTCCTTTTTCTTTATTGATTTCTTGCATACAATCTAAATACTTCTAATTAATCATAAACACGGGGATGAAAACCTGTTATGCATTCACCACATTGTTACTCAATCACTCCCTCAAATAAATAAGATTCAGAATTTTAGAGTTTTACTTCAATATAGCTTCTGAAAAATTTGTGTGTTTTTATAGAAATTTAAGCTTTTCATAAAATTTACAATTTTTTATATTAGTCTTTTGACTTTTATGAAAAAGTTACAAATATTTATAGTGCGATGTTCTATAAAATATATTTACAGTTTTATGAAAAATTATAAAATTTTACAAAATAACTTTTATTTTTCATAAAATTTCTAAAAATTATATTGTACTATTTTTTTTTACGACAACATCAAAGCATATTCCTCGTGAAAAAGTATGCATTTATGCAGTATAACACAATAGCAACCAATATTATCTTTAATTTTTTTTCTGTCAAGAAAGGGAGAAGAGGGTGGGAAGGAGGATGTATGCATTCAGGGTTATCTTAAAATTTCTATTTTTTATTATACTTTTTAAATTTTAAATTTAAATTTAATATATATTAAATAAATTACTACTCGTATTAATAAAATAAAATATGTGCTTGTGCATTCAAAGTAACAGTTTTTATAGATTTTTCAGTGATGAAAATTTGAACTGTGTATCCTAGTTAGTTTCTTGAGGCAGAAGTAGACTGCGACTCAATACAGCCAACTAGAGAGCGCATCTAATCATATTTTCAGTAAGAATTTTTTAATTAAAAAAAATATGAATAAAAGAGTTAAATTTAATTTATTATCAATTTAAAATATTTTATATTTTTAATAAATAGAAAAAAGATACATCATTATAAAAATAATAATAATTAAAATTCTCAACAATAATAAATGAATTTAATAACTTTTATTGATATGACAATATATAAATAGTTAATAGTGTAAAATTGATTACACGACTGATAAATCAAATTTAAATATTAAATAAAAATAAGAGAGAAATACATTAATATTTTATTTAATATAAAATCCTACACTAACGTCTTTTTTTAGTTGTGAAACATCCTATAGGCTATAGATAAGCCCATATTGAATTGGTTTTCCGTGAAAACAATCGTTGCTCCTTAGTCAATGGTACTGTTTGACTAAATATAAAAAACACTCTGTACAATTCTCTTTTGTAGATTTTTTTTTTCATTAAAAAAAGTAATAAGCAAAATTTTTCACGTTCATAACAGTTTTGTCATTTTCTAATTTTATTAGACAAAGAAAATTAAACAAAATTCATCTACTTTTCACATCTAACTTGTAGTCTTAGAGTCACATAAGTTATAATTTCATATTCTTATAAAGAAAAAAAATATTTTTAACTTTTTAATTTTCATTAAAGTTTTAATGTTATTCTCTAAATATTAATTATTTGAAACAAATATACCTTTTTTATTATGGGGAAACCTTATTTTGATGGAGCCCAATCTTTTGGAATTATTATTAAGTGTATATCTTTTAAATTTTTAATTTTTAATTTTTGATGTATAGTTTGATACTAATCCTTATTGTGTTGTGATTCACTTTGAGAAACCTATCTTCTATATTGCTTCAATATATTGAATAACATTTTATTCACATTTGAATTTGTTTAGTATCTGTATTAGTTAATTATACTGGAATTACAACAGCATTTTGTCCTTACTTATAATGGAAGCTATTGCAATTTTGGAAACTTTTATTTCAAATAAAACTTAGGAAATAAAATTGAAACTATAACTTATGTGAGTTTATGCTAAATTGAATGTTTTATAAGTACTTTGTTAAAAGAAATTTAACAGAGTTAAGTTGCTAAGTAATATTCCTTAATTTTAGAAATATAATATAGAGGATAAATTTATTTTAAATAAATTGTAAGAACTTGATATTTGCATAAAAGTTAAGGGATAAAAAATAACCTTTCACCTTTTATCAAAAAGTTGTAACTTTTAATAAAAAATTTGCATCAAGTCATATCAGCACTACATTTTTAAGGCAGAAAAGAAGCAAATTCCTTGCATTAAGACTCCATTTATTTTGCTAGAAGATATTTTTTATAGGAAAATTTCATTTGCTTTTATAAAGTAAAGGAGAGATTCACTTGTTTTGTCAGAAGACATTTTCTATTTAAAAATTTCATTTATTTCTATAAAGTAAAAGAAAGGTATATCACTTATATACTTTATTAAAAAAACATTATGATACCTAGTAGTAAGGTAGTGTTACTACTATAGAAAATGCAATTATATATTTGTTATTTTTCAAAAATGATATTAATTGATATATATATATATAAGTGACATTGTATGTTAGATTATTTTATATCGATTATATAACTAATGTGTAAAAAAAGGTTATTACATCAATTTTTTGTTAAAAAATTGTCGTCTTTTCTTTTAATAATATTTTTATTTTTTTACATTTTATGTCAATTTTTAGTAAAAAATATTGACATCAAATACTTACATAATATTTTTTTAAAGTTAGTTTTTAATTTTTTCACTAGAATGTTGATAGTAAAAATTAAATAAACCTTACATCTTATAAAAACATATATTTTCAGTTAAAAACTTTGAAAGATCATAACTTCATATCTAGTTGTCTATTTAAGGTGAAATTTTTTTATTTCATGTAAAATTTTAAGATTTATCTATCTAAAAATGCTGAAGATAGTTTGCCCTCTTAAAAATGCAAAAAAAAAAAAAAATTGTTTGCATGGATTTTTTTACTTTTTCTCTATCTCTTGTCACTATTCAATAAAATTTGGATTTCATTACAATAATTTATCAAATATATAATAAATATCTAAAATTTAGGTACAACCTCTAAAGTTATATAAAGAAAATACAAATAATTATCTCTTAAAAATGTGCAAAAATCAAAGAAATGGAAAAAGTAAAGGTTTAAGAAATAAAAGTAAGAAAGACACCCTTTATATTTTAAAATCATTTTTTAATCAATTTTGATTGAAAGAGTGTCATAGCAACTAACTTGTGATGGAGGATGGAATGAGATTTAGTACTCTATAGAAGGAGTTAAATGAGATTGAGTTTGGAAATAAATAAAAGGGAGAATGATAATGAGGAAAAAATATAAGATTTTTCATATTTATAGTGCAAAATTATCATCGCTACTATGACTTTAGGCATTAGTTATTTTAGTAATTGTTGACATCAAAGTCTTATGGGCAACAATATATCGGTTTTTTTAAAAAAAAAACTAATATTTAAAATTTTCTCATATTTTCCAAAATGTTATCACACACATGATTTTAAAGGTTGGTTATGTTAGAAATTGATGTCTAAGGTCTCATGGAAAAAAATACCACTTTTTTTTTGGAGAACCGACATTTAAAATCTTATATTTTCAAAAATGTTATTATTCATATGACTTTAGGTGTTGGCCATATTAGGAATCGATGTCTAAAATTTTGTAAAAGGAAAATACGTTAATTTCTTTTTTAGAATTGACCTCTAAAAATTTCTTATATTTTCAAAATATCACTGCTTTTTTAACTTTAGATGTTGGCTGTTTAATTTAGAAATAGATGTCTAAAGTCTCACAAGAAAAAATATGTTAATTATTTATTAAAAAAATGACATCTTAAGTGGTTAATTTCTTTTTCTAAAATTGGTGGTTGATTTAACTTCAAACATCAATTTTATTATAAAAAAAGATATGTTAACTATATTCTTATTTTTTTAACTGACTTCCTTCCCTTTTAACATTGGTTCCCTAATAATTAATGTAAAAAACCTTTTGAATGGTATAACGTTAGTTCTTTATTTGAATCAACTTGTTAAGTTGTTCACATTTTTAAAAATATTACTACATCATTATATATCATGATTTCCTATTTAATCAACATCATTTGGTTAATGTTGAATTGCATTTCTATAGTTGTGAGGAGGAAAATAACTTTTTTTTTTAAAGTAGAGAATGCTATTTTCCACAATACTCTCTACTTTCAGCATTTAATAAATAAATTATTTTTTATTCTATTAATATTTTATAATTATATTTTTGTAAAAGATGTAATAAATGAAGCCTAAAAATAAGAATTTTTTTTTTTTGGTGTCGACTAAGAAATTCTCCAACAGAATTGTATAATATCATCCACCTTTCGTAACTCAAATTCTCACATAAATGCAAAACAAAGCTTGCAGGACTTCAAATATCATTATAATGCGTAAAACCAAACGAAGACAGATAGCCCACCAGTTATTCGCCCGGCGGTGGGTGGCATATGTCCAATAGGCGGCACAAACCGCCGGTGGCCGTCCAAAAGTGGAGGACCACCACGGTGACATTGAATATTCAACTTATAGCAGGAATTATGAATAAAGATGACATGCTGCGACACAAACAAAACTTAGGGTTTGGCCTCGTCAGCATGGCAGCAATATTGGACAAATATTGGGGTCGGTTCAATTCATGTGGGTGAATTCTAACGTAGGAGTGGGCCCCAAAGAATCTTAGAAGCACAATACCTTGAAATAGTTGTGGCAGTCCCAATCAGCTCATCCGTCATTCTCACTCATTTTGGCCTTTTAGGGTTTGGCCCTCCATATTCTCTTCTTGGACGGTGCTTTCAGCCCTAAATCAGTACCATTTCTTTCTTGTCCAGATGTTGAACCATAACCACCATTCAAAAGTTCTCTAGTCTTGTAAGTCTAAGTTACCAGAGAGTATTAGGAGGGAACGTTATTCCTATTAGTGAAAATGAGAGAAAAGTAAATTGAATTTTATATAAATTAAAATTAAAATATAAAATTATATATTTTTAGAAATGATTATATGACAGTTATTTATTTATATTTTATTTTAAAATATGTTAATTTTTCAAAAATTATAAATATTTTACAAAATTCTAGTTTGGCTCCTTTCAACTAAGATTTTTTTCTATCGGAAGTAATAATTTTTTTCTTTTCTTTTTTAATAGAAGCGATAATAAGCTACCTAACACAAGTAAACAATGTATAAATCCAACTAGTAACACTAGAAAGGGTCCTAAAATAGTATCAAATGTCATTACAACTAGTTGTAGTAATAATGTTAATTTATTTACCTTTTGAATAGTAATTATAACTTAAATCAAATATTTTATAATAAGAGAGTATTTTTATAGTAATTTCCAAAGAAAGTAGTGAATGTTAATTGTTTATACTCCTCATTTTCTTAGCAAAAAATAATGTTAACTTATTTATTGAAGTGTGGAAAGATATAATTAACTATGAATGCAAAGGACTCCTGTATAATAATAGTATACTAAAATTAGCTGCGGTATTTTTAGCAATAATTAAGAGACAAAAGACTGTGTATAGTCTTTGCTTTATATTCAAATTTCTTTATCATTGCTGCACCACTGAGGATGTCATAGAACAGAAGATAAGGGGAAATCAGATCATCTGCTGTGACCTTTCCACATAAAGTCTATCATATTTGCCTGTATGTGTTGTTACTTATTTGGACTACGTGATTCTGAAATGGTCATTGTAAAGAGAACAGGTTTCGGATCAAATATCAAATATACTATAATGTGTTATTGAAGAATATATCATGATAAGGATTGACAGGATTTGTACTTGCTCTAAACATTGAATTTTTATACTACTATTTGGATATTTTGTGATGAAGCTGTTCACCAACTTTTTGCGTGAAAACATGTTGTATGATATGATATGTGATGTGTTCATATAAATATAAGGTTATTTTTAATTTTATTATCCCTTACTTTTATATATATATATATATATATATATAATAGTAATGTATCCATTATTTATATTTGATTTATTAAAATAATTAATTGAGATGATAAGAAAATTAATACTATAAATGGATTTTTGATAATAATTAATCATTATTTTATCTACAAATCGACTCTGTTGGATAATTATTCCTTAATTTAAGAATATGGGTCAGTTCAACTGAGATGTAATTTTCCAATTATTTTTAAGTGTAGTCAAATATTTAAATAAATAGAAAAAATTCATGATTTTTTCTATCTAGTCTCCTTATTATTTTACTCGGAGATACTATTCAGGGCATTTGGAACTTGGATGTGTAAATTTGTTGCAGAGGACCCTATTAGCTACTTTACAAATCATTTAGAGAGGCGTTTGTCCGTCATGAATGATTATATCTGAAGTAAATTTAGAGATAAAGAATAAGAGTAAATTCGTGTGTCCTTAGATCATGATTTAAGACAAGATAATGAAATTTATATTATAAAATTAAAAACCTATAAGAAATAATTTTCAAATTTCAAATTTTTATATATTATCAACTTTATGAGATTAATAAGTGATGAGGACATACGAGAAGGCGTGATAAAAGGCAGCATGGAGGCCATCCAAGGATTGAGAGGACCAATGACAAGAGTAAGAGTCAAGAAAGCCAAAGAAGCTCTAAATCAAATGATGGCAAATTTGATCATAGAAGACTCCAAAATTGAAGGCTCAAAATGGGATGTAGAAGAGCCTAAATTAACTTATTGCATTCAGATTGAAGATAATGAGAACTAGAGAAGGCTGCATCTCATTTAGTTTAGTTTTAATTGTGTTTTGTTTAGTCCTTTTATTTGACCCATTTCTTAAGCTAAATAAACGTTATAATTAGATTTTAGGTGGGCTATACTTGTAGCAAGCCTAAGCCTTTTACCCTTTTATTTTAGATTTAATTTTATTATTATTCTTAATGGGTTTATTTATTGGGCTGATTGGGTTGATTTATGTTAGGTTTTTACTAAGCCTAGTGGTAAGGGATGTTACCACATAAAACATGTCTAAACAGCATTTAGAAGGAATAAATACAGATTTTACGGATTGAGCATATTAGCTTGTGAGACTTTGTTCTCTAGGATTTTTGAAAGAATTCATTTCGAACTTATCAAAGGTGCTGATCCTTGTGGCATTCTTTAAAGCTTATCAATTATTTGAGTTGTGGCGCCTCTCTTCATCTTTTTCGCGTAAAGTATCCAACCTAGAAAGATCCAAATCAATCATGGCAAGAGGGATCACATCAGTTGGTATCTAGAGCCTGGTTCTAGAGTTAGATCTTGTTTTAATTTCCTGCAAAACTGGTCAGTTTTACTTTCGTTCATATCTGAAGTTTTACTCAGCCTTTTTCAGCATTTCTTGAGTCAAAATTGAAGTTCAGAATCTCTTCTTTCATCTCGTTTTGGAATCGCCGCAATTCGACTTCTATAGATCGAGATACGAATTTTTTTTATTCAGAACTCAATTCTATTTTGCATTTTGGTAATCCTAAACCCTTAAATTCCGTTCTGCATTCTTTTTGTTCAGAACTGACCTTCTTAATTGTTTTGGTTCAATTTTTGAGTAAATTTATTGCTGCACTTGTTACCTTGTTTGGATTGTCATTTTGGTTATTTATTTTCTTCAATTTATTATTCATTTCATAATATTCTGCATTTGTGTTCTTGGTATTCATCCTATGTTCATCATTGTTTATGAAATTTGATCCTTTCAATCCATGTGCCTTGAATAGTATGCTGTTAGTATGTTAAGTAATAGCTTGTTTTGTTGAGAATTCTGTCTAATTTCATTCTTAGTTGCTGCAATTTCAAAGTTTCATTCCAAATTACAAATTCTATTACTCGAAGCATCACAATTTTGATATAAAAAAAGACTGCAAAAAAAAAATATACAACAGAAAAAGAAACAAAAAAAATTACAAAAAAATATACAACAGAAAAAAAACAAGAAAAGAAAAATACAGCAGCTGTTTCTTGTTCTTTCTTCTTGTACTTGTTTGATAAATATCCTAAGAGTCTTCTTGAGTTAATTCCATTCTATTTTGTCTTGTTTTTTTTCTATCCAACTCTGATTTAGCATTCTTGTGTGTTTTTGGTGATTCAATTAAGAACTTAAAGAGAGCAATTGAGAGGAAAAAGGCAAGAGAGAACATTACAAATCAAAGCCTATTTGACAGCCAAAACACGAGTGATTCAAATTCTAGAGTGTAAACACGTGAGAAGAGTGGTGAAGTTCATTCTTGTTATTATTAATATTTTTACTTGAAGTATGGCAGGAACAGGTGGTGATGGTTTTAATGGAGCTCAAAGAATGCTAATTGATACTATTACTGCACAAATGCAAAGGATAATGAGGGAACACACCGAGGGGCTTTATGAGAGAATTGAACAATTGGAGAACCAAGGCAATGGTAAAGAAGACCCAAATGGAGATAGGAGGAGACATGAGAGGAGGAGAAGAATACATCATGAAGCAGAATCAAGGGAGGATAGAATTGAGGGAGTCAAAATAAACATTCCTTCATTCAAAGGGAAAAGTGATTCGGAGGCCTATTTGGAGTGGGAAATGAAGATTGAACAATTATTTGCATGCCACAACTATACAGAAGAGAAGAAGATGAAAGTGGCAGTTATGGAGTTCACTGATTATGCTCTTATTTGGTGGGACCAATTACAAAAGGAGAGGGCAAGATATGGAGAATCATTAGGTAGATACTTAGGTGGAAATGAAGAGATTGATGAGAAGGAGGTTTGTGCCATCCTATTACTATAGGGACCTACATAACAAACTCCAAAGGCTAATACAAGGGAAAAAAAGTGTGGATGAGTATTATAAAGAGATGGAGGTGTCCCTGATTAGAGCCAACATAAGGGAAGATAGGGAGGCTACTATGACACGATTCTTACATGGGCTGAATAGTGATATAAGGGATGTTGTGAAACTACAAAATTATGTGGAGTTGGAGGACTTAGTGCATCAAGCTACTAAGGTAGAACAACAACTCAAGAGAAAGGTTACCATGAGAAGGAGCTCTTCTAACTTTAATTCTCTAAGTTGGAAGGAAAGAAATAAGAAGGAGGGAGGTACTTCCTCAAGCAATTCCACTGCTGCACCTCAAAGGACTCAATTTAAGTTTAGAGAGGCCCCTAAAAAGATAGGGAGTAGTAAGATTAAATGTTTCAAGTGCTTAGGGAGAGGTCACATAGCCTCTGATTGTCCAACCAAAAAGACTATATTACTTAAGGACAATGGAGAAATCACTAGTGAATCATCTTCCGAATCCGACCATTCTAGTGAGAATGAGGATGATGAAGAAATAGCACTTGAGGGAGACTTGTTCATGGTGAGAAGGATGTTAGGAAATCAAGTAAAGGAATTTGATGAAAGTCAAAGGGAAAATATCTTCCATACAAGGTGTATCATCCAAAGGAAGTTGTGCTCCTTAATCATTGATGAAGGAAGCTGCACCAATGTAGCTAGTGCAAGAATGGTATCAAAATTGAAGTTAGAGACTAAACCTCACCCACGGCCATATAAGCTTCAATGGCTTAGTGAGGAAGGTGAGATGACTGTGAGTAAGCAAGTGGAGGTTGAGTTTTCCATAGGAAAGTATGATGACACGGTTATATGTGATGTGGTACCCATGGAGGCTTGTCATTTACTTCTTGGGAGACCTTGGCAGTATGATAAAAGAGTCATTCATGATGGGTACACAAACAAGTTCTCATTTGTACATAATGAATGCAAGACTACTCTTGCACTTTTGTCTCCAATAGAGGTTAGTGAGGATTAATAAAAAATGAGGGATAAAAGAAAAAGAGAGTGAAAAGAAAAAGGAAAAAGAAAGTGGAAGAAAGCAAGAAAAAGAGAGAAAAGCACCAAATCTGTTTATAAAAGAAAAAGAGGTGAAAAAGGCTATACATTTGAAAAAGCCAATGCTCTTACTTTTAAGTAAGGAGAATAATTCAAAAGATGCAAGTTCTACTAACTCTCTTCCTAGTGAAATTTTTTCTTTATTGTAGAAATTTAAAGATGTCTTTCCCAAGAAGGTGCCTCATAGCCTACCACCTCTAAAAGGGATAGAACACCAAATTAATCTCATTCCAGGAGCTTCATTGCCTAATAAGCTAGCATATAGGAGTAATCCCCAGGAGACCAAGGAGATTCAAAGGCAAGTTGAAGAGTTGATGCAAAAGGGGTGGGTGCAAGAAAGCTTAAGTCCATGTGCAGTTTCAGTCATTCTTATGCCTAAGAAAGATGGAACTTGGAGGATGTGTACTGATTGTAGAGCTATCAATAATATTATGGTAAAGTATAGACATCCCATTCCTAAATTAGATGACTTGCTAGATGAATTGCATGGTGCTTGTGTGTTTTCCAAAATTGATCTTAAAAGTGGATATCATTAAATTAGGATTAGAGAAGGGAATGAATGGAAAATAGCTTTTAAAACTAAATTTGGATTGTATGAATGGCTGGTCATGCCATTTGGTTTAACAAATGCTCCTAGTACTTTCATGAGATTAATGAACCATTTGTTAAGAAAGTTTCTAGGAAAATTTGTTGTGATTTATTTTGATGATATTTTGATTTATAGTAAGTCATATGATGATCATCTTGTACACTTGAGATGTGTTTTGGATACTTTTAAACATGAGAAATTGTATGCCAGTATGGAAAAATGTATTTTGTGTATAGATCATGTAGTTTTTCTTAGCTTTATTGTTAGTTCACAAGGAGTGCAGGTTGATCAAGAGAAGGTGAAAGCCATTCAAGAATGGCCAACTCCTAAGAATGTAAGTGAGGTAAGAAGCTTTCATGGCTTGGCTAGTTTCTATAGGAGGTTTATCAAAGATTTTAGTACATTAGCTGCACCTTTGAAAGAAGTGATTAAAAAGCATGTAGGATTTAAATGGGGTGAAAAACAAGAGCAAGCCTTTGCTGCCCTTAAGGAAAAATTAACTCATGTACCTATTCTTACATTACCTAATTTTGCTAAATCTTTTAAAATTGAATGTGATGCATCTAATGTGGGGATAGGGGTTGTTTTGATGCAAGAGGGAAATCCCATTGCTTATTTTAGTGAGAAACTGAATGGTGTTGTTCTTAATTATCCTACATACGATAAAGAATTGTATGCATTGGTGAGAGCATTACAAACATGGCAGCACTACCTTTTGTCAAAAGAATTTGTAATTCATAGTGATCATGAATCTTTGAAGTACTTAAAAGGACAGGGTAAGCTTAATAAGAGACATGCCAAGTGGGTTGAGTTCCTTGAGCAATTTCCCTACGTGATTAAACATAAAAAAGGTAAGTCCAATATGGTCGTTGATGCACTTTCAAGAAGGTATGCTTTATTCTCTACTTTTGAAATTAAATTCATTGGTTTTGAGCAAATTAAGGAATTGTATGAGCATGATCCAGAATTTTCTCAAATATATGAAGCTTGTGTGTATGCTACTCAAAATGGGTACTTTAGGCATAATGACTATTTATTTAAAGAAAAGAGATTGTGTGTGCCTAAAAGTTCTATTAGGATGTTACTTATGAGGGAAGCACATAAGGGAGGATTAATGGGACATTTTTGGGTCCAAAAGACTTTAGACATGCTGCATGAACACTTTTATTAGCCACACATGAAACGTGATGTACATAAATGGTGTAACAGATGCATTATATGTAAGAAATCTAAGTATAAAGTGATGCCTCATGGTTTATATACTTCTTTGCCAATTCCTGACTCTCCTTGGACTGATATTTCTATGGATTTTGTTTTAGGTCTTCCTCGGTCTAAAAGTGGCAAGGATTCAATTTTTGTAGTGGTGGATAGATTCTCCAAGATGGCTCACTTCATACCATGTAAGAAAGTAGATGATGCTTGTCATGTGGCAGATTTGTTCTTTAAAGAGGTAGTAAGACTTCATGGTTTGCCTAGAAGCATTGTAAGTGATACAGACACTAAGTTCCTAAGTCATTTTTGGAGGACACTTTGGGGGTAAGATTGGAACTAAACTTCTCTTCTCAACTACTTGTCATCCCTAAACTGATGGGCAAACAGAGTTAGTTAATAGGACTTTATCTACACTTCTTAGGGTTGTTATTAAAAAAAATATTAAGTCACAGGAGGAGTGTTTGTCTCATGTAGAGTTTACATATAATAGGGCTATCCATAGTACTACTAATTGGTTTCCATTTGAAATAGTGTATGGATTTAACCCTTTAACTCCTTTTGATTTATTACCTATACCTAACCTTTCTATTTTTAAGCATAAGGATGCACAGGCTAAGGTAGATTATGTGAGGAAGTTGCATGAGCAGGTAAAAGCTCAAATTGAGAAGAAAATGAAAAGCTATGCAAAGCAAACAAATAAGGGAAGAAAGAAGGTTGTCTTTCAGCCAGGAGATTAGGTTTGGTTGCATATGAGGAAGGAGAGGTTTCCTACTGAAAGGAAATCCAAGCTTCAACCTAGGGGAGATGGTCCATTCCAAGTGCTATCCAAGATTAATGATAATGCTAACAAAATAGATCTTTCTGATGAGTATGGTGTTAGTTCTACCTTTAATGTTTTTGATTTATCTCTCTTTGATGTAGGTGATGAAGAATCCAATTTGAGGACAAATTCAAGCTAAGAAGGAGGGAATAATGAGGACATACGAGAAAGCATGATAAAGGGCAGCATGGAGGCCATCCAAGGATTGAGAGGACTAATGACAAGAGCAAGAGTCAAGAAAGCCAAAGCAGCTTTAAATCAAGTGGTGGAAAATTTGATCATGGAAGGCTCCAAAATTGAAGGCCCAAAATGGGATGTAGAAGAGCCTAAATTAACTTATTATATTCAGATTGAAGACAATGAGAACTAGAGAAGGTTGCATCTCATTTAGTTTAGTTTTGGTTATGTTTTGTTTAGTCCTTTTATTTGACCCATTTCTTAAGCTAAATAAACGTTATAATTAGATTTTAGGTGGGTTATACTTGTAGCGGGCTTAAGCCTTTTACCCTTTTATTTTAGACTTAATTTTATTATTATTCTTAGTGGGTTTGTTTATTGGGTTGATTGGGTTAATTTATGTTAGGTTTTTACTAAGTCTAGTGGTAAGGGATGTTACTACATAAAACATGTCTAAACAGCATTTGGAAGGAATAAATACAGATTTTACGGATTGAGTATATTGGCTTGCGAGACTTTATTCTCTAGGGTTCTTAAAAGAATTCATTTCGAACTTATCAAAGGTGCTGATCCTTGTGGTGTACTTTAAGGCTTATCAATTCTTTAAGTTGTGGCGCCTCTCTTCATCTTTTTCGCATAAAGTATCCAATCTAGAAAGATCCAAATCAATCATGGCAAGAGGGATCACATCAATAAGTAATTCTAATAAAGTGCTCACAATTAGAAATTTTTCTACAAGGATTTGAATTTATTATTTGCATACATCTTTTTATTCAAGACATTCCTCCCAAGAATATCAATGATATAAAGAAAGACATTTGTTCAGTAAAAAAAATACTAATTCAAATTTTATTTACTTAATGGACAAAAGTTTGAATTGTGGAAATGAATCTTATAAATTGGAAGGAGAGAAATTCTTTATATTGATTACACTTGATTCTACAAAATAAAATGGGTGAAAATAGAAAAGAGAATAATAAAAAAAGTTTGTTTTGTAGGTATAATGAAATGAGAATGTTCATTTAATAAAAAAATGATTATTCCATTAAATGAGAGAATCTTTCTTTCGTAGGAAAAGTGATAGCATAGGCAAATGATTCTTTTATACTCACATTCTTCATTTTTTTTATATATTTCAATATTATATTTGATTAATAGATAATAAGATAATATTAGTTTTTTAATATTTATCCATTAAAATATTTTGGTAATTACATTTTAACAATTTTTAAAATAGGATATGTTTATACTTTCCATAAAATTATTTAATTATAATTTTTATACTAAATTTTTGTTAATTATAATTTTGATGATAAATTTTAAAATATAGAAAATTTTTATTATTAATCATATCATATATTTTAATAATATTAAAAATGAAGAAAATACAAAATACCTTTGCAATTTTAAGGTTGCTAAATTTTGCTCTATTTTAACTTTGGAAACTTAAAAATCACTCTCTTAAACATTACAAAATTTAGAATTATCGCCCATTATTGTTAACTTAATTAATCATTCTATCAAATTACAATATTTTTTTATTAATTTTTAACAAGAATCATAACAAATAATATATTAATTTATTTCATCATTTTTTATTATTTAATTAAAATTCTATATATTTAATTTTATTTCTATTAATTCATTTCAAGAAAATCTATATTTAATGATGGAATTACTATTGATAATTGAGATTCCAAGAGTCATATTTAGGCTCTGATTTTAGCAACAAAATTAACGATAGAAATTGTATTATCCATCATTGTCCATTGCTAATTTTTTTTTATATTTCTAGAATTTTTTAATTTAAAACTACATTCATCTTTAAATTTGTTAGTAATATTTACTAATGAAATTAGTAATGGAATAAAAAATTAACTTTTCAAATTATCAACAAATTCATGCATAAAAATTTAAAATTTTATTTAGCAGTGAAATGAATTTTTTGAAAATTAGCAATGGAGGTCCTACAATTCCTTGCTAAAAGAAATACACTATTTTATTAAAATTAATTAGTAATAGATTAATTTATTAATAAACTATTATATGCATCAGAGTTTGGCGCCAAACCCCCTATTTTCCCTTTTCCTTGTCTCCTTTCCATCCTTCTTCCTTCTAACACCGCTCTAAGAAATTGCTACGTCTGGTTAGTCACTCACCCTTGTCACTACCATTGTCTTTACTTCATTCTATTACACATTTTAATTGGTAGATTTTCTCAATTTGATACTATTTTGATAGTTTTTAAAACTTTTTATATTTGAAGATTTAGTTTTGTAATTCATGATTATTTTATGTGTTTTTGTTCATTATTGTATTATTGGTAGCTTTCGGTGGTGGGTTAAAACTAAAGCAAAATAAAAAATAACAAGTGATTTTTGAGAGAAAGGGAAAAGGGGTTATAGAAAAATGAGAAGATTTGAGAAAGAAAGGGTGATGAATAAATGAAAGAGAAAAAAATGAAAAGAAATAAAAAAGGTATGGCTAATAGTTGAGGGGTTATATCTCCACCACATGACACTTTTATTTTTATTGTGATTTAAACTAATATATTAATAATAGTAATTAAAATATTATTTTAAAAACATTTTAATTAAATCTTAGATTTATTAATTTGATAAAGTATAATACATACACATAAATTTTAGATTCTAAGTTATTAAAAGTGAAATATATTTAGTATACATAGAATAATAACAAGTGTATAAAACTTTTTTTTCACTTTTAGGAATTTCCTTAATAAAAATATGTCCTTGAGTATGAATGATTTAAAAAAATTCACTTCTTAGGAATTTTCCTAAAAAAATACATCACTCTAGTTTAGAGTCCCTTCCTTTTTATTCTTTTTTGTTAATAAGAAGCATTGGGGCTTTGCAATCTAGTTTTGTGTTTGATATTGTTGTCTTTCTCTTCACCCATAATGGACAAGCCAATTTTGTTTTATTAAAATATTTATAAATATACATTAATTTTTGTGTTTTTTTTTTTTGAAAAATTCTAAGTGCATGCTTTGTTGAGTGAGGTAAAGTAATGGAAAGATGAAAATATTGTATCTATTATTCTTTGTTGACTTTAAACCAGCAATTTCATACAATTTATACCCTTATTCCAATTTTGGTGCATATATAGAAATGTCCATGCAACTGCTAGATGATGTTTATGTAATGTCATTCTTTAAATTGCTTATTTTAGTGAATAAGTCAACATATAACTTGTGAATATTGTTATAGGTTTTCAAGAATGTAGTAGTTTAGGCATCATACTGTTTGATTATATTCATTTCCTTATCTTAATTTCCATTTTCGTTTAGACTAAGAAAATAGTTATCATTAAAACTTTGTTGTGTTGTGATTAACTTTGAACTATCTTGCTATTATGAATTTATATTTCTATCTTCTAACTTATTCCCTATTAAGCTTATAATTTTACTTATTTCCCTTAAACTTATAAGTTATAGTATACCTCTTTGCTTTATATACTAAAATTTTCAATCAAACATGATATAAAGCTTACTTTGCTCATATAACCTTCTTACCTTGCATTCACATACAAGATCATTAATCCTCTATATCTCTTTATATTATCTAATCCTTCAAATGCTTTAAGTACACTCATTTATCCAAAATTTGACCAAGATACAAGTCTTCCTTATTTTTATCTACATTTAGTTTTTTTTTAATTCATTCACTATTACATCCCTCACTCTTTACCTATTACTAGGAGAAGTCATCTCACCAAAGCTTAATATTTCCACATCTAGTGATACAAGTTCTTTTTGATTTGGTTCTTCTAAAGAGGAGGTTGAATTTCTATTAATTTTAGTGGTGGCATGGATAAAGGCTAACTAAAGACCTTCTTTGCCCCATTTGTGGATTGCCTTTACTTTTTAACAATGCAAAGCTTGTATTAGTAGCTTTTAAGTGCAATCCACAAGTGAGCCAAAAGAGGACCTTGAGTTATCTTTTTCCTTGCCACTACTAAAATTGGCAAAAGAGTAACCTCCTTTTTAGGAGAACCAAATTAGAAAAAATCTATATTGCCAGATGTAGACATACTAGGAATTGGTAAGATGACTTTTCCTAATATTAAGCAGAAAGTGAGGGAAGCCATAATAAATGAATTGAAAAGGAAACTAAGTGCACTTATATTATTGATTTCTAATTTAATTTATAATTTATTTATATTTGTAAAGTACCTAGTTATATGTTAGGGGCACTTATTAATACATACTTTAGTAGCTAATCATAGGATAATTATATTTACATACATTGTATTATATTTTTTTTATAAAGGCATTTCAATCATTCTGTTTAATGTTACATCTATGTAATATAAGTAAATATAGTAATTGTTCCTGAAATAATTAATATTATTCTTAAATATCCTTAGTTGAATATTATTATAAATTGGGATAATAATATAATGAAACTAGTATGAATGTTGTTTGATGACTACAGTCATTGATATTAGATATGAAGTTAATTCATAGGTACATGTTAAAGAATAAATGTACTGGATTGACTCACAAAAAGAATGCTACATAGATTGTTATGTGAGTATCATAAGTAATTCTCATAATGACAATAATGTAGGCAATTTTTTGACCTAAAATTACTATAATTCCCTATAGAAGGAGTCATGTACTTTGATACTATCTGATGTCACTTATAATTAGATTGGCCTAAAAGCTAGTGAATGGATATACCATGAATTATACACAAGAATGTGAACAATCTAGATAAGATTTTATCTTTTCTATGTAAGAAGAGTGATATTTATAGACCTTTTGATTAAATAAGACTATGAAATGTATGGTTATACTCAAATAGATCGATATGTAATATTGATTTATTTGCTTTTAGTTAGTTTACTTAGGAATCAACAAACATATAAATTAAATTATGAAAAAAGTGACACATTCCATGCCCTAAGTTTAATTCGATATCCAGGATAAAAGAGATTAAACTACATAAAATATTCATCATGAAAAGGTTATGCTGAATCATTAACATTCTCAATATTTAGGTGGCAATGATGTATTACTAAATACCATTCACTATTTATAATGCTAAAATAGGATTTTAGGATCATGACCAGCGTAATAGGAACTTATAAGGTTACACACAAAAAAGATGTCAAATATTAGGGTTATAGTGTAATTAGAAAATTTTAATTAGACTAAAACTCCTAATTAGAATAAGCTTAATACAATTGGACTTCACTAAATAATAATGTCATATGATTGGGTTATACTTAAAGGACATTAGATATGGATTAGTTATTAACTAGAACTGTATATAGGCCTCATCAATAATTAAAACTTAGTTATTTCCTTTTTTTGAGGTAATTCTGGTTGAAGATCAAAAGTGATTTTATTTGTGAGATAAAATAAATTAATTAGATAATAATATTTTATTAATTTCTATCAATCACTTAAAAAATTTGGTAGAGATATCAATAATATGATTTGATAAATATTTAAACAAGATTAGAAAATTTGGAATTTCATTTGTGGTATAGAAAATATATCAAGATTGATAAAAAGTGTGATCTAAAAATTAGAAAAGTCTCACAGTTAGAGATCTTTGCTAATTCAATCAATGTATTCAAACATTCATGTGGATATCATAAAGATATTGTTCCTTCGAACAACATTTATGATTCATGATAATTCAACTTGAGTGTTAATGATCCGGTGATCAAATTGTTTGTGGGTTCATGTTCAACGAACTAGAAGGTGATATGTGTTAGCATTTGTATAACAAATGTTGTAAGATTAATTTAGATCAAATTCTTTTGCACGAAATCAATTTCACACAATTAAGGTATAAATACTAATACTAGTTTATGGTTCTTTCACCTAGATCCTTGTTGAGTTTCAAAATAAAATTTTTAAAAATTTTCATTATGTTATTTAATTTAAAACCTAACAATACCTACCAACATATCCTTAGGATTCAAACCCAGCTGATGGTAAGGTTTAGGTAGCATTTGAAGAGCAACACATAAATATTGATTAACATTTAACTAAATGTCTATAATTTTTTATTTTCTAAATTTATTTTTTATGTTTTTTTGTTATTTTTTTAAGTTAATGTAATGTGTTAGTGACTTCACATAAAGATCATAAAAATTTTCTTATAATTAGTATGTACTAAATTGATATTCATAGCAATTTCTTTCCCTACATTATATTCTTATACTAATATAATGATATGTTCAAGAAATGGCATGATCTAGAATGTAAAAAAAAGTGAAACAAGTAAAGAAGAATTGTTCATTAGAAAAGGGTGACTCATTGCATATTGGAGGATTTATGTCTATTGTGAAACATAGGAGGAGGATGGTAATTTCTTTCTTTTAAATTATATTCATTCACTTTGAATTTTAACAAATTTTGTAATTATGATCAAGTAGCATAAGCACAACATTAATACATTATTTGAGAGTTAGCAATTTAAGGTTCTTATTTTCACATGTATAGACCTCCAACATCATTTTTTAAGGTATATGTTGAAATTTATTCATTTTATTTTCTTCTTACCTAATATAAATAAAATATGCACATTCAATTTTATTTTATGAATCAATTTTATTTCATAAAATTTGATTTGAGTACTTGATCCCCTATATTTTTTCTGAATTGTTTATTAATTTTGCACTAAGGACATAATTATTAATTATACTTTTTCATTTCATTCTTATGTTATTTTAATGTACTCAACATAAAAATAGAATGAAATATTTATTTTATCTTTATCATATTAAATATAATTATAAAATAATTATTTCATTTTCATTGCTATTCTCATTACCATCCTTTTCCATCCTACTGTATAGAACGCAATATTAATGCTCTAAAATTCTCAAATAGTCATTGTTTCCTTTGACCATCGTTCTAGCCCAAAAAAACAAAGATATCTATGGACATGCTTATTTACTGACAGAGTCCAACTGCACCAATTGAGTCTTGATTAACACTAAGCAAAAAGAATATTCAACTCAACACGTTGAAAGACGAAAGATCAACTTAATTATTAAACTGATCATGGCGAAATTAGTTCTCCAGGTAATCAATTTCTAATTAAATTGTTAAGTATAGTTTAAGTTTGGAATCTATAAATACTTATTTTCATTTTTAATAACTAGGAGAAGATTGTTGTTTCTTTTTTTCATATTTTATTAGTAATATATCGATATACAAAAACAACATTATAACAAGCTATGGATTAGAAAGCACATCATTCCAAATTTTCTTCTAAAAGCAAAATAATACCATAAAATATTATAATTTTTTACATGTTATTTGTCACTTGAAACATAAATGCAAATGGAACGTAACATTTTGCATCACCCATTGTTAGGTTACATCAACAATGTTCATGTATCTCAACAACTAATGGGATTTAACTAAAAAAAATGTCAGAAAGTAGCAAGTTAGAAATGAAAATTTGATATAAAGAGTATGTTAGGTGTAAAAAATAAATTAATTTGTAATTTATTGAATTTATTAATAAACTAAAAGCAAGTTATAAAAAGATGTTTGATAGTGAACTTATTGAAAAAAGTGCATATTTTAATAAGTTTATATAATAACTTATAATTTATTAATTTTTTAAATTTATTTATCTTCTTTTAGTTAATTGACAGCCTATGCCTAATTCTATAAATCTACATATCCATCATTAATTAAGTTTTATGGTAACTTATGCATTATAGTTATATATTTGACCTATCCTCATTAATATAAATAAATAAAAATAAGTAAGTAAATAAATATATGATATCACAAAGTATAATTAAAAAAATTTTAAATATTAATATTCTTATTTTGAATAATAAATAAATAAATATTAAGTAAATAAAAAATATATAATGTTATAAAATATAATTAATTAAAATTTAGATATTTATATTCTTATTTTGAATATCTTAATTGTATCAATATAATTTGGTGTCAAAATAAGTATAGATTAACTTACTTCCTTTATCTTGTTGATATTAACATGTTCTTTCATATATTATTTTACATTTTAAAGTTAGACCAATAACTAATTTAACCAAACACTTTTAATTAATTAGTTAGTTTAACAACTTTCAGCTATTAACATAATTAATGAATAGTTGATTGACGTTGACTGTTTAAAACACTATCCATCAAAATATGATTAATGTCTTATCAGGTGTCGTCGTAAATAAGTTATGACATTAATTACATATTCAACATGGAAAAACAAAATAACGTTGATTCCATGTTGACTGAATCATCAATGTTTCTTTGCATATCTTATAACTTAATCACCAATAACAATGACAATTTTTGGCTTTGAGTTAAAATATTTATAGTAAAAATTGAATAAACTCAATGTCTTGTCAAAATTGTATTTCAAGTTGGAAACCTTGAAAGGTTATAATTTTGTGCTCGATTGTCTATTTAAGAAAAATTTTATGTCTATTTCATATGACTTTTCGAGATCAATCTATTTGCAAAAATCACAACAAGGTTTTATTCTTCCTGGAATTGCAAAAAATGATCATTTTCATATATGTTTTTCCACTTTTTCTCTATCCCTCATTATTATTTAGGTAACTTCAGACTATTTTGTAATATTTTATCAAACATATAATAATTATTGAAAACTTAGAAATTATCTTATAAGTTATATAAAAGAAAAACAAACAAATTTTTTTTAAAACAACATAAAAAAAAATCAAAGGAATGGAAGAAGTGAAGATCTAAGAAATAAAAGCAAGAAAAGTATTTAGGCGACTTCAGATTCCATTACAACATTTATCAAATACATAATAAGTACCAAAAACTTAAATACAACCTCAGAAGTTTTATGAAGGAAATACAAACAATTTAAAAAAAAAACTTATGCAAAAATTAGAAAAATAGAAAAAAAATAAAGATATAAGAAATAGTTACAAGAAAAACACCTCTTATATATTTTGAACTAATGGTCTAGAATAGAGCATTTGTTTCATAATTGATGTTAGTTGAAAGAGTACTGATAGCTCATTGATGCCTGGTAGAGGACAAAGTAAAGAGTGACTTCTAAAGTTTTGTAAAGAAAGCTAGACAAAGACAAAAATAGAGACGGAACTTAGGAACAAATAAAAGTAAGAATCAGAGTGATAATAAGAAAAAAATAAGTTGTGCTTAATTTATAACATAAAAATATCATCAACTTTAGACATTGATTATTAACACAAAGCTCACTGCCTATGTACCATCATTTTTCAAGTAACTTCCCATACTATTAAACGTCAATTATGTACAAAATTGATATGTTTACTTTTTATATTTTCCAACTAGTTGTTTAAAATATCTTTAGACAATAATTGTAAACAAAATCAATATATTAAGTTTTTATAGATTTTGGTAACCTTGTAAATGTTATTACCTAAGACATTGGTTTAGCTCAAAACCAACAGCTAAAGTTTAACGTTTTTTTTACTAGACTTTTGTAATACCTTTGAACATTGATTACTTCCAAAATAAATATCTTAGGTTTTTTTTATTTTTATAGTAACCTTTAAATTTCATACATTTTAACATTAGTTAAGTAAAAAATTGACATCTTAATTTTCTTGATAATTTCAAAAATGTCGTTATGTTTAAATAAATATTAGTTAATTCTAAAATCGATATCTTAAGCTTCTTTATTTTCCTAGTAATCTTTAAATGTCATATAGTAGTTTAACATTGGTTAAGTAAAAAACTAACATCTTAATTTTTCTAATAATTTTAAAAATACTACTACTTTAAATAAATATCAATAAATTCTAAAATTGATATCTTAAATTTTCTTATTTTTTCAATATCATATATTATGACATCAATTAAGTACAAAATAATATTTTAAATTTTTTTATTAATTTAAAAAATACCATCACATCCAAAAAATGTTAGCTGTATTATGACTTGTTATCTTAGTTTTTCAAGTAATTTTGAAAATGTCAATGTGTTAATATAGATGTCAATGTTAACTAGGGGTACAAGTGGGTTAAGCCGAGTTAAGCTTTACGTTAAATAGGTTAGACCTATTTTCTAAATCATTGGCCTGAGCCTACCTTATTAACCTATATAAGGCTAAAATTCAAGCTCGGCCTGTCCTATTAAAGAAGCCTGACTTGGTCTATTAACTTATTTAAAATCCTTTTTATATAAATAGACTTTCAAATTTGCCAATAAACTAAAACTTTTTAAGACCTAAAATTATCCAATGACCTAATTAAGCCTATATACATTTATATATGTATTAAAATATTTATATTATTTGTATGTATAATATATATTATATTATATTATTTATAAATATATTTATAATTAAATAAACTAGCTTGATAGACCTACAAATCAAGCCTAAAGAAAAAAGTCTAATTTATTTATCTAAATAGGCCAATTTATTAGTCTAAGCCTAACTTATTTAGATAAATAAATCAGATTAAACTAGGTCTTAAATAAGTTAGGCCGTAGGCCTCTAATAGGCCATCTGGTCTACTTGTACCCTTAGTGTTAACTTAGGTTAATTTCTATGAAGCAATGTAGTATCTCATTTTTGCTAATGCAATTATCAACTATTAGTTAGCAACAAATACTAAGGCTCTATTTGATACAAGTAGTTGACAAAATAATTGGTTGCCAATAAGGAAGTCACTAATTAATAAGCTAACTATTATCTGATTCTATCATAAGTGTTTTATAAAACTAGTTGTTAAATTAGTATAATGATTTAGTCACTCCTATTATTAACAAAAATTAGCAATAAATACTAAGGCTTTATTTGGTACAAGTAACCAACAAGTTAGTTAGTTGTTAATAAATTAGCTGATAATTATTAAGTTAACTATTAGCTGATTGTATCACAAGTGCTTTATAAGATTAGTTGTTAAATTAGTTAAATGTTTAACCACTCCTACCATTACCAAAAATTAGTTATTAAACTAGCTAAAAAATAAAATAACATAAAAATATATGTTAATATAGATAGATATATGAAGTAAATTAATTTATATTTATTTTAAGATTAAATTATATAGATATAATTAAGATATCCTATAATAGAATATAATTATTTTTAATTTACTTAATTATATTTTATCATATTACATATTTATTTATTTGCCTACTTACTTTTCATTTGTCTATTATTTAAAATAAGAAAATAATTACCTATAATTTAATTAATTATAATTTATAATGTTACATACTTAGTTATTTATATTGAATTTATGATTATACACCAAATATTTACATAATTAGGATGTCAATTGTCATTTGATTAAAATTATAGCCTTTTTTTTTAATAAGCTAGTACTTTAAGGTCTCATTTGGATAAACAATTTAAACAAGAGTTGGAATTATAAAGGCATTTTGCATAAGCTTTATTACTTTAAATATGTCTAAAATTATATTTTGATACACACTTTACACTTTAACAAGCACTTATAATTAACATTTATTTACTTAGATGTACAACTAGTAAAGTACTTATAATTATTAAAATCATGAAAAAGAATAATTTGAAACACGTATTATTATAATGTATAATATTATAATAGTATTTTATAGTAAATTGCAATTAATGACAATAAAAAAAGGTAAATGATGGTCAATAACGATGGGTGGAGGTAGACAATAGTTAAGTAATAGTGAGCAATAATCAATGGCAGTGACTGATAATTGATGATTATCAATGGTAACAAACTATAATTAATGGCAATAGATTATGGCATGTAGTGGTCAATAACAAAGAATGGTAGTGGATCAATGGTTGATAACAATAGGTAGTGATAGCTAAGATCTATAACCATTACAGGTGGTAATGGTAATGAGTAATGGTTAACAACTATGCATAGTGGTAATTAGTGATTAACAATAATGCATAAGGTTGGTGATGGGCAGCGATCAACAACAATAGGCGATTGTGTGGTGACTGATCATTAATAATTAATAATGATAAACGGTAATAGACGAAAGTTAATAATGATAAGTTGAGATGAGCAATGCTGTTAAGGTTTTAATAGAAAAGTGCACAAAACAGTCTTTTTGTATCATTAAAATATTCTTATATCATGGGAATTATGTAAGATATCCACCTCCCCATAAAAATATTTCAATTTTTTATATTTTATTAAGGGTATTTATGTTAAAAATTATAATAAAAAATATTTTTCGATCAAATTCTCTGTAACTTTTATAGTAGCATTTTTGCAAGCTACATGACAATTTACAAAAATAAGCTTTGATTAGCTTATAGAGAACAGGTAAGCTAATAAAATAAGTTCATCTAAATATTTGTTAAAATATATGTACGTACTTATTTTAGTAGATAGGCTCAAATAAATTACAAATAAGCTTAACTAAATGGGATGCACTTTTAAATATTAACTTATAATTAATTGACTAAGTTAATAAGTTAACTTATTTGTCATACTAAACACACCTTAAAATAATTAACAACTAATTTATCATTTACTTTTGTTGAATAAAGGCTAAGAACCCAATTCCAAACTATTAAATTGTAGTCATTTAATTAAAAGTTAAGTGAAATTATAAAAATAACAAAGTAATTTAACCTATCTAAAATCACATAATTTCTAATTAGAATTTTATTTTTTCTTATGTGTCCTTTTGTTTTGAATGAAAACTAAATTTTATGAAATTACTTTTCTAAGAAAATGCATTTTTGGATAATAAATTGTTTTTTTGTTGTTTGGCAATATGACAAAAAATAATTCCCTTATTTAGTGTATAAAAGGATACTATTTTCTTTTGTAGAAAAATATTATTATACATACAAAATTTTATCTTTAACTTATTTGTTAAAAAAGCTAAAAATAATTTTTCACTTCATTTTCAAATGAATTTCTTTTTGAAATGTTATTTGGGTTTAAATAGAGAAAAATTTCATTTGATGTTTAGTTCCTATTTTAATTTCATTTGTGCAATTATGAAATCCATTAAAATTTTTAAGAATTTCACCAAAATTTATTTCATTTGTTTTAAAACACATATTATATAAAAAAATTTACATTTTTCCTAAATTGTATTTATTATGATACCATAAAAATCTTATTTTTAATTAAGATATATGCATTTTTCTATATGTTTCAAAAATAAAAAAATTCATTTACAAATGAATTAAAATTATTATTTTTGATATAGTTACCAAATAATAAAATTTATTTGTAAATAAATTGAAATTGTTTCTATTAAAATAAAATGATTTCAATTATAAGAAAATTGATTCCAAAAAAAGATTCAAGTTAAGTGGTATAATAGTCTTTTTTTTAATTAAAATATCATCAAGATAAGAGTTAATAAATTTTTAATAATAAAATCAAAAGGTTGATGTAGTTTGCATTAAAAATAACATCTAAAAAGAAATATTTAAATATATATTTTTTATATTTTTTATATTTTTTATTTTCTTATAAAATTAATTTATATTTATTTGATTTTATTCAAAATTGATAATCACATATTTGTTAGCTCGACCTTATAATACTACAAAAAAATCAATATTTAGTAATGGAATTTTAGTAGTGGATTTTTTGCTGGTAAATGAGAATCCAAGTTATATTATGAATTTAGTGATGGATGCCGTATCATCCATCACTAATTTCTTTATATTTTTATAATTTTTTAACTTAAAAATATATTCATATCTAAATTCGTGAATAAAATTTATTAATGGGGTTAGTAAAGAAATATAAAATTTAGGGTTTGAATTATCAATAGATTTAAAGATGATATCATGCATAAAAATTTAAAATTTTATTTAGTGGTATAATGAATTTTTTTGTCAATTAGTGATAGAATTTCTGATGGAAGTCTTAATATCTATCACTAATTAAAATACACCATTTTATTAAAATATTTTAGAGATGGATTAGCCCATCACTAACTTGCTATATATATATATATATATATATTAAAGCCTAATACTGACCTTCCATTTTTTTCCTTTCCTTCTCTTCCTCCCTTTTCCTTTTTTATGCCATTGTGATTTTCGACATCCTTCAAACCGCCTTCCCTTTTTCATCACCATCTTCCACTACCACTATTTACTCTTTCACTAATTGATTTTTAATTTAATAAATAAGTTTTCAATTATTACACATAATTTATTTTTATTCTTCATCTCTTTTATGGCTCATTGATAACTTAATCCATCTATAAAGATGAGTTTTCACATAGATGATTGTTTAATTTCATGTTGATAATTTTAATAATTTATGAATTTGGTGTTTGATCTTGTAAATTATATATTTCAATATTTTTATGACTTTGCTTTGAAATCTAATTAAATATAGTTATAGTTATGGCTTTAAAAAAAAGATACAATTGAAAGTGTGATATATCATATATAATTTGAAGTTTGGATTTTCACATGAAAATATTGTTAAAAAGTACATGTGTTTCATGACTTTCATTTTATTTGATTCTTGTTTCATGTAAATACTATAATACCTTTTTATTAAGAAAATCTTGATGTAAGTTTGTTAGTTTTAGAACCATTTTTTTTGTTAAGTTCCTTTCTTCCTGTATTTCAATTGCATCTTGAATTGATTAACCTTAAGTAATATGCACAAATAATTCATCCATACATGGACTAAAAAACTAATAAAAAATTAATACATAACATTATCTAATTATTTAAGAAGTAATATTACCTTTTGTTGTACTATTATAATTTTGTAATGTACTCTAGAATTATATGTTGTTGGCTCATGAGGTCTTCTTAGAAAGCATATGGTAGTGGATATTTAATTGCATTTCAAATAGTATATAGAATCCAATGACCTAAGGAAGGGGTGGTTTTCCATCTTTATTGGAAGGTAGTCCTCTAGACTTCTATTTTCTAATTATTCATAAACAAGATGCCCACTTTTAGGATGAGCTCTAAAGGATGGTGTAGCTGACTTGGGACCTTAACTTATGATTTTTAAAAGAAAACCAAAAATTATGCTTATATTGTGATTGTGGCAATAAAGTAACATTTCAAGTCCTTAACACCATTTTGTTGAGAGCTTTTAGTTTAAGTGATATTCGATATTCTTTAAAAATTTTGTTCCTTCTGTTGTATCTAAGGTTCAATCCTTAGTTTTTATGTATATGTATTTAATAGTTTAATCATTTCTATCATTACCCAAAAAAAGTTCCTAACACCATTTTTCAAAATTCCAAGTATTTGTAAATCAATCGCCATTTTTTAGAAAATAATTTGTTGTCTGTCAAGGAATTATCAATAGTGGTATGAGGAAATTCAATCCTCATGTCATGATATTACAAATATAAGGCTGATAAGGTTAAGAGGGAGATGCAAGTGAAATCTTAATTAATGCTCGGGTTCCTTAGGTAACAATAAGATGATTTAAAAAGTTATGATAGTGAAATATTAGATAATGTCCATGATGGAATCCTTGGATTGTGTAAGTCTAGAGACTCAAAAGATATATTATATAAAAATAGCTATTATATTGAATAATGGAAGCTATAATGTGGTGCTATCCTTTCTTTTTTATGTTCATGCATTGATTAAAGTTAATTTTACTCTAATTTTTAGCATATCTGAATGTAGTATTTTAAATCATTCTTTTTGAACTTGACTACCATTAGATTTAAGGCTTATGTATGATACATATATACACATATATACATACACTTATTGACTTGCAATTTCTTATTTAGAATAGTCTTTGTTTATAAGCATTCTTTTAGTCTTTCTTTATTAGAGGAGTTCTTTTATTTTTCCTCTTTTTTATTATGTGATTTTCTCCTCCTTTTCCACTGTCATTTGCTAAAAGCTTATAATGAATAAATCCTAAAAGTTTTAATTTAGCTTTAGCCTATTTATGTTAACTTTTTATATGAGCAAATACTATTAAAATTAGCTGGAGGTTAGTGTTCCATATAATTCATATTCCAAATTATAACCATCCTTATTAGATTACACTTTCTTTATAGTGGTTAATACAAAATTGCTATTATGGTTTAATATTTTAAAGCTTTTTAGTTAAGGAATCATGTTGGATTTTACTTTTTTTAGCTTTGATGTATGTAAGTTGGAAAAGCATTACAATAAAAAATGATTTTCATTGCATTTTTTGCCCTATCTACATTTAGTTTCCTTTTCAATTTATTTACTATTACTTCTTTTATTCCCTACCTACTGCTAAGAGAAATCATCTTACCAATACATAGTATTTTCACATTTGGTAATATAAGTCTTTCCCATTTGGGTTTTTTTGAAAAGGAGGTTGCCTCTCTGCTAATCTTAGTAGTGGTACAAATAAAAGCTAACCTAAAACCTCTTTGGCCCACCTATGGATTGCATTTATTTTTTAATAATGTAAAGCTATTATTAGCTTTTAAGTGTAATTCATAAGTAGATTAAAGAGAATCTTAGGTTAGCTCTTCTCTTTATTACTACCAAAATTGACAAAGGTGCAAACTCCTTTTTAGGAAAACCAAATTAGAAAAAAACTTATATCACTATATTTAGAAATACTAAGTATTGGTAAGATATCTTCTCCTAGCAATAGGCATGGAATGAAGAAAGCAATAATGAATGAATTGAAAAGGGAAGTAAATGCACTTTTATTATTAATTTCTAGTTTAATTTGTATAGTTTATTAAAATCTATAGAGTACCTAATCATATGTCAAAGGCACCCACTAGCACATCCTTGGGGTTTAAACCCAACTAATGGTAGGATTTAGGTTATATCCATAGGGCAACTCATAATTATTTATTAACATTAAACTAAGTATTTTTAATTTTTTATTTTCCAAATTTTTGTCTATTTTTGGCTATTTTTCTAAGTTAATGCCACATATACCTTCTATAAAGCTCTTAAAAACTTTCTTGTAATTAGTATGTACTAAATTGATATTCATTGCAATTTGTTTCCTTATGTTGCAATCTTATACTAATTAATGATATGATTATGAAATGAAGTAACTCAAAATGGAAAAAGTAAGCAAAATGAGTAAAGAAGAATTGTGTATTAGAGAAAGGTGACTCACTACATACTAGAGGATTTAAGTTAATTACTAAGCATAAAACAAGGATGGTAATTTCTTACTTCTAATTTATAGTCATGCACTTTGGATTTTAAAAAGTTTTATAATTATGATTAGGCATATAACTATAATAGAAAGTAGAAATTGAGAAGGAAGTGACTCATTGGTTGATTTTCAAGCACATTTAGTTGAAAAAAAAAAAGGAAGTGATGCTTTTATAGATCGAAGATCTTCCACACTATATGTAAGTTATAGATAATATTTTTATTAGCTTAGCTATATTTTGAATTATTTTATTATAATTATTTAATACTTTCCTAGTTGTAAAAGGATCTTTTAAAGAGTTTAACTCATAAAAATCCTTAAATGAGAATAAAGGTACATTTCTACATACCAATAACACAAATAGTCAAGGAGCTAAATGTGGGTTTCACAACTTTGAAGAAAAGGTGCAGATAATTGAGTATCTAGAGATAGCCACATAATAGAGGAAATGAACACTGGTAAAAACTGTCCTTATAATCTTCTCAAGATAATTCTTTGCTTTCATGCCTATGGATCCATTTTTTGTCCTTAATGCCATTACCATTAACACTTATAAAAATACTTATTGTTTCTAATTACCAGTATTCTCAAATTCATTCTATTGAGTTAGCAATATAGAAAAGAAATAAAATCATCCTTATTTTTTTGAAAATGGTAATTTGATATAAATTATGTTTAAAAGAAAATGACAACTTAAAAGTAGCAACTTATATTTTAACAATTGATAATTGAGCAACATGAGCTTAACATTAATGCATTGTTTAAGAGCTTGCAATTTAAGGTTTTTGTTTTAATATGTATAGATCTAGAAAATAATTGGAATTTATTAATTTTAGTGTCTTTTTACTTAATATAAATAAAATATCCACATTCAATTCTATTTATGAATTAATTTTATTTCATGAAATTTGATTAGAATATTTAATTATTGATAGGGTTTAGGCTTTATGAAACTTGATTAGGTAGGGCATTTTTTGTTTAAATTACTATAAAAACAAACAACATATTAATTAACAACTATATCCCCATATTGTGTACATAATATTTGTGATAATATTTTGAAAACAATATCATTAATTTTGAAGGAATTTTCTAATTTAATAATGGAATTACCAACGGATTCCAATTAGTGACAAATTTGTTTTTCATCACATCAATATTTGGTGACAAATATAATGACAGACTAAAATTGGTAATGGATATTTCTACTATTAATACATGGTTTAAGAATGAAAATTCCATCACTAAATATAAAATTAATGACAAATAAATATGTTGCTAGTTCGATTCATTATTCATTTCATTCATTGTTGGCTTTCAAAATTAGTAATGAAAGCAATGATGAAAATTAGTGATGAGTGATAAAATTCTATCATTAATTGAATTACCAATGCACTATTTATTAATACCTTGTTATCTATCATTAACTTTTTTAATGATATATTTTTCCATCACTAATCTCTTTTTTTTTTATAATGTTAATTATCCAAATACCTTAGTAACATAATTTTTAAGGAAAAATGTAAATTATCCCTTCAATTTTAAGATGGTTGGATATTACCCTTTTTAACTTTAGAAATTTGGAATCACCTTTTTAAATATTATAAAACTTAAAATTAACATCCATAATCTATTTAATTAACCATTTTATCAAATTATATGCATTTTTCATGAAATTTAATCAATAATCAAAAGATTGTAGTATATTGATTTTTTAGCTATTTTTTATACCTAATATTTAGGGTAAACATAAAATTTAATTCCTTATTTATAAAGGTGGTGACTATCACATCCCTTAAATTTTATAATTAGTATTTTTAGTCCTTTAGTTTTGCATTTGCTATAATTATTTATCCTTTCTTTCACATATAGGATTAAAATAAATAAAAAAAAGTTAAAATGAATTTATAAACTCCATCTTAACAATGTCAAATATATATTTGCTAATCAATTATATTTTTTTTCTTTTTGCCATTTATTTTAGTATTACTAGTGAAAGGATGGACAAATAATTATAATAAATATAAAAATAAGGGACTACTAGTACTCATTATGAATTTAAGGGATGTAATAGTTACCATCTTTATAAATAATTGACTAAATATTTCTTTTACTTTATTTTTATGTTATATAATTAATAAAAATAAAATTATATATAAAAAATTTTAATTAAATACTTGTATATAATGTGCAAAATTATTATTTAAAAATAACAAAATAAATTAATATTTTATAATATTTTAATTTTTATTTAAAAATATGATAAAAAATCAAATGATTTAATAAAATGGTTAATTAAGTAAATGATGGATGTTATTTTGAAGTTATGTAAAGTTTAAGAGGGTGATTTTCATATTTTAAAAATTAAAGGGGTTAAAATCTAACCATTCCAAAAGTCAAGATGATAATTTATATATTTCTCTAATTTTTTTAATACATTCATAAAAATGGAACAAAAGATATATGAGAAAAAGTAAGGAAATGATAGTGGAAGAAATGATTAAAGAGCTAGTAAATAAAGGGGGAGAGAAAGAAGATAAAAAATGGGAGAGATGGGGGAAGAAAATAGGAAGAAAAATATAAGAATGAGAGGAGAAAAAGCAAGCATTGGAGAGAGAAGGATAGAAAATAGAAAGGAGTAAAGACAAAAAGATATGATAAAGGGAATGTATGATTATGTGATATAAGATGATTTAGAAAGATGATTTTCTCTAGATAAAAAATGTTGGAAATCTTTAATTTCTATTATTTTTGCTATGTTTTAAGAAATTTATTAATTAGTTAATGATCAATTTCTTTTCTCACATATCTTTAACTAGCTAATGATCAGCTCTTTTTTTAGTATATCTATCTAACTAATAGTTAGCTTCCTTTCTTTGTATATCTTTTCCATTTTTAGATGGTCAACTCCTTGATTCTAATAGTTGCTTTTATTTTAGGAAATTTTTTTAATGAGCAATATCCTTGATAATTTTAGAAAATCTCATGTAACGTTCTGTGTATATTTGCTTTATTTTAGAGTAATTAGAAATAGATGAAAAGTTTAAAATTTCTCTCATGGTATTGGTGGTAGAAAACTTCTACATGAGGTATTAACACTTTTGACACTTGAGGTTTAACATTTGTAACAAAACTTTCTATCTATCATTTGATGGTGGTGTTTCTAGCCTTCATAGCTAGATTTTTTTCTTGTTTTTAATCTCCTCCCTTCTAACCTTTATAGCTAGCTTTCATTTCTTTAAAACCTTTTTATTGTCATCCCTCATTGCTAAAAATGTCAACCATTTTAGAAATAACTAATAGAGGAAAACAAGAAGCTAAATCAAGTTGACTAACTTTTAAACTTGCAGCCACAACAATGTTGTTAAGTAGGAAAATTCAAAGTATTAACCCATCTTATAGGTTAAATGGGAGAAATTATTTCCAATGGTTACAAATAGTGAAGTCCTTTTTGAAAGGCAAGGAAAAATTAAGTCATCCAACTAGGTTAGAACCCAAAAAGGATTATTTAAAGTTTAAAATATGGGATGAGGAGGACTTCATCATTATGTCATGGTTATAGAACTTGAGGAAAGCACAAATTGTATATTTTTATCAAATACCAAGGAGATATAAGAAACCATTTGCCAAACATGTCTTAAGGTAAAGGATGTTGTCCTAATATATGAAACAAAGATAAAAATATTATCTACTAAACAAGATAACCTCTCTGTTATAGAAAATTCTAATATAATGAAAGGACTTTGGCTTGAACTTGACTATTGTCAAAGTATAAAATAAAGTTGTAGTAATGACATTGCATTTCTTAATAAAATTTTGGAAAAGGAAAGGATTTTTGGATTTCTTGTAAAGCTAAACATGAACTTTCGTCAAATAAGAGTTCAAGCTCTAGGAAAGGAGATTTCACCATCATAAAATGAAGTCTTTTACATCACTTGGGCTAAAGAAAGCATAAAGAGTACAATGATGGAGTTACAATCTACTAAAGGATTAGTCATGTTCACTAAAAAAAAGGAGGAAGGATTGAAATTAAATACATTAAGACATATTAAAAAAGTAATAAAAAAATAAATTTAAAAAAGGAAAGGATAGATCTGGTGCATCTCTTACAAAAAAAACAAGGCATACTCGAGAGAAGTGCTTCAAATTACATGGAAAGGCCTTAGTTTTCTTTCGAAGTGGTGGATTTAAAGGACAAAGGTGAGCAAACTTATCTAGTAGGGAAGATTTTGGTGAAAGAAAATGTGTTAGTAAAGTTATAATTAGAGAATTTAGAAAATAAGATATAGAAAAGCTAAGAAATTTTCTTAACTCCTTGACCAAATCCACTACTAGTAAATGTTCTATGGTACAATCAAGTATATCATATGCCTTACAAACTTCTAATGGTCTTAATATATGAATCATAGGATAAGCACTTCTTAAATGTTACATGTGCACCTTTTTTTTAGGAGGTGGCAATTTAGATTGGCGAGTCATATTCATGTCAGGTTAAAATATGTTTTGAGCCGATTTACAATGAATATGAACATGATACAAAAAATTATACGGTTTGATATGACATGTTTATTAATGGGTTGATATAGCATGGCCTGCATAACTTGAATCATGTGGAACTTGTTTTCTTAAATTAAGACATGACCTGTTTAACCTGAAATTTTAAAAAATATAAGTATATGACTCATTTAATATGAACTCGAATATGAACCCATTTAACTAAAATTCCAACCTACTAGGCTGTTGGTGAAAATAAACAAAGTTTTAAATTCTAACATCATAATTAATATATCTTTAACATACATATTTAAATAAAACACATATCCAAGGGAAAATTCCATTAATAAAAGTTAGTAAACTAGATAAAACACACATCTAATGGAAAATCTAACTAATAAAAACTAACAAACTAAATCATTATAATCATTCATTTTGAATATATGATCAAAGGCGATGTTGCATTCTAAAACCCTGAACCTTCATTGTTTCTTAGTGATTCTTCTTTGTGACAATTCTACTTATACTATAAGTTTAATTTTACAAATTATAATGAGAATAAAATGATTGTATCAAATCATCCTTAATAAAATTGTTCTAATGAATTCATAACCAAATTATTTATCGCTAGATACATACCTAGTTTCATTAGTTTAATAATCACAAGATTAGAAGTATGTTATAAAGCCTATACATTAAGTACAAGAAAGTTGAAATTGTTATAGATTAAAAGGCTATTGAAGGTGGAAAAATTAGGTCTTCTAATGAAATGGGTTCTTCTACATTTATTTTGTGTTGTAAATTAGTGTTTCTCTTTTAAAGTTTTGCTTTTTTACTATAGTTTGGTAAATAACCATCTAATTAAGTTTTTCTTATCACATTGCTTTTTTTATTTTGTCAGTCAAATTAAGATCTAACTCTACATTAATGATTCCAGAGCTTGCTAATTTCAATTCAACACATATCCTTCTCACTATGGAAGAGACTCTATAAGCAATAAGTTATTATTTTATTTATTAATATCTTCCTATTTAAGTAATTATCACATCGACCCCCTATTAAACATAAATTTATTAATAGATCAACTTCCTAGTCATCCTTAAAAATGAAAAAAGGAGGTTGATAAATTAGAGCCATTAATCAAGTTTTGAGTAACCTTATGGAACTCAATTATTATTATTATTGATTAGCAACCTATAGCAATTAAAAAGAATCTCTTAATTTTTTCTACAATCTATGATTTCTATCTATAAAAGAATATGAAATAAATCAATGTACAATCTTATTCTTAATCTTCTTAGTACAAAGTAATAAAAACACAAAAAGATCGATTCTAGTAAGTAGTAATTGAAAAAAATAAATATTGAATAACAAAAGAAGAAAAAAATTACTAACCTTACTCTAAGGATTACTATGAAAATTGCTTGAGCATTATTCTCTATTGAATTCCACATCCATTATGTCTTTAGGGAGCTCCTCTAAATTTGGTTGGAAATATTCTATAATGTCATAAACAACTAAAAAAATTAATTAGCAAATAAAATTGAAGTAAGCTATTATAAATTCATATTTTTAAATACACCTATTGTAGATCCATAAAGCCAATCCCTACTGCAAACTAATGATTCAACACATTTAGGTTTAAAGGTATTTCTAAATTGATAAAAAACATATCCTCCAATATTAAAAGCTAATTCTGAGGCAATTATTGAAATAGGAATGCTCAACACATTAGGAGTTATAGAAGAAAGTTAAGGGTATCAAAATTGCTTTGTTTTTCACTAAGAGAGGATATCTAACTGAATTTTCCTATTAACTCTTTGTTTATCCAAATAAAGTTCAAACTTTGACTTTAGACCATTTCCACAAAATTTCTCACTTTCAAAAAAGTCAAGTTCCTACACTTGAATAAAATAATGCATTAGAATAACAATCAAAATGAATTGTAACAATGAAAATCAACTATAAACAAACAAAGAATAATAACTTACATTAATTACATCTCTTGTTTTTGAACTGAAACACTCCCATCCATTTGAGATATTAATATCTTTATTGGAAGTTGAAGAAGGATTCCTTATGACTAAATTTTTCACATATTCATTGAAAAGGGAAAAAAGCTTATTTCAAATATTGTAGATTCAAAAGAATCACTCATTCCATAAAGCTTCTTATCCATAAATTAAATTTTGTATCGAAAATCTAATATAATTGCAATAATTAATATTCTACTAAAATTAACCTAATACTTTTAAAACTTTCCAAATGTTTGAGTAACCATTTTTTTAAGTACTCATATTTTCTTTCCATATGTTGCTTCAATCTCAAGTAAGCCATGAAAATAGAAAGGAAATACAAGTTTGAAGTGGGATACTTAGTTCTAAAAAAAACACAAGTGTTTTCATGAAAACTCCAAGAAACTTATTCATCTTTTCCACTTTATCCCATTAATTTCTAGGAAGACAAGAAGTGTAATTAGAATCAAGGATTTCCAAATGTTGGAAAGCACACTTGTAAAATAATGCACTTTCAATTATACAGAAGGTTGAATTCCATTTAGTAGATATATCTTGCCTTAGGTCTTTTTTCCTATCTAATCTCAATTGCTTAAAGATTTTACCACTTTTGCCTTTTGGCTTGTGAGCCTTTCACATATTTGACACTTTCACAAACCTTATATATTGATTCATTAATTTCTTTCAATCCATCTTGCACTACAAGGTTAAGTATATGAGCATAACACCAAATGTGAAAAATATTTACTATCACAAAGAAGTGCACTCGTTAAATTTAACTATGTTATCAATAAGTTAATGCAAGCTTTATTGGCACTAGCATTATCTAAATTAAGAGCAAGCACTTTCTTCTCAATTCCTCACGTATATAATAAACTGAATATTTTTTATACAAGTTTATGCCATTATACTGAAGAAAGATGAAAGAAAAGTTCAAAATCTTTTTATGCAACACCTAATCTTTGTGAATGGAATAAGCAATTAAGCAAATATAACCATCCCTAATTATAGAACTTCACAAATTATATGTTAATGAAATTCTACCAGGAATTGATTCTAGCAAAAATTTAACCTTAACCTTTTCCCTTAAGTGCATTTTTAAAATATCAAACCTACATGTGTTTTTGGATAAAGATTTTATCTTAGGACATGCATAATTAAATGCTGTCATAATGCCTTTATATTTAACAAATTGAAAAGGCAAATCATGCTTTATAATTACAATAATCCACAACTCTCTAAATATGTTAGGATCAAACTTACTTATAGCTAATCCCATTTGCCCATTTTCTCCATTAATGACCATTTGAGCAACATCATATGTGTCTAGCTTTGGACATTTTGGTATATGTCGCTTCATGTTATCGATTCCATATGTACCTTTAGTAATATATACTTGCCTACAAGCTTTACATTTTTCTCTTTTCTTTCCATTTATCTATTAGGTTTTGGATCAACAAACGTAGCGGAATTTTAAAATTTTTTATCCAATTCCTACTTAGGATCCATGCAAAATAGCATAAATTAGTATTAGGGTTTTACCTTATTTGTGCTCGTATTCTTTCTGACCGAATCTTTGAGAGACCAAGAAGAATCAAACGCCGTCCGAAACGTACAGTGTCTCTATGGTATCCACACGGAGTGAACAACGACTTTTTCCCTTTACGAAGCTGCTAGGATTCGTCTCTCTCACTAGGATTAAGATTGAGCTTTTTTAAGTGATTTAGGATTTTCTTGAAGCTTATATGTGTTAATCAAAGTGTTGCCTTTTCCTTTTATAGAACTAAGGCATATCAAAATCCTAGTCCTACTAGGATTATGCTTCAAAAAATCCTAATCACATTAAATAACTATTACCTTATCCTTATCTTAGAGAGAGTAATGAGAGATAGGACTTATCTATTAATTATCTAATATTAGATAATTGCATTATCTCATAATATAATTATCTAATGTCACTTTAATATCAAATAATATAACGTAATATTATATATATATATATATATATTACGTGAAAAATATATTATTATCTTAATAATAATATATATATGCATAAAAATAAGTCTAATTAATTTAATTTTAGTCCAACTAAAATTCAATTAATTATTGTCTCGTTCCTACTCATTTTGTGTGACCCTCTAGATTCTTACTACTTTGATAATGACTCATCTTTAGGTCATAGACACTGAGCGGTATCTAATAATACATCACTGCCACTTAAGTAGTAAGAATATCTATGATTCGACATTAATCTAATATGTGATTAACGCTTTGCATCATAATCCTTTTTGTAATAATATCCAAATTGAATTGGAGGCATGGAGTGTGTCATCCTCGTTAATGTTCAATTTATATTTCTTGATACTGAGTAGACTTAAAACAAATAATCAATATCACATATTGATCTAATTGAGCATGGCCATGCATTTCTAAGTCTCACTCAATCAAAGGGCCCAAGGATATTTCTCTTTTATACAAGAGTAACAAAATCTCATCTACATTACTCACTTCCCTCTGCATAATTCGTCACACACCCAATCAACGCCTTGTTGTCATCCCGATTAAAGGTGACATAGAACGACATCAAAGTGAGTAATTCCTTATATAGGGAACCATAGTGACTTCAAGTCAAAGAACTATGTGCATTTGTGGTCATATGAGAATAATTAATGACACGTTTATCCATGCAGTATTCTCACAATGGGTCAGTCCAGTACATTATTCACTAACAATGTGCTTATGTATTAACTTGATATCAGATATCCATGATTCGTAATCATCAATCATTATACATACTAGTCTCAATGTATTATTACTATCTCTTTCATAATAATACTTGACTAGGGGTATTTTAGGAATAGTAAGGAGAATTATTATATTTAAATTATAATTTACGTAAAATAAAATAAAATAAATTATAGTAATTATATTGCCAAAATGAAACATAATACATTGTGTAATATTATAATCATCTATATGATTGGCTCCTAGGACACACACTAACAATCTCCCACTTAGATTAGAGACAATCATTCATGTATCTAATACCAAGTGACAAAGTATGACCATAATGCTTTTTTTACGCTAAAGGCTTTGTCAGTGGGTCAGCGATATTATCATCAGTTGGTACTTTACATATCTTCACATCTCCTCTATCAATGATTTCACAAATGAGATGGAAGCGTCTAAGTATATGTTTGGATCGCTGGTGAGATCTAGGTTTCTTGACTTGTGCAATGGCCCCATTGTTATCACAATAAAGATCCACTGGGTTTGCAATGCTAGGAACAACGCCAAGTTCAGTAATGAACTTTTTGATCCAAACAGTCTCTTTTGACGTATCAAATGCAGCAATATACTCAGCCTCTGTAGTAGAGTCAGCCATTGTTTCTTGCTTTGAACTTTTTTAGCATACAACACCACCATTTAGGCTAAACGCATAACTTGACTGCAATCTAAAGTCATCCTTGTCATATTGGAAATTGGCATCAATGTAACCTTTAATAACAAGTTCTTCCTCTGCTCTGTATATTAAGAATGAATCTTTATTCCTTCGCAAGTATTTAAGGATGTTCTTAACAGCAGTCCAATGATGTTCACCTAAATTTGACTAGTATTGAGTCATCATGCTCAAATCATACGAGACATCAGGACGAGTTCATATCATGGCATATATGATAGATCCAATTACTGATGCATATGGTATCTTATTCATACGGTCCTTCTCATCTTGTGTTACGAAGGATACTGAGCTTTGGACAAATTTATGCCATATGACATAGGCAAAAATCCTCTTTTGGATTCTTGCATGTTAAACCGTTTTAACACTTTATCTATGTATGTACTCTCATTTAGGCCAAACAATTTTCTTGATCTATCTTTATAGATCTTAATACCTAATATATAGGTAGCCTCACCTAAGTCTTTCATCAAGAAATAATTCCCTAACTAAGTCTTTATTATTTGCAATGTAGGGATATTATTTTCGATGAGTAGTATATCATTCACATACAATACAAGAAAAATAATTGTGCTCCCATTAACCTTTTTATAAACATAAGATTCATTTTCATTTTTTATTAAACTAAATTCTTTGATTGCTTCATCAAAATAAAGATTCTAACTCCGTGAAGCTTGCTTTAATCCATAAATGGATCATTGTAACTTACATACCTTTCCAGCATTTTCTGGAATGAAAAAACCCTCAAGCTGTGTCATGTACACATCCTCGAGAAGTTTTCCATTAAAGAAAGCAGTTTTGACATCCATCTGCCAGATTTCGTAATCATAAAAGGCTGCAATAGCAAGCAAGATCCGAATGTATTTAAGCATGGCAACTGGGAATAGGTCTCATCATAGTTTATACCATGAACTTGTCTATAACCTTTTACGACTAATCACCCTTTAAAGGTTTGCATGTTACCATCCATGTCGATTTTCTTCTTGAAAATCCATTTGCACCCAATGGGTTTTACCCCTTCAGGTGGATCAACTAAAGTCCATACTTAGTTAGTATAAATGGAATCCATTTCAAATCTCATGGCCTCAAGCCACTTCTCAAAGTCTAGCCCTTTAATAGCTTCTTGGTAGGTTGTAGGCTCATCTTGATCCATAAGCAAAACCTCTTCATTTTAAATTATAAGAAATCCATATTTCTCGGGCTCATGGCATATCTTACCAAGCCTACGTGGGCCTTGTGTTACTTGGGCTAGTTCCTGAGCCACAACATTTTGTAGTCTCTATTCAGACTCTATTACAAGTTCAGTATTATTTTGTAAGTCTTGCACTTCTTCAATTTCTACTTTCCTCCCATTGTTTTTCTTAGAGATAAATTCTCTTTCAAGAAAAATATCAATTCGTGTGACAAACACTTTGCCTTCACTAGGATTGTAGAAATAGTATCCTTTAGTTTCTTTAGGATACCCTACAAAGTAGAACTTATCTAATTTAGGTCCAAGCTTATCAGAAATTTAATATTTTACATAGGCCTCGCAACCCCAAATCTTCATAAAAGATAAGTTGGGACGTTTCCCAGTCCATATCTCATATGGAGTCTTTTGAACCATTTTAGAGGGAACACGGTTGAGTATAAAAGTAGTTATCTCTAAAAAATGTCCCCAAAAGGAAATTGAAAGATTTGTATAACTCATCATAGATCATACTATGTCTAACAAGGTACGATTCCTCCTTTCTCAAACACCATTCTATTATGGTGTTCTAGGTGGAGTAAGTTGTGATACTATATCACACTCCTTTAGATAGTCATCAAATTCTTGGCTTAAGTATTCTCCACCTCGATTTGATCGAAGTATTTTAATAATTTTGCCAAGTTAATTTTGCACTTCATTCTTGAATTCCTTGAACTCTTCAAAGGATTCTGATCTGTTTTTCATGAGATACACATATTCATATCTACAGAAGTCATCAGTAAATGTAATGAAGTGCTGAAAACCTCTTTTAATAGGTGAACTAATAAACCCACATACATCAGTATGTATGAGACTTAATAGATTATTAGCCCTTTCACTGTGTCCAATGAATGGAACTTTAGTCATCTTACCTAATAAAACAAGATTTGGATACTTCATATGATTCAAAATCAAATGAATCCAATAATCTATCTTTATGAAGCTTAGATATGCGCTTCTCATTTATATGGCCTAAACGATAATGCCAGAGATAGTTTAGATTTAAATCATTTGGTTTAAATTACTTGGTGTTTATGTTATAGACTAGCATTTCAAGATCAAGAATATAGAGTCCATTGAATATTTGTGCACTGCAGTAAAATATTTTATTTAAATAAACTGAATAACTTTTTTTTATTATAAATGAAAAACTTTTCTTGTCTAAACAAGAAATAGAAATAATATTCTTGCTAATAGCAGGCACAAAATAACACTCCTCTAATTCAATTACTAAACTAGAAGGTAAACATAAATGATATGTTCCTACAGCTAGGGCAGCAACTTTTGCTCTATTCCCAACTCGTAAGTCCACTTCGCCTTTAGCCAGAGTCCTACTCCTTTGTAGTTCCTGCACATTTGTATAAATGTGAGAACCACATCTGATATCTAATACCCAAGATGTAGAAGTAGAAACATTAATTTCTATAACATAGATACCTGAAGTGGAAGTCTCACTTCCCTTCTTCTTTTTTAGATCTTCCAAATAGACCTTGCAGTTTCTTTTCTAATGTCTGGTCTGATCATAATGGAAGCATGTCCCTTCCTTAGCCATACCCCTTTTTAGTTTCAATGCAAAAGACTTAGACTTGGGCTTGCCTTTGGATTTGGAATCCTTCTTGTTTTTGCCCTTACCTTTGCCTTTACCTTTACCCTTTTGAACCATCATTATGGTATTAGGTTTAGTCTTTTACAAATTTTGTTCAGCAGTTCTTAACATGCTTAATAGTTCTAGCAATGGTTTGTCAATTGCATTCATGTTGTAATTTATGATGAATTGACCATAACTCTGTGGCAACAATTATAGAATTAAGTTTGTGGCCAACACTTGACCTAGTGGAGCACCCAATCTCTCAAGGTTCTCAACATACCTAATCATTTTGAGTACATGAGGCCCAACAGGGTTTCCTTCTACCAGTTTGCACTGAAACAATGCTTTGGTCGCCTCAAACCTCTCATGCCGAGCTTGGCCTTCATAAAGCTTTTTAAGATGCTCAAGCATGTTATAAGCTTCCATGTTCTCGTGTTGCTTCTGAAGCTCAGAGTCTATGGTAGCCAAGATGAGACAATCGACGTCTAATGCGTCATCATGATACTTTTTATAAGCATCCTTTTGAGCCCGAAGGGCACTAGCTTCAAGTTTTCAAGGAACAAGTTCCTTTAAGACATACATTTTTTGCTCATGTTTGATGACTATCCTCAAATTTCTGTACCAGTCCTGGAAGTTTGTCCTATTCAATTTGTCCTTCTCAAGGATTGATTGCAATGATAGGTTATTTGATGTATTAGCCATTGGTTATCTATGATAGAAATATGCAAAGTAAGTATTAAGTTTTGAACATTGAATAAGGTCTTTTATTAAATATACCTCCCACTATTTTATTCAAGTTAATAACCCTCACTATTAATTCGGAAAGTCACATTGTCTAGATTTTCTAGTGGGTCAAGATCCATATTTCACCAAGCCTTAAGTTAGCTTTGGCTAATCACTTAAAACTTAGTTATTTAGGTAGGCAACACTTGTCAATTGTATTATAGATAACTCTTGGATAGTTGGGTGAACAACACTTGTTTTAGTCCATTTTATGAACTAAAACCTAACTCTATACCTCTAGGTCTTAATCCTATTGAGATATCCTAGTTAAGTCGAACCCAATGTTTGACATTCGGATATCACTATTGTCCAGTCGCGTCTCACCAAGATAAACGAGGTACTTTACTTTAGCAAACCTACCTTATGTTGATCGAGGCCTTGACGAGTGCCAAGCATTGGAAGGCATCATTTAATTATTACTGACTTAATATTTTAAATGAGAGATTTTAACTTAATTATTATTAGATCTCACCATAACTAGCCTATTTATTCATACAATATATCTAGCATATCTCATACATCAAATAAAGTAAATGAATAAAATAGACTATTGCATATCACGTATTAAGCAATGGATAAAACTATCATATAGCAGGAACATATGCTATCACATAGTAAATGCATGCTCATTAATATCATCACATAATATAGAAATCAAAATGTCACATAGTATGGCCCAAAATTCTATTTTCTAGTGATATTCCTAAACTAACTCCTTAACTTCTTCTTGTCTCATAGCTCCTGAGCTTCTCCTCATTCCAAGCAAAGGTTGTTCCATTGTGATTACAATTTTATAATAGAAAACCCGAGTTACATTCGGGGGGAGTGAGATGAGAAGAGAATGTACATTAAAAAATTAGAGGAAGACACGACACGCAAGTCGTATTTAAAATCCATCCATAAAAAACTCTAAGGGCCATACTATGCAACACATTCATGCATCATATGTAATAATTGCTAACAAATATATATGTAACCAAGATAAGCAGGATGATTGACATATATATTTCATAACATAATCATCATAAAAAATCATGTTTTAAAATAGCATCTTAAAAATAAAAATAATTTTTAAACGCTATGCAGAGTTAGCATGGCAGTCCCGTTAGCTAGTTAGTCGGCGGAGTTCAAGAGGGCAGAGCCCCTTGCGGGGGGTGGGGGGGCGGAGCCCCCGGGCCAAAAATTGAATTTATCTGACATTTAGATTGCAATTTTTCTGTCAACAATTGACACACCCCTTTAGTCGAACAATTTGACATTATTTGACATTCAAATCGCAATCCCGTAATTCAAACAAATTAAGCCATACACGCATATACTTCATGCATGAATCCAGATTTATTCAATCACATTAAACAAATTTAAATGGATCTCTATATAAAGGCAAACTCAGAATTAATCACATTAATTCTATGCATAATAGATTACGTTCTTTACATGCAAAGTATATCATATATACAAAAATGATTTGAGGAATAAATCTGATTAATTTCGATTCATAACAGAACCTACTTATTTCAAAAAATAATTTTCACGTATTAAATCATGTACATATAATTAATCCTATTTGTTCTTATCAAAATAGATTTGCTACACTCCATGTCTAGATTCATTGTATCCTATATTTGGAAATTATCTTCAGATCATGCGCTCCATATTTAGGATAATGTTTTCCACATTTGTTTGCGCTCCATATTAGGAAATTATCTCCGAATTTTAGCATGCTCCATATTGGAAATACTGTCCAGATCATTTGACTCAGACATTCCTTAATAGGAAATTATCTCCTAATTTATGACGCTCCATATTAGGAAAATGTGTCCAAATTTGTTGCACCTCAACTATCTTTAGATTTCTTGGGCTTGGATGAGCAGCACTTCAACTTTGTTTGTTTCATCTACTTGGGCTCCTTGGACTAGAATTACATTTACATAGGCTCTAATTGCTTCTTGTATTCTTTTGAGCCTTCCTCTTATCAGTGGGCCTTCACTTAATATTAAATCTTTCTCTACTTGGGCTTGCTCATGCAAAGTGCTGGACTGGTTCATATCAAAATCGAAACAGAATATTTATCATATAAACATTCAGAAAAATAGTAAAACACATAATTGAATTTATATTTTTGCAAGTCGCTCTGATACCATTGTTAGATTTTGGATCAACAGACGCAGCAGAATTTTAAATTTTTTGATCTAATTCCTACTTAGGATCCATGCAAAACAACATAAATTAATATTAGGATTTTACCTTATTTGTACTCGTGTTCTTTCTGATCGAATCTTTGAGAGACCAAGAAGAATCAAATGCCGATCAGAACGTACAACATCTCTACGGTTTCCACACGGAGTGAACAACGACTTCTCCCCTCTACGAAGCTGTTAGGATTCGTCTCTCTCACTAGAATAAGGATTGGGCATTTTTAAGTGATTTAAGGTTTTCTTGAAGCTTATGTGAGTTAATCAAAGTGCTATCTTCAAGTCCCTTTTATAGAATTAAGGCATGTCACAATCTTAGTTCTACTAGGATTATGCTTCAAAAAATCCTAATCACACTAAATAATCATTACCTTGTCCTTATCCTAGAGAGAGTGAAAAGAGATAGGACTTATCTATTAATTATCTAATATTAAATAATTACATTATCTCATAATATAATTAACTAATATCTAATAACATAATTATCTGATATTATTTTAATATCAAATAATATCACATATATATATTATGTGGAAAACATATTATTATCTTAATAATAATATATATACACAAATAAGTCCAATTAATTTGATTTTAGTCCAACTAAAATCCAATTAATTATTGTCTCATTCCTACTCCTTTTGTGTGACCCTGTAGGTTTTTACTACGTTGACAATGACTCATCTTTGGGTCATAAACAGTGAGTGGTATCTAGTAATACATCACTGCCACTCAAGTAGTAAGAATGTCTGTGATTCGACATCAACCTAATATGTGATCAACACTTTGTATCATAATCCCTTTTGTAACAATATCTAAATCAAATCGAAGGTATGGACTGTGTCATCCTCATTAATATTCAATTTATATTTCTTGATACTGAGTAAACTTAAAATAAATAATCAATATCACATATTGATTAAATTAAGCATGGCTATGTATTTCTAAGTCTCACTCGATCAAGGGGCCCAAGGATATTTCTCTCTTATACAAGAGTAACAAAATCCCATCTACATCACTCACTTCCCTCTACATAATTCGTCACACACTCAATCAACGCCCTACTATCATCCTAATTAAAGGTGGCATAAGACGATATCAAAGTGAGTAACTTCTCATGTAAGGAATCATAGTGACTTCAAATTAAAGGACTATGTGCATTTGTGGTCATATAAGAATAACTAATAACACATTTATCCATGCAGTATTCTCACAATGGGTCAATCCAGTACATTGTTCATTAACAATGTACTCATGTATTGACTTGATATCAGATATCCATGATTCGTAATCATTAGTCACTATACATGCTAGTTTCAATGCATTATTACTATCCCTTTCACAATAATATTTGACTAGGAACATTTTAGGAATACCGAAACTATTTCAAGGATAATTATTATATTTAAATTATAATTTGCATAAAATAAAAATATAACAAAATATAATAATTATATTGCCAAAATGAAATGTAATACATTATGTAATATTGTTATCATCTATATGATTGGCTCCTAGGAAACACACCAATACTATCCCATTAAATGCATCAAAAAAATTTCAAATAAAAGAAGTGTGCTTCATTTTGTGCTTTCCATTTGCTCCTAGAATAATTTATGAATCATTAACTTCCTTTATTTCTATTTGTTCCTTATTTTCAATAATAGTTAGAAGTAAATCATCTAACTTTAAAGTTGCATCAAAGTCTTTTATTGTGCTATCTAAATTCGTCTATACACAATAATTAAGAAAGAAGTCATTGTAACCAGTAAATAATCAAATGATATCAATATACCACTTAGTACACCATTGGCATCTCTAATACCACTTAATATACAATAGGCATCTCTAATACAACAATTAAGAAAGAAATCATGGTATGGCTTCTTCTTCTCTCAAAAAATCAAGGAAGGAATCTTGATTGAAGTGTACATTTATAAAAGGCAAAAATTAAACTAGAAAAAGAATAAATTCATCACACTTTTGTAGCAAAAATTCCATAGCCATCCCTCCTTTGAATTGGTAGAATACTAAACCTATGCGAAAAAAATATATAAGATAATTGGAAAGCAAAAATAAGAGTTTGAAGATATTATAGCATATATTTAGAATTAGAAAGCATTATGTTCCCCTACAGCACTTACAGAATAGAACCCAATAATTGACAATTGAAACAACTTATGCTTTTTAATACCTATCATTCAACAAAGAAGTATTTTTCTTCTAGCTATAATATTTTCTTTGTAAATAGCAAGCAATTAGAAGCTTAAACTATATATGGATAATTATGTGAATTTCTAGTTATACTTAAACACTTATTATTATTTTTCTTCAATGTTCCTTATTACAAACATTTTCCTATAATTAAAATTCAGAACATACCTTATTATCACATATATTTTACAAGTAGTTGAATTTTGCCACTGGTAGAATGGGATCGATACATTATAACAAGTACTTTTTGCTTATAGTACTATCACTAAGTCTAAACCAAAGTGTGACTTTTCTACATAGATGTAATTTAAGAAGTAAAGTCAATATTTGACATTCTAAGATAAGAATATATGTTGACAAAATGAAAATGTACTCACAAAACTAAGTGATCAAAAAGTTATCTAATAATGCAAAATTATCAAGAGTTATAAAGATGTATTAGGAATTAGCCTTAGGTTAGTTAGTATCAAGGATTTAGGTAGGGCATTTTAGATTTAAGCCATAATACTTTATGACATAAAACATAGAATTTCTATTATTAAACATTGTTTATATAAAAATAAGGATTTGTGTATATCTTTTAGCAAAAAAAAAATGATTTGAGTATATTTTTGACATTTTACATGATATTGATCTCCTAAATTTTATATAAAGAGAAAGATAGGACCTTTTTCTAAAATTAGTAAGACTTGTACAATTAACTCTGAACAACTGACCTAATTTAAAGTTGTAAAATCACTAAAAGACTTATTAGAGAACTTTCAACTTCAAATAAAATTAGAGATTAAGTCAAGATTGACTTACCAAAGAACTTTTGACTTCAAATAAAATGAGAGATTAAGTCAAGATTGCTGAAACTTATTACTGTTGTATTATTGCTCTGCTGAGCATTGCACCTTACCATCTTCATGAGTAAGCTTACAACTGCATATTTTTTAACGGTCAAATAAGGGAAGGGGACTATAACTTATGGCTACAACTATAACTTAAGGTTTGTTTGCTCTATGAGTCTTATGATTGCAAAGTATAGAGTATGGATTGAGAATGAACCTTTTGTTTATTAGTTTATCTATTTATGTTCGTTTAGTAATTGTCTATTGCCTTATTATCATTCATGCTAGGCTACTTTTGTATTACCTTGTTTTGTTTATTTTTAATTAATGAAAAACAAAATGTAAGCATTCCTTATTTTAATAATTTCACATGAGTATGATTAGATATATGGACAAACATGATTATAACGGGTGAAATTTATATGTTTTATGTAAAATTTTAAATCAAATACAAAATTATTTTTTCCTATTTTAGAAATTTTTTTAATTATGTTATTAAAGATAATTGTCCAATAACATAAATATATTATAATAGTTATATGATATTAAATATATATCATTATAAATTTATAATTATAATTATACAAATTATAATTGTGATAATAGTGATTTAGTTAATTTTTTATTAAATAAATTAATAATTATAATTTAGTAGTACAGGTCACATGGGTCATGTCAAGTTAGGTTGACCTAATTATTAACTTGTGTAAAATAAATATGTTATAACAAGTTGACTTGAATCTAATACAATTTTTTTATGTCAAATGGGTCGACCCATTTATGATCGCAACCCATGTAACTTATGTGTCCATATTAGATTATTATGTCATGTTAAAAATTGTCATCCTTACCTTTTTTCAAACAAATGTTCCTGAACATTATTAGTGAGAAGTTATGTTAGTAGTTACCTTTCTTAAATTAAGTGCTATCTAAGAATCTTGATAATAAAAGTCCTTTAAAATCTCTATTAAAATTTTATCCAAGTGTCAAAAACTTTTGAAAGCTTCCTTCTAAAGTTAGAGGAAAATTAGATCTTATATTTGTAAAGTGCATATTCCTTGGTTACTCAACAACATAAAAAGAAAAAAATGTAAATGTTATGATCCTATAACTAAAAAGTTTTATAATGTATGTAAAATTTTTAAAACATGGACTTTTTTATTCCTTTTCATACAAACCTTATCTTTTAGCGGAGAAATCTAAGGAAGATAAGGAAAACTTACTTTTGATCAAATTGTTCCCTAAACACTTAAGGAAAATACTAAACTTCCACTTAATCAAAATATTGTGCAAAACATTGCACTTGATCAAAACATAGTGCAAAATACTCCATCTATTCAAAACATCATGACTGCTATCCAAAATATTGCATTTGTTATTGCAGTCTAGGGAACTATACTTTTTACTCAAAATGATTATGAAATACTCCTTGTTAGAGGTAGAAATACCAATCTAGATGAATTGGTTAGTTCTAAACCTGAGATAAAACCTTATTATAAACCAAATCTAAGTTAACTTCTAAAAGTATATACTAGAAGAAGGCCAAATCCAAACCTTATGCTTACTCAAACAATTGAAGGCCCTAAACAAAGGGATAATCTACCTTGACCTATTACTTATACACTAGATGTTTTTCATGATTTTTTAGATTTAGGGATTCCTATTACCTTAAGGAAAGGAAGGAGACAATGCACATAACACCTCATCTCAAACTATGTAAGTTTTGTTAGAATTTCTCCATAACATAAAACTTTTTCTAACTCTTAAAATTCTATAAGTATTCCAAAAAAAATGCACAATAGAAATTGGAAATATGTTATGGAAGAGGAAATGAGAGATTTAAAAAAAGAATAACACATAGGAACTTATTAATTTACTTAAAGGAAAATGTCTAGTAGGATGTAAATAGGTTTTTACAATAAAATATAAAGCTAATGGCCTTGAAAAGATATAAGGCTAGGTTACTAGTTATGGGATATACCCAAACCTGTGGGATTGTGACAAAAATGAATACTGTTAGGGTTCTCTTGTTTCCAATAGCAAGTTTTAATTGGTGTATGCATTAATTTGATATTAAAAAATGGTAACTTGGAGGATGAGATATTTATCGAATTTTATCTTGAGTTTAACAATTTTTTTTAGTGATGACAAAGTCTATAAGTTAAAAAAGGCCCCCTATGGTGTAAAATAATTTTCGAGACCTTGATTTGGCAAATTTACCAAGGCAATGCTCGTTATGGGATATAAATAGAGTCAAGGAGACCACACCTTATTCATTAAGCATTGAAAGACAAGAAAATAACATTTTTTTTATCTATTTTAATGACATCATCATTATCATTAGAGATGCTATAAATGAAATGGAAAGCTTTAAAAATCATCTAGCTAGAGAAATTGAAGCCAAAGAGCTTGAAAAAAATGAGATACTCCTTAGGAATTGAGGTTGAATACTCCAAAAATGGTATACTTATATCATAACAAAAATATATCCTAGATCTTCTAAAAAAAAAACCTAAGAACTTAGGGTGTAAGCCTATAAGCACTCTTATAGAAGTAAATTAAAAAATTGGACAAGAAGAAAATAATAGTCTTATAAAAAAGAAAAAGTTATTAAAGGTTGGTTGGTAGACTTGTTACCTGTCCCACACATAGCCTAACATTGCATTTGTAGTTAGCATTTTCAGTCAATAAATACACAACTCAAAGGAAAGAGACTTACAGGCTATACAAAGAATTGTTCATTACTTAAATGATATACTAGGATAGGGAATCTTGTTTAGAAGAGGAAATGCACTTAAACTAGAGGCTTACATGGATGCCAACTATGTTATCAACTATTGGTTATTACATTTTCTTAAGAGGAAATTTGATTACATGGAGGAGTAAAAAAACAACCTATTGTAACAAGATCAAGTGCTAACACTAAGTTTAGAGCTATAACTTATGGGGTGTGTGAATTAATTTGGATAAAGATCATCTTAGAAGACCCTAACTTCAAATGGGAATAACCTATGAACCTGTAATGTGATAATAAATCAGCTATAAACATAGCACATAATCTAGTTTAATATGATCGAACCATACACATTGAAGTTGATATACAATATTAAAGAAAATCTTAATAGTGGTTTTGTTAATATTCTCTAGATGCCAATATGCAATTAACTAGTAGATATGTCAACTAAAGGGATTTTAAATGTAGGATTTCAAGAAATAGTTTGCAAGTTAGAAATGAATAATAACTATTCTTTAGCTTGGGAAAAGTGTTGGAAATCTTTGAGTTCTATTATTTATGTTATGTTTTAAGAAATTTATTAATTGGTTAATTGTCAATTTCTTTTTTCATTTATCTATTATTTGGCTAATGGTTAGTTCCATTTATTGTATACCTATTAGCTAATAGCTAGCTTCCTTTCCTTTATATATCTTTTCCATTTTTACATGGTCAACTCCCTAATTCTAGGAGTTGCCTTTATCTTAGCAAATTTCTTAGTAAGCAATATCTTCAACAATTTTAGGAAATCTCATATAATTTTTTGTATATATTTTCCCTATTTAAAGCAATCATAAATAAATGAAAATTTCAAAATTTCTCTCAAAAATAAAAATCAATTTTTTCAAATACATTATTATTTTTTTTACAAGAATTTACTTTATGTTAATAAACTTTTTTATTATCTCTAACCATAAGAAAATTAAAAAAAATTAGGAAAACAATTTTTCCTCTGTTTTGTTTGGATAAGGTACTTTAACAAGAGAATTTATTTTTTAAGGGCATTTAAAATACCATTTAATAAATACCTCATTTAGATGAAAAACAATAGGAATTTGAGAAACCCTAGAATTTTAATGAGGTATTTCATTGTGGTAGAACATGGGATTTAAAATTTCATTGATTTTTTGGATTTTGAAATCCATTGTCTCTTACATCCCCTTCGAGACTCATGACCTAGGGTTTAGGGTTGGTCAACAAATGAGACTTAATTAGTGATTGGTTTTTATTTTTATAAATTAGCTACAACAAAATTGCATGTAGGCTTATTTTAAAAATAGGTAAACAAGATTTAAAGATATAAAAATAAAATATATCAATTTAAAAAATAATTAAAATAATAGTAAGATAAAATATTTCCTTGAAACGAAAATTTATTATTGTATCCTTAATGCTATTTGAACTATGTTTTAATTTGTCAAAATAAAATGTTTAAAAATACTTCAACATATTAGCCAAATATATTCAGTCCAAACACAATATTAAAGGTACAAACCTGTGTCTTCGTTGCAATTCTCAGACCTAATTAACTCTATTTCATGCATGTTTTCGTCCCCATTCTCCGATTCAAAACCTGACAGCAGGGATTTAAATCACGACATTGTATTAGTTTCCTTTTCGACCGACTGCATGTTACACTAAATTTTAAGTACATTAAATTTTTTATATTTGCCTATAACTTACATGACATTATTGTAATGCATTGCAATCACAAACCGTAACTTGAATTTTTGTGTCACAATATTTTTTTATATTAAAAATTTAAGGGTAAAATAAATTACTTTATTTTAAAATTAAGGTATGTGACCGCTTTTTTGGGAATTTATAGTATATTTATTAGACCTGGTTTGACGTTCCGTATAATATAGTGTATAGATTATTCAATAGTTTAATATTATGTTATATAGGATAAGCTAATTTGATTTGTTATTGTATATGATGAAAGTTTATATAAAATTATTCTAGCTTTTATTTTTTATCATATCGTACAATAATATATTAATTTAAGAAATGATTAGTTTGATTAAAATATCTTCACATATTAAAAATTAATAAAATTTTCTTAGATCAATTTAAAATACATAATTGGATTAAAATGTTTCATAATAATTAATATCTTTCAAAGAGAATATGATAATATAAATTAAAAATTTACACTATGATATCAAAATGACATAACATGTTCTATCAACACACATATTTATGTGTGCATGTATATATAAAAAAAACTACTAAAAAAATTTATATCAAATCACACAAGCATATATAAAATTCATCGAGCACTCTATATAAAATATTAAAAAAAATGTTATGCACTATCCACGATTATTATAAATACAATCTAGTATTATCAAATAAATATTTAAAAATATATTAAATTAAAATATAAGTGTTAATATAATAAAAAATTTTAACTTTAATTTCATAAAAAAGACATGTGACAGATATAAAAAGGGGAAGGTATAATTTTTTTTAAAATTTTAATAATATAAAATTTGTCTTAACATTATCTTCCTGATCTATATCTTCTTTCTTGTCAAGAATTTGACGTGTAAGGAAAAAATTCTGAATAAATTACACAATCAATTCAAAAGTCCCAAACAGAAAATAAATCTTTAATTATATAACTTACTCTATACTATCAAATTTTATGCCCACCGTGGAATGAAGCCTCAGTTCCTTAAAAGTATAGACGGTGTACATATTTGAATTATATTTACTAAAATGGACCAATCTCTTTGGTTCCAAACTTAAGGTCCAATAAAATTAATGATTTAATAAAGGAAAAGGCTTGCCAAGTTGCAAAAAGATTGCTGTGATGACGGATGGGGCGGTGAGGGGTGGGGGGGGGGGACACAAATAATTCATTGTTTGGTCGGTTTGATAAAGATTCTTTCTTTGTTTTCTTATGCTACTTTTTCTATATACATGCTTTGTGCATGTAATTATCACTAAATGTCAATAAATCACACCCAATTTTGAGCTCATTCTTTCATCTATATCTCAAAATCAACTCTTTTTCTATTTGTTTTCTTTTACCATTAAATACTCAATTAGGGAATTTAATAAACATGCAGTTTCGTATACACTTCCCTTTTGTTTTTTCAAATTTTTACGTCAAAACTTGTGAGATACAAATTTTTCAGTAATTTTTATCAAATAAAATTTTGTATCAATTTTATTCGTAACAAATATATATAAATTTGTCTCAATCCCGTCGACTAAAGTTGTAATGCATAAAATTACTAGGTGTAGTCTAGCATTGAAAGATCTGAGTCAATATCCTTATTCCTTAGCATCATTGTATAAAAAAGTTACAATATAAAATAATTCAAAAATTTACTTCTTTTGACACAATTATGAATAGTTTTAATGTTATAATAATTTTTTTTCATAAAACTTATGATTTGTGAATTATTTTTTAATGATAAAGTTAGTTAAATCATTAAACATACATCTAATATTTTGCAATTGAACCTAGAATACAAATGAAGACAAAACCTTAAAAAATATTGTATAACACTTGACTTAAAAATTCTTGATATATGTGAAAGTATTTTAGGAATGTATGTTATACCTTAAACCCATTTTGTTATAATGGTGTGTAAATATGAATCAAATATTTTTTCCAATAAATCTAAATGCATTATGTTGAAGAAGTGGTATTTTATTGGTATGCTTATCCGATCATGAGTATGAAACTAGGAGTTTGAATCCTTTTCATATTAGTTCCTTTTCTCATTTCCTAATTAGTCGTTCCTCCAGTGATATTCTAGTTATGATAGATGCCCTGATAGATTAGAATAAGAATGACTCTCCCCAAATATTCAAATAAATAAAAAAAATTCTAAATACATTATGCTATCATTACTAGTATAATGATACTTGATGTTATTTTAAGAATTTTAACTCCTTTTATATTTTAGGTTTGAATTCAAGATTTTGTGTATGTACATCAAAAGAATTATCACTCATACTGTTATAAAAGAAATATATAATTGCACTCTTTTAAACTCACTTCTTATTCACCGTTTTCTTTCAAAATAACAGGAGTAGTATTAGTCTGATATCATTTTTCTTTATCTTTTTTTTAATCATATCAAAGAAAAATAAATACGTCATTTTTTTAGAATTTTAATTACATGCAAAAAATATATTAAGTCTTACTGCATGCAAACATAAATCTTACATTCAACCCTCTCTAGTATTAAAAAAAAAACGACAAAAGAGAGAAAAGAAAAATACAAATTCGTCCTAAGCACACAGATTAAATTGTGCTGTCGTAATACCGCATCAATACCCACGTGGAAAGTATATCGTCCACATCAGCATTTTGTAAGTCTTCAAATTCATTATAGTGAAGGGATCGCCTGGATTCGCCCAAACGAAAAAGAATCGTACATTAAATGAAGGCCTGAGGTAGACCTTTTTGACACTTTTCCTACTTGGAGTCCTAATCATGCTGCATTCTTTAATAAGATCACTTGCCAAACTTGTCTTGAAATTGGAATTTCATGCATTATACTTTTTTTAATTAAAAATAATAATTTGTTCGAGTTTAAAGAAAATAATAAAAAATTATAAAATAAAATAATAACAAATTTGCAATTTATTTCCTTATTTTAGTTTTTTAAAGAGTAATCTCCATTTCTTTCGTCTATCATTTATTTATGATAATTCTTGCGGGTGTATAAAAATTTAATATAAAACTTGTAATTTTTTTATATAAATTCTTAAATTTTTTTATAAAAAAGTTACAAGTGTGTATAAATTTATATGTAATAAGTACAGGAAAAATTATCATTCGATTATTGAAAGTCACGTAAAAAGTTTTCCATTTTTATATAAAAGTTGCCAATCTTAATGAAAAATTATAAAAACTTTTTCAAAAACTAACAAAAATAAGCATTAATGCAAAAATTTTCAATTATATATCAAAACATAACCTTTTAACTTTTTTTATCAACCTTCTACAAACAGCAAAATATTTTTCAAACACCAAACATCCGACTTATAGGAAAAAAATTGGCATATAATACAGTAATTGCCACAGAGTCATACTTCTTTTAGTGAGACACCAGGTGGGAAATCACCTCAAAAATTAGAATAATAATGGATTTCTCTCATTTCAATAATAGTTATTTTCAAATTTTGAATTTCTCTTTGTTGATAGGTAAAATCTGTCATACTTTTTATTAAATCAACACTTTCTTAAACCCATACTTTTTGTAACATTGGATATATTACAAAAATATTGTTAAGCAGTTTAAATAGGATCGGTTTAGTTTAAGATTAGGCAGCTGTCTCATAAATTGGTAGTATCATATTTTTAAGTTCCATTTTTTTTAAGAATAATTTTACAAGTAACACAACTTCTTATTAAAAGTTGGGTGTTATTATTATTAATTTTTCTAAATATGAAAGCAAAATGGTCAAATAAAAAATAAATATCAATGCAAAAATAGTAATCCGACTGTAAAAACACTTTCTCATAAAATTATCCTTTTTCTAGTAAGGTTTTAGCATTGATGTATAAAAAAATTAAATAAAAAAATCCATGAATGATTTAAGCTTTGAATTTTCAGCAGATAACATTATAATATAGTCTACCAGTCGTTTTAAACATTGAAAGTTAAGGAATGATGAGGTTAATTCAGTCTTGTCGGACAAATTGGTCTCCACTTAAAATCTTATCATACAAAGTGGGATGAATACATGGAACATCTTAAAAAGGCGCCTCCCCCTCCCCCCCCCCCCCCATGTCCATTGTCATGCTCGAGATTATTGAAAAATCATCATTATTAAGAGGATATAATCTTTGGACTTATTTCAAAACCATCCAATTAAAGATGTTATGCTTTTCCAAATTCTCTTCCTCCTATTTGATTATTATATTTGACAATTTAATCTTCCACCAATTAAATGAATTGTTATTCCTCCTATAAAGGATAAAATAAAATTTAGGATATTCTTTCAAAAGTCCACTATAATAATTAGAAAAATACTAATTACACACATGTATTTTTTCAACAAAATTATCTCACACAGTATTCCCAACCATTAAATTTTTAATGCATTATATGACCCACAATTTTTTTTAATGTATTAATTGTATATTTAACAGTTCTTTGATAACTATTGGTCACAAAATAAAATCCATTCATAGTGGGCATACTTCTTTTATGTCACTAAAGTGGAAAGAAGACAATTGAAAAAGGTTGGGCAGACAACCAATAACATTGAGAAAAGTATTTATAACCCTAGAGGCCAAAGGCAACCCTGACAAGGGAAACTCTCAAAAAAAAGCATACCTCCTTTTAATTCTGTAACTAGAAATCTTCCAATAATATCACACAAAAAAATAATAATAAAATAGAAATATTACTTTTTTGTGTGCACAAAAAGTTGCCTAAGCTTATGTATCTTGCCATGTGGCTGATCCATAAGTAGGACCATTGCATCTTTTGACAACTCACTTGTATTTTAATATCAAATTACAAGTGGAATTTTGTCACATCTCAGCTACATTTTGTGAAATAATATTGAATTGAAATTAAGATTCCCATTTTTTCCTTTTAATTATCTTCCTAACTCATTAGAAAAAGATAGATATAGAATTTTAATGTGCAGTAAGATCTAAAGCTTTTTTTTACATATAATGGGACCCACAAAAATTTTACGTTTATCTCTCTTCTATGATAAAAAAATGACTAGAAGAAAAATAAGAGGATCTAGATCCAGTAATACATAAGTTTATTATTAACACATTTATATAGCAATGATCAGAATCAATTTGAAACCACAAGAAATTCTATCTGTACAGAAACTCAGAACTAAGCTATCACTCTCTAAACTTTATGAGAACTGCAGAAGACCTGAAAGAGGAATATAAAGCTTTTGAGTTTGATTCAGCATAAATAATTCTTCATGCAAGTTAAGTAAATAATTCAAACTGGAGTGGCATGTAAGATGGCAACTGAAGTGAATATTCCGGAAGATTCATCTGCTGCGGTATGCTTTTTTACCATAGTTTCTTTCTTGCTTCATGTTCTGATATCTGCAGAATTAGATAATAATATGCTTGATTCTGGTTAAAGAAAATGATATGATTAAGTATTATCTATATATAAAAGCTAAAAGTCTATTTCTGAATCACTGAAGCCATCAGCAAATAGATCCATCAGTTTTACATATTTGATTTTTTTTTTTTTAAATCTTAGAATATTATCTTTGTGCAAACTTTGAACTACGGCTTGATGCTTTCTAGCCAGGAATCTTGGGACTTTCAGGATCACAGAGAAATTTGAGTCATTTATTAAAGTTTTCCTCTTCTTGAAAAAAAGGAAAGATCAAATATAATGGATAGGAAGGAATTCAAATGAGAGAATAGTTAGCGAGCATTTAATTTGTTCAAAATGGACAAAATACCCATCAGAACTAATCTGTGATTTCTTAACTCTTAAGTAATTACATGTAGTGAAATTAAATATGTTGCTGCAATTGGCATACATATAAGATAGTGATACTTTAGTTAAATGGATAATAAATAAAATCTTGAATAGTTTTTTCTATACCGAGCAGAAGAGATCAATTCCTAACAACCTTTGAAGAAAGTGAAATTAATCATACAGAAAAGTGGCCTATATGAGCTTTGAACGTTGTAGTTTAAATAAATTCCATCAGATAGCAGACCAGTTTACATAGAACATCAGTATGTCACAAATGCTCAAGAAATCCTCAGATGAATTTCTTGATACATGGGAACAAATCTATGATTCAGAAACAGGAAGACAGACACTAATATTTATGTAACATATGAAATTGCAGCAAGCGGAAGAGGAAAACAGACACTCAAAAGTTGCCCAGGTTGACAGCATTCCAGATGAGCATGCCCTGGCAGGATCCACTCTGAATCAAACACTAATAAAGATGCCTGAAAATGAACATAAAAAATGGGTAGAATTCCAGGATGCTGCAACGGGAAGCGAGAAAAATGAAGTCATCAGTGACTTCAATGCGGAAGAACAGGACCATGGCATGGCAAATGATGCACCAAATATTTCAAAGCTGTCATGTGCTGAAGAACCAAAGATCAAGATACATGAAGGTGAGACCTCTACAGACACCAGGTCCTTTGATCAGCACGTTGAGGAAATCATCCTGGAGAGTATGGAAAAAGAAATAATAACTTTGGACAAAGACGAGATTTCAAGATCAAAAGGAGAAAAAGATTCTAATTTGGAGGAATGCAGGGAGCAAGCTACAAGCATAATTGAGGCGGACTTGGGGGCGAAGAATGATGATAATGTAATTGTGGAAGAGTCGTATATCAAAGATGAAGACACAGAAAACGTGTGTAGTAAAAATAGCATCCACATTGAGGTTGAAGAGAAGGATATTGAATCTTTCCAGTCAAGCAATAAATTAGAAAATGAACTTAAGCATGAAAGAACAGAAGATACCTCCATAAATATTGCAGAAACTCCATACATTCATCATGGAGAAAAAGCTACTCCTGAAGGTGCCTCAAATAATGAAGATGATAATAATAAGAAGCTTGAAAACCAACCTTCCGACTTGGCAACAGACGAAGTAAGTACACTTGGAGTTGCACTTGAAGCTGAGGAAAGCCTGACAGAGGCTTCATCTGAATCTCACATAGAGAAAAAGAAAGATATTCATGAATCAAAATGGCAAGACATAAATGTGCCTCCAGTTGATGAAATCAACAAAGCAGAAGATTCAACGTTGCTGAAAAGTAATGAGAGAGGGAAAAAGGGAGAGGGCACCCATCAAATAGGAGTCACGGAGATCAATAAGGATAGAAAAATCAACCCAAAACAAGATGATGGAGACGAGAGAGTCTCGTGGCAACCAAATGAACAACAGGGAAAACTTGGAGGAGATTTCGTTCTGGTTCCGGAGAAGTCTGAAATATCAGCTGCCGGAGAAAATGTGGAAATGAGCACCGAGAAATTGCAACCTGACTATGAAGAAGAAGACAAAGAGGAACCAGCTTTAACATCTAATAGCCACGAAACATTTTCATCTACAGAAAAGGTAGGAATGTTGGCATTGCTTTTAATTAAATAGTTTGGATATTTTCAACTTCTGTATTAGAGAACTTCGAGTCTTGACTTTGTTTTGATAATGATGATATTGTCCTGTATTAGGTAATTTGAATGCAAAACTATGAGCTGATAGCCTTTCATTTTTTCTGCAGAACCTCCCACTGGTTGAGTCTATCACACAGAGTGCAAGTGCAGAAATTGAAGTTCCAGAAAAGAATGGAAATGATTTAAATTCTGAATACTTGGTGGTTGAGAAAACAAGGGGAGAACACAGTGGTGAGATTGTTGAATTCATAACTGGAGCACAAGAAAAAAATCAAGAATCAAGCAAGCCCCATGGTAATAATGAGGAGGAGACTGAATACCAATCTGAAGCACGCAAAGGCACTGTTTCAGAGGATACTAGTTCAGAAGGAGCAGTGGTCAAGGAAACAATTTTACAATCAAATAAGGCTGTTGAAGAACAGGGAAATGTTCTGGAATCATCAAACTCTGATGAGACATCAGAGATCAAGGATGGCAGGAAAATCATACCAGACAAAGCAAATGACGAGGAAGAAGATACTGATATCCAAACACAAAAAACTGCAACAGGAAGTAAGTTTTAAAATATTAGAATATGTATTTTGGGTATTCGGTGAAATTCATTAGCATCTTAGAAGCATTTACAAAGTTTGCAACAACTTTACATTTTCAAGAAACAAGGAAAAGGAAATCCTAGTGAAATCTTAATTGCTGTCTGAAATATGTTGAGACAATAAACTTCGGTCAGGTGGGATTGGAAATTTTTTAGTAACTTCAGCCGGGAACATCATGTTCTAGTAGCCACCTTTGATGCCTGTGTGTGTAAATTATAGCCTCTGACGATTTAACATGCATGATGACAGGTGTATCAGAGGATGAAGCCACAATCAGAAACAGGACAATGGAGCAAAGCTTTCGGGAAGAAAGTACCAAGGACGCTGAACCAACATCAATAGATATTGAGAATCACAGACCAGAAACTGATGCTGAGAGAAACACAGAAGTACTTGAGGTTTAAATGATGCATTAAGATTAAGTAGAAAACACACACACACCACATATGTATACCCACGTGCATATTCTCACTTGTAAAATTTACATATCCATGCAGACATACTATTTACTACTCATTTGTATCCTCCGTATGCATAGTCAGTTTTGATTCTGAAGCTCGATCTAATAAAACAGGCAACTGCAGCCAGAGAAGAAATCAACAGACAACATACTGTACCAGGATCAGATGAAGAAACAATAAATATCTTCCCAGTGGATGAAAATAAAAGTCAAAATATAGGGGAAGGGACCAGTGGAGAGGTTGAGGAGGAAAACAATGAATCTAACTTCCCTTCAAAATTCACTGAGGTCAGTTCACACATGATTTAGACAAAGGAAGTTGCGTTAATTCCAAAAGGAAAAGAAAATATTATATCTAAAAAATTTTGAGTGGATTTTTTTTTCTGTGAATTTGTTTCTTGATTTTGAAAACTTGATATGCCACGCAGACTGACAAGAACATTTCTCAGGAGTCAAATCAGAATGTGGAAAGTCCTGATGAAGTACTTGATATATCATTAAAGAAACAGGAGGAAAGTGTGTTAGGAGAAGTTTCAGAGAAGAATGCTGAGGATGAAGACAAGGATGAAAACATAAAACCAATATGTGAGGAGTATTCAGAGAAGATGCTGCAGAATGATGAAAACGAGAAGGTTGAAGAAGTTGCTGATATAACAACTGATGAAAGCAAGGCAGGTGCTTCAGGAGAAAGCCCTGAAAGTACTGACTCCATTGCAGAGGAAGAAACCAGAACCACACCTGAAAAAATTTCAGAGAAGGAAGAGAAGATAAAATCTATAAATGATAGAAAGGAAAATGAGGCAGAAAATCAAGAGGTATTAAATATTTAAATTTTCACAATCTCCTTTCATATTTTGGTAACTGGAATTATAATTTTGTAATGCATGATAAGCAAATGACAAACTTCAGGAACTCGTACATTCAGTAATTGCATAATATCTCAGTTTAGAAATTGCAGACATGTGTAGCATGTATGAGAAATTTCTCCAGATCCAACTTTTCATGTCATATATTCAATATGAGTTCTTTTGAACAGCTGATGCTGATAACTTTCAGAGAAAATATATTAATAACGGGAGAGGAGAAATGAACTCAGTAGGATTGCATTCTCACTAAATCCTATAGCAATGAAAACATTGCTTTTCTACAATTTCCACTTGATAAAAACAAGCAACCTAATGTATTTGAGCAACTTGCTCCACACACCATAATAATTTATCTCTTGTACAGGTGCAAGTGTTTGAGACTACGGAAGCAAGTCAGGCAACGGTGGAATCTATTTTAGAGGTATATAATTCTGCTAAACCAACTTACAGAATTAACTTGAAAATTATTAATTTCAGAATAACACAGAATAACCTCTCTCCTCTCTAAAATCAAAGGTTTGTGAGAAATCTAAGAGAGATGCACCAGAATCAAAAGATCAAGCCAAAGAGATGGAGAATGCTGTTGTAAGTGAGACATTGTCATCTGTACCAGTGGACACAGAACAAGGAAAGAAGTTCCCAGAAGAAGATGAAAGTTGTGAAACAAAGATTAAAGAAGAGGTCCACTCATATAATATATTGATTAGTTTCATAAATCTTCTGTGTGTACAAAACCTTTGGTTTTAAGCTTCTTATTTTTCCTGCTAAACAGGTTGAAGAAATATCTTTAACAGGGGCAAAAGCTACTAACAATTCAGATGATTTCTCAGAGCCCAAAGAGGACAATGATGCTTTGAATACTGAGGAAAACAATAGCTTTGATGAAGTCTCTACATCTACATTGGGAGTGTTCGAAAAAGATGACTTCAGTATAAAAGACTCTGAAGCTGCATCTCTTGAAGATGTGAGTGAAAAACCTGCCATGAAGGAGGTTAAATCATCAAATGAGGATCAGCTTGAAGCCTACGATGCTTCTCCTGATATGAATGATTCAACAACCATAGAAACAAAAGAAAATAGCCTGGGTAGTGTGGATAGCGATGAGACCAGAGAAGAGAAAAGAGACATGCAGGTTCCAGCAGTGGCAGATGAAGGTGGACTACAAATTCCTCATGACATCAAAGACCAAGCTCCGATCACAAGTACACCAATCTTGGAAGTCCAATTGGAGCAAACCTTTGTGGATTCTGATATGTCACCTTCAAAAGAAGACCACAAGACAACGGATCAGACCATAGCAGGCAATAATGACTCAAATGTTACTGCAGAGACACCTTCCACTGTGCACCTTAAGGGGTCTCCAGATAATAAGGATAATCCAGATGAAGAAAGTGATTACAAGAATACAGTTGAAGATCTGCCTAGAGAACAAAGGGAGGGAGAAAAATTTATTGTTATGGCAGATCAAAATGAAGCTAACAAATTCGACATTGTTGAAGGTGAGAAATCAACTGTTGACCTTGTTGCAAGCATGGACAGTGAAAATGCAGTCCTGGAAGAAGAGGAGCTTGTTGAAAGAACTGAAGACAGTCCAGAAGTTGTTGTCGTTGAGAGAGGACTGGAAGAAACTACTGCCACACCTAAAAGAATTTCACAGAAAGAAAATACAGAGGAGAACAACAATAATCTTGTTGAAATCTCTACCTGTACTTTGGGTGTGTTCAAGAAAGGTGACCTCATTACAAATGATTCTGCAGCTGCATCTCTTGGAGATGTGAGTGAAACATCTACCATGAAGAAGGTTAAGTCGTTAAATGACGAGCAGCCTGAAACCTCTGATGCTTCCCCTGATATGAAGGATTTAACAATCACTGAAACAAAAGCTAATAGCCCAGTGAGTGTAGATATTGATGAATGCCAAGAGAAAGAAACTGAACAAGAAGAATTTAGAGAAGTGGAGATTCCAGAGGCGGAAGATGAGAGCAGATATCATGTTTCCCATGACATCAAAGACCAAGCTCTAATTACAGGTATTAATGATGAAACTACTACTACAGCACTCTTAGAAGTCCAATTGGAGCAAACCTTGGTGGATTCTGATACGGTGCCATCAAAAGAAGATTCCAAGACAATTGAAACAGGAAAGACCATATCAAGAGAAGATGCCTTGTATGTTGATGCAGAGACACCTTCCGTTGCACCCTTTGAAGGCTCTTCAAATGACAAGAAGAAAAATGCAGATGAAGAGTTTGATCAAAAGAATACAGTTGAAGATAAGCCCATAGAACAAAGGGAGAGAGAACCAGTCATGGATTTAGGAGATCAAAACAAAGCTAACAAATTGGAAATTGTTGAAGATGAAAAGTCAACCGCTGCAGCATCAAATCCCGTTGAAGTTTTCACTAGTATGAACAACGAAAATGCAGTGCTGGAAGAAAAGGAGCTTGCTGAAAGAACAGAGGAAAGTTCAGAAGTTCCTGTGGTAGAGAAAGAAAGACAGGAAGAAGCCACTGCCACACTTCAAAGAATTCCACAGAAGGAAAACATAGAAGAAAAGGTGAAAGCAACAGATGATACGAAGGAAAATGAAGCAGAGAATCAAGAGGTAATCAAATATTTAAATTTTCATAAACTCCTTTCATGTTTGATAATTGAAATTCTCAATTTTTTCGCAATAAATAAGTAAATGACAAACTTCAGGATCTAATACAATTAGTAATTTCATAGTATCAGTTTAGATATGGCAAGCCTGTGTAGTATATATGAGAAATTTCTTCAGATCTAACTTTTCATGTTATCTGTTCAAGCTTTATTTTTTTATGAAAAAAAGGGTGCTACTATAGAATCAGTTATAAAGGAATTCCATGAGTTCTTTTGAACAGACCATGATAATTTTCATATAAAGCACAAGCCTAAATAGAGTAGAAGGAAAGTGAATATAGTACTGTATTCTCACAATATCTTATTACAATATAAAACAGTGCATTTCTGAAATTTCCATTTCATAATAACATGCAACCTGATGTATTTGGAAAAACTAGGTCCCCTTATCATAAAACAGATTTTCAAGATAAATTTTCTCTCATGCAGGTGCATGTGTTTGAGATTACTGAATCAAGTCAAGCAACCACAGAAAATATTTTAGAAGTACGTAATACTGTTAAAAACAGCCCTGCAAAATGAACCAAAAAAGCATAATTTTAAAACACATTATAATCTCTATCTCTGTCTCTTCAAAATCAAAGGTGTGTGAGAGACCAAAGAAAGATGTATCAGAATCAAAGACAGCAGACAAGGAGATCAACAACACTGTTGAAAATGGGACATTGCCTTCTGCATCAGTGGGAATAGAAAAGGGAGAAAATGAAAGTTGTGAAACAAATTTTAAAGAGGTCTGCTCGTATATGATATCTTAATTAGTTCAAAGTTCTCACTATTTTTACAAAACCTTGGTTGTAAGATTCTTATTTTTTCTGCTGAACAGGTTGAAGAAACAATAACCAACACTTCAGAGGATTTCTCAAAATCCAGAGAGGACAATGATGCTTTGAACATTGAGCAAAACAATAATAACCTTGTTGAAGTCTCTACCTCTTCATTGGGAGCATCTGAGAAAGATGACATCAGTATAAATAATTCTGAAGCTGAGTCTCTCGGAGTTGTGAGTGAAAAACCTGCTGTGGATGAGGTTAGATCATTAAATGAAGAACAGCTTGAAGCCTCTGATGCTTCCCCTGATATGAAGGATTTCACAGCCATTGAAACAACAGCAGATAGCCAGGGTAGTGTAGACATTGATGAACAAAAAGAGAAAGAAACTGACACAGAAGAATTTGCAGAAATAATCACTGACGGAAGCAAGGCAAATGCTTCAGGAGAAAACCTTGAAAGTACTGAATTCACTGCAGAAGAAACCATTACCACACATGAAGAAATTTCACAAAAAGAAGAGAGAGAAGAGAAGATAAAATCTACAGATGATGGCACAAAGGAAAATGAGTCAGAAAATCAAGAGGTAATTAGATATTTAAATTTTAATAACCTTTCATTTTTGGTATTTGAAATTCTATGTTTAATGTTAAGAGAGAATAATTCTTGAAGTCATGCTCCAAGTAGAGATTGACATATCTATTTATAATAAAAATATAGGGTTACAAGAGATAGGCCCATGGCCCATATATCCTAGCAAATAAGAAACTAATAAACCTTATTCTTAAACTTAATTCACTAGCACTCCCCCCTCAAGTTGAAACATAAATATCAAACATGCCCAACTTATTACAAATATCATCAATCCGTTTCCTTGGCAGGATTTTAGTAAACAAGTCAGCTAATTGATCCCCAGTTTTAACATATCTCAGATCAATAATCCCTTCCTAAAGTTTTTCTCTGCCAAAATGACAATCAACTTCTACTATCTCAGATCAATAATCCCTTCCTAAAGTTTTTCTCTGCCAAAATGACAATCAACTTCTACATATTTTGTTCTTTCATGAAAAATTGAATTTTTAGCAATATGAGTAACAACCTGATTATCACACCACAGTTGCATAATTTTAGAAATCTCAATTTCAAGTTGACAAAGAAGTTAAGAAATCCATACAAGTTCAAATGTAGCATGAGTCATGGCTCGATACTCAAATTCTACACTTGAGCATGACACCACTGTCTGATTCTTACTTTTTCAAGACACGAGATTCCTACTGACAAATACACAATACCTAGAGGTAGATTTTCCATCTATAGGACATCCTGCCCAATCTGCATCAAAAAAATATTCAATTCTACAATGGCCATGATTTTTATACAAAACCCCACATCCAAGAACTTTGTTTAAATATTTTAGATGTGCACAATTGCATCCCAATGTGATGTTCTAGGAAAATTCATGAACTAACTTACTACACTCATTGGAAAAGCAATATCTAGTCTAGTTATAGCAAAGTAGTTCAATTTTCCCACCAACCATCTATATTGCTCTGGATTATCTAGCAACTCCCTATCTTTTAAGCCAAGCTCAAGATTTGGAATCATAAGAGTATCATAAGATTTAGATCCAAGCATTTCTGTTTCATTTAAAAGATCAAAAACATATTTTCTTTGAGATAAGAAAACTCTTTTCCTTCCTCAAGCGATTTCAATCCCTAAGAAATATCGTAGTGTTTTAAGGTCTTTGGTCTCAAACTTGGCTTGAGGAAAATCTTTAAACTTTGAAATACCCAGTTTATCACTACCATCATCACAATATCATCCACATACACAAGTAGAAGAATGCAACCAAAATCTATTTGTTTGTAAAATACTGAGTAGTCATGATCACTTTTCATCATCTCAAATTCTATCACTACCTTACTAGATCTTCCAAACCAAGACCGAAGAGATTGCTTCGAACCATATAAAGATTTCTTTAGTCGACAAACCTTATCACACTCCCCCTGAGCAACAAATCCAGGTGGTTGCTCCATATATACCTTTTCAAGTAGATCACCATGCAAGAAAGCATTTTTGACATCAAGCTGATAGAAAGGCCAGCTATAAGAGGCAGCAAAAGAGATAATCAACCGAACAAAGATAATTTTGGCAACAAGAGAGAAGGTTTCTAAATAATTAACACCATAAGTCTACACATACTCTTTGGCTACTAGACAAGCCTTTAATCAAACAACAGTACCATCAAGATTAACTTTCACAGTATACACCCACTTACACCCAATGGATTGTTTTCCTTCTAGTAATGAGACAATTTCCCATGTGTAATTTGCAGCAAGATCATGCATCTTTTTCTCTATAGCAACATACCACCCAAAGTGAAATAGTGCTTCTATATCAAACTTAGGAACAATGATGGAATCAAGCGAAGCAATAAATAATTCAGAAGACAAAGGCAAAGAAGTGTATGATACATAGTTAGAAATAGAGTAGGGGTAATTAATGTTACCTTGCTGAGTGCAACTATATGTACCTTTCCGGTGAGTAATAGGAATGTCAAGATCATATGGCAAGGGAGGAGAATCTGATGAGAAAGAAGCCAGTAGAGAGGACGAAGCTGATGATTTATCAATGATTAGAGCAGCTTCAGGTTTGTCAGCATTGTCAAGTGTGGGAGGTGCTGCTACTAGTACCTACTTCCTATAAGAATAAATATATTTAATAAGAGGACAAACCTAATTATTTTCTTAGAGGACCTAAGGTTCCTAAGGAGCAAAATATACAAGGAAGTATTCATGAAGAGAATTAAAGATTTTTTTTATTTTTCTATATTGATCCTCTGTTTTACATTGGCTTAAATAGTCAAGTAATTACATAATAGGTAATCTCTACAATTAAGAGCCTATAAATACAATCTACTAAAAAAAGAATAATAAAAAATAACCTAATTACAGTTATAATAAAAGATTTCCTACAAGTAATATACACATCTAATATCTTTGTCTATAATAAAAAGATTTCCTACAAATAATATCTTTGACTTTTTCAACACTCCCCCTCAAGTTGGCATAAAGATATCTTTTAATGCCATCTTGGAAATTAAATTATCAAACTGTTTCTTGTGAAGGCCTTTAATCAAGATATTTGCTGTTTGGTCAGTGGAAGGAACATACATCATACAGATATCCCCTTTATCGATCTTTTCTTTAATGAAGTACTTATTTATCTCCACATGCTTAATCTAATCATGAAGAACTGGATTGTGAGTAATGGCAATTGTTGATTTATTATTGCAATATATTTTGATTGGTGATGGAGTAGAAATTTTCAATTCTTCAAGAATTCTCCTAATCCACAAAACTTCACAAATTCCATGAGCCACAGATCTAAATTTAGCTTCTGCACTACTTCTTGCCACAACATTTTGCTTCTTACTTCTCCAGGTCACTAAGTTTCCTCCTACGAAGGTGCAGTATCCTGAAGTAGATCGTCTGTCTATGTCATTCCCAGCCCAATCTACATCTGTAAATGCCTCTATCCGTAAGTGCCTATTATTTTTAAACAGTAGTCCTCTTCCAGGAGTCCCCTTTAAGTACCTAAGGATTCAATAGACAGCATCTAAGTGATTAGACTTTGGAGAGTGTATAAATTGGCTCACTACACTGACAGTGAAGGCAATATCAGGGCAAGTGCGTGAAAGGTAGATTAATCTTCCCACAAGTCTCTAATATTGTTCTTTATCAACACCATCAGCTATATCAGTTACTTATAGCTTCTTATTGGGTTCAATTGGAGTTTCAGCTACCTTGCATCCAAGCATCCCAGTTTCACTGAGTAGATCAAGTACATACTTTCATTGATTGATAAATATTCCTTCCTTTGATCTAGCAAACTCAATACCAAAGAAGTATTTCACTAGCCCCAAGTCTTTAATTTCGAATTCTATGGCAATTCTTCCTTTTAATGCCTCAATTTCCTTAGCATCATCACCTGCAAGGATAATATCATCGACACAAAAAATGAGTATAGCTAATTTTCCTATCCCTGAATGTTTATAAAACATAGTATGATTAGCTTGACTCTGAGAATATCCATATTTTTTTATGGCTTTCCCGAACCTTTCGAACCAAGCTCGAGAAGATTGCTTGAGTTCATACAAGGATTTCTTCAATCTGCAAAACTTCTTCTCGACAAACTTCTTCTCAAAGCCTGGTGGGAGATCCATAAACACTTCTTCTTTTAACTCACCATTCAAAAAGGCATTTTTCACATCAAATTGATGCAGAGGCCAATTATGATTTGCTTTTATGGACAGAAGGATGCGAATCGAATTCATCTTGGCTACTGGGGCAAAAGTCTCCTGATAGTCTACTCCGAAAGTCTGAGTGAACCCTTTTGCCACAAGTCGTGCTTTGTATCTTTCAGCACTTCCATCGGCCTTGCATTTCACAGAAAAAACCCACTTACATCCAACAGTGGTTTTGTCACTTGGCAAATCAACAACTTCCCAAGTTCTATTTTTCAGAAGAGCATCCATCTCCTCCTTGACTACTAACCTCCAAGCTAGACTACTGAGTGCTTCCTGTATTGTTTTAGGTTTAGACAGGTTAGAGATTTTTGATAAAAAAGTTGTGTTTGTGAGAGATTTTTTTATAAGATAAATATTTTGCAATAGGATGTTTGTTGTACAAGAACGAACTCCTTTTCTGATGGCTATGGGAAGATCCAGATTTACAACTTCCGGATCTTAAGCTTCTGTAGATGCAAAAATGGGATCAAGATTAGAAACTACTTGTGTTTCTTGGAGACCATTACTTGGTTCTTGAGGTTGGGAAGGAGCTAAAGGGTTAAATTGAATAATTTTCTTTTTATGAAACCTTTTCCTAGAATAAACCAGAGGCTTAGTTACAAGTTTTCTAAGTGTTTCACCCTCTATATTAGGCAAAATCACTTCTAGTACTTGACGGCTATGATCCTCCTCATTTTTATTATTTTCACCAGATATTTCTTGTTCAAAAACATTGTGTTAAAATTATTTTAGGTAATGGTTGAGATACTTGCCAAAAATCATCTTCATTTAAGCCATACTCCCCCTGAAGTTGATTTTTGTTGAAAAATGGTGTTTTTTCCATGGAGATCACATCCTTACTAATGTAGATTTTCTTTGAGACAGGATAAAAACATTTGTAACCCTTTTTATTTGGAGCATATCCAATAAAAATGCATTTTTCAAACTTGGGGTCCAATTTTGTCCGAAACTTGATTGGAATGTGAACAAAACAGATGCATCCAAAGATTTTCAAAGGAATGTCTGATGACATTCAAAGAATTGGAAAGTTTTCTTTTAACTTGTTTAGAGGAGTTGTGAATTTTAAGACGCGAGTAAGCATTCTATTTATTAAATATGATGCTGTTAAAATAGCTTCCCCCCACAAATATTTTGGAACATTCATTGAAAGCATGATTGCTCTAGCAACTTCAAGTAAATGTTTATTTTTCCTTTCAACAATCCCATTTTATTAAAGAGCATCACGACAAGTATATTGATGAATTATGCCCTTATTCTTTAGAAAGTCCCCTAAACATTCATTAAAATATTCTGTTTGTCTGATCTAAGAATGCAGATTTTTTATTCAAATTGAGTTTCAATCATTTTGTAAAAATCCTTAAAGAGTGTTTCAACCTATGATTTCTTGCTGATGAGATAAACCCAACATATTCTGATGTGATCATCAATAAAGGTTACAAAACCCCTTTTTCCAGATAATGTTTTTATTTTGAAAGGCCCTTAAACATTACTGTGGATCATAAAAAACAGTTTTAAAGGATAGGATGGTTTAGGTGCAAAATTAGTTCGATGGCTTTTTGATAAACAGCAAGTCTCACACTGAAGTACAGAACAATCAATATCCTTAAACATATCAGGAAATAAATGTCTCAAATAATAAAAACTAGGATGGCCAAGTCTAAGATGCCATTCTTATTTTGTCTAAAGTAGGGTTCAAACTCATACTGCTGTAGACCTGAGCCCTTTTATTGCTAGGATTGGTCTCATCAAAGTAGTAAAGTCCTTCTATTTCTTTAGCTCTCCCAATCATCATCCCCGAGATCTGGTCCTAAAAAATATAGGAAGATTTAGAAAAAATAAAACGGCAGTTAGAATCTTTTAAGAGTTTGTTCACAGATAGAAGGTTACATTTGAGTTCTGGAACATAGAGTACAGATTTAAGACCTATACTTTTAGACAAATTAATATTTCCTTGTCCAACAATGGAAGAGAAATTACCATTAGCAATACGAACTTTTTCATGACCAAAACAAGGGTTATACAAATGAAATAAATGATATAAATTTGTCATATGGTTAGAAGTTCCAGAATCAATAATCCAAGGGTTTGATTTTCTACATGCATGAACCATAGAACAATTAGGAGTACCAGTAGTTGGATTGGAGTTTAGCAGTTTCAAGAATTGATCCATCTGTTCCTTGCTAAATGGATTGGTTGTTCAGCAGCAATATTTGCAGAGGATTGTTGGCGTTTGTTCCTCGGCTTCAAGTCTACAGGTTTACCATGGAGATGCCAGCAGGTTTCCCTAGTGTGGCATGGTTTATTGCAATGATCACACCATACCCGGGGTTTTTCCTCACTCCTCTGCGGGTTTGGACCATTCCGCTTACTGATATGAGCCTCGGCAATATTGAATGTAGAGCTTTCAATTGGGCTGGCTGAGAAGGTGTTTTTTCCGAGCATTACACTCCTACGGGTTTCTTCACGACGAACTTCGGAGAAAACTTCATTGATGGAGGGCAGAGGATTTCTCTCGATGATTCTACCTCTAACTTCATCAAATTCCACATTAAGGCCAGCAAAAAATTTGAAAACTCTATTAGCATCAACAATTGCTCTATACCGACTCGCATCATTAGGACACTTCCATTCTTAATCGTTAAAAAGATCTAAATCTTGCCATATTCTTTTCAAGGAATTGAAGTATTTGGTAACAGAATCATTATCTTGACGAATATCCCCAAGCTTCAATGTGAGTTCATAAACCTGAGATTGATTGCCCAAATCAGAGTACATTTGGGTGACATTATCCCAGAGTTCTTTAGCAGTAGAATAGCACATGTAGTTTGCACCAATGTCCTCCTCCATGGAATTCACCAACCAAGTCATAACCATAGAATTTTCAACATCCCATATAGGATAGGTTGGATCTTCAGGAGCTGGCTCCTTCTTCTCTCCTGTTAAGTAGCCAATTTTTCCTCTGCCACGAATGTATATACGTACAGACTGAAACCAACGGAGAAAATTTTCTCCATTTAGTCCTATAGTAGTAATCTGGACTGGGTGAGAATCATGTGTTCTGTTTGTGAAGTCTTGGGTTTTGGATTGGTTCATAGGGAGGCTTGTAGTTTCAGAAACAGCTTCAGACATGATGGGAGATGGCTAGAGTAAACTGTAAGTGCTCTGTTTTTTCTAATAAAAACAAGGGAGAACAACAGAGTACATCCAGGAATCAAACTAATTCCTACTTTGATGCCATAAATATTTTTTTATTTTTCTATATTGATCCTCTGTTTTACATTGGCTTAAATAGTCAAGTAATTACATAATAGGTAATCTCTACAATTAAGGGCCTATAAATACAATCTACTAAAAAAAGAATAACAAAAAATAACCTAATTATAGTTATAATAAAAGATTTCCTACAGCTAATATACACAGCTAATATCTTTGGTTATAATAAAAAGATTTCCTACAGATAATATCTCTGACTTTTTCAACAAGAATCAACCTCAATTATGGAGGAAGAAGAGTCAGAGGAACCAAAAAAAAAAAAAAAAGGACTCAAAAAAATGTAACATTAGACAAGACAATATAACGATGCAAATTAGGAGAATAACATCAACAGAGGTGTAAAATGGGTGAACCAAACTAGATACGGACCAGTCCGTTTAAACCCGATCCGTATTACCTATGAAAAAATGGATTAAATATTAAGGAATCCGTATCTAGTCCGTATCCTTAAATCCACAGACCGGTCCGTGGACTTTAACTACAAGTTTGCAAATTGATCTGTATCCATCCGATTCATACGAATTTTAGTCTGCCCAGACTAGTTTGTATTACCTATGAAAAAAAAAAGATCAAATTTTAGGTAGTTCAAATCCATTAAAGCTCATTAAGTCTGTGGATTTTAGGTGGTCCAAATCTATTAAAGCTTGTGAAGTCCGCGGACCGGTCCACGGACTTTGGTCCATTTTACACCCTTCAACATCGATACCCTTTTTGTGTATGAGAATAATTAAGAAAAACACACTTCAAAAACCATGGATCAAGTTTAGATACCTAAGGCTGATACCATGTTAAGAGAGAATAATTCTTGAAGTCATGCTCCAACTAAAAGGTGGTATATCTATTTATAATAAAAATATAAGGTTACAAGAGATAAGCCCATGACTCGTATATCTTACCAAACAAGAAACTAATAAACCTTATTCTTAAACTTAATTCACTAATTTAAAATGGAGGATAAACAGATGAGAAACTTCAGGACCTAATACATCTAGTAATTGCATAATATCTCAGTTTAAAATTGCAAACTTCAGATCTAACTTTCCATAGTTGCAAGTTGGAAGTATACTGTCTGTTGAATTAGTCATAAAAGAATTCCATATGAGTTCTTTTGAACAGCAGAGCTGGGTAATTTTCAGATAAAGCATTATTCTGAAGATATAAGAAGGAATATAAAAGCAGTAGTAATGCATTCTCACTAATTTTTATGAAAATAAAAAGAGTGCATTTCTGCTATTTCCATTTCATAAAAATACAAAATTTTGTCTACTCACCATAAATTGGAACACTATGAAAACTCTGTCTCCCATGCAGGCGCAAGTGTTTGTGACTACTGAAGAAATTCAAGCAACTACTGAAAATACTTTAGAGGTATGCACTACTGTTAGAATTTCCCAACAAAATTAACCAAAAAAGCATAATTTCAAAACACATTATAACCCTTCTCTTTCTCTTTCTTAATATCAAAAGGTCTGTGAGAAATCAAAGATAGATGCATCAGAATCAAAACAAGAAGACCAAGAGATAGAGAACACTGTTGCAAGTGGGACATTGTCTTCAGTATCAGTAGTCACAGAGAAAGGAAAGGAGTTCCCAGAAGAAAATGAAAGTGGCGACACAAAGGTGAAAGAAGAGGTCCACTCATATATGACGTCTTCATTAATTTCAAAAATCTTCTATTTGTACAAAACCTTGGTTGTAACTTTCTTATTCTTCCTGCCAAACAGGTTGAGAAAACAACTTTGACAGACACAAAAGTAACTGGCACTCTAGATAATTTCGCAGAGTCCAACACAGACAATGATGCTTTGACTACTGAGGAAAACAACAATAAACTTGCTGAATCCTCTACCTCTACATTGGGAGTGTCTGAGAAATATGACTACAGTACAAATGATTCTGAAGCTTTGCATCTTGGAGATGCCAGTGAAAAACCTGCCACGGAGGAGGCTAAATCAATAAATGAAGAGAAGCCTGAAATATCTGATGCTTCCCCTGACATTAAGGATTTAACAACCATTGAAACAAAAGCAAACAGCCTGAGCAATGTAGATATTGATGAAATGGAAGAGAAAGAAACCAACAAAGAAGAGAAACTAGACATGGAAGTCCCAGTAGTGGCAGATGAAGGTGAAAAAGAAATCTCTCATGACACCAAAGACAGAGATCTATCAACAGGTACACCGCTCTTAGAAGTCCAATTGGAGAAAACCTTTGTGGATTCTGACATGGTGCTATCAAAAGAAGATCCTGAAACAACTGAAATGAGCATGACAACAGATAAGACCACAGCAGGAGATGATGTCTCACACATTGATGCAGATACAGCTTTTGTTGCTGACGTCAAGGGGTCCTCAGATAACAAGAAGGATAATGCAGATGAAGAAATTGAAGGAAAGAATACAGGAGAGGGTCAGCCCGTAGAACAAAAGGAGAGAGAGCAAGTCACTGCTTTAGCAGATCAGAATGAAGCTAATGAAATGGAAATTGACAAAGATGAGAAGTGGGTAATTGAAGCATCAAAGCATATTGAAGTTGTAAGCATGAATAGTGAAAGTACAGTACTGGAAGAAGAGGAGCTTACTGAAAGAACTGGAGACAATTCAGTAGTTGTTGTGGTAGAGAGGGAAGGACAGGAAGAAACCTATGCCACACTTGAAAGAATTTCACAGAAGGAAAGCATAGAAGAAAACGTGGCAGCCACAGATGATACCAAAGAAAATGAGACACAAAATCAAGAGGTAATTTGATGTTTAAACATTTGTAATCTTACTCCATTTTTTATGATTGATATTATGCACTTGTACAACTGGATAAGCAAAATGACAAGCTGTCAGACTGAATACACATAGGATAATTTCATAACAGTACACTTACGGAATTGCAACATACATTTGCAGCTTATGCAAAAAAATTTGACCAGAGTTCATTCATAATTTTTAGAATATGTTCAGGTTAAAAAGGAAAAAAGTACAGAATCAATTATGTGGAGCTTCCTTATTAGAGAAGGTAATGTTCATAACATAATCCTAAATGCAATGAAAGGGAATTGAATTCAGTGCTACATCATGTTCACTAATTTTATGAAAAGAATAGATTTCATTACTTCAATTTTCATCTGATAAAAGCATAAAACCGGGTGTTTCTGAGAAACTTGCTCAACTGTCTGTCTTCTTCATCGTAACTGGAACATCAAGATAATTTTATCTGATGTACAGGTACTGCCTGCAACTACTGTTGGAAGTGAAGCAACTGTGGAGAATAATTTAAAGGTATGAAATAAATTTAGAATTGCCCTACAGAATTCACACAATAATTCCAAAACAAAGTTAAAGATCTTTGGAGATGAATCTAGATTGGTCCTCTTTTCAAATAACAAGATTTCTCTCTCTTTCTCCCTCAAATTTTAAAGGTATGCAAGTCATCAAAGACACAAGCTTCAGAATCAAAACCCGAAGAAGATATAGAGAACATTGTTGGAACATTATCTTCCAACTCAGTTGGGACTGGAACAGGAAAGGAGTACCCAGAAGAAAATGAAAGTGATGAAACAACGATGGAAAAAGAGGTCCAGTCATATATTTTATCTAAATCAGTTTGCTAAAATTTCTTTTTGTACAACATCTAAATTGTGAGCTTCTCATTTTTCCTGCTAACAGGTTGAAGTCACGAACGCAGAATCTGAAAACCAGACTGAAGTAACAAATTTGACAGAAAGAAATATATCCAACGCTTCAGATGATATACCAGAGCCAAATGAAGACCATGGTGCTTCAACTACTGAACAAAACAGCCATAACCTTGTGGAAAACTCTCCTTCTATATCAGAAGTGTTTGAGAAAGATGACAAAAGCACCAATGGTTCCGAAAGTGAGAGTATCAGAGTTGTGAGTGAAAACACAGCCATGAAAGAGGGAAATACAGAAAATGAAGAGCAACTGAAAGGCTCTGATGCTGTGCCTGACATGAAGGACATATTGACCATTGAAACAAAAGCAATTAGCTCAAGTAGTTCTAATAATGAAGAAAGACAGGAGGAAGAATCTAGCTTAGAGAATGTTCCTGAAATAATAGAAGTTATCAGCCATGAAGCTCCAATTTGCAAAGATGAGAAACCAACTGTTGAAGTGTCACAGCATACCGAAGTTTCAACAGATGTCAACAATGAAAGTGCCTCACTGGAAGCAGAGGAGCCTTCTGAAAGAACTGCCAAAAGTTCAGCACTGGCGGTCATTGGAGAAGAGAAAGAAGCAGCTGAACCAAAAGCAGGAAGTCCCAGCAGTGAAGAAGAGCCTGCTATTTCTAAAAGTAGTGAACCACTAATTGAAAAGGTAGATGGAACAACCAAAATGACATGGAAAAGGAAAAAAAAAAAAAAACCTGCATTTCATGAAATATAAGAAATAGTCAGCAAATAGAAAACTAATGCCATGTTTTGCATTATACCAGAGACTTTTTGCCTTTTGGTAAATTTAAATATGCCAAAATTGATTCTCATTTTTTCTATTTTCAATGTAACCAGCTTGTCTAACACCATCTCAACTGATTATATCAGGTCCTCCTATAATAAAATAGTACCATTATGGTTTATTTTCTGTATTTATTTTTGTATAAGATTAAATTGCATTTCTTTCCATAGCAAGTTATACATTATATCTTTTACTAATTCATCGTACAACAGACTCTGCAATCAGATGAATCACAGAAAAGTGAATTAGCTGAGGACAAAGACAAGGATGCAATGATAAAACTGAAAGATGATGTCACTAATGCAAATGATGGAAAAGAAAAGGTTGAAGATTTTTCAGAGATGAACAGTGAAGGTAGCAAGGAAGAAACCAAGATCACAGTTGAAAAAATTTCACAGATGGAAGACAGAGAAGAAAACGAGGAGAGATCTATAGATGATACAAAGGAAATGGAAGCAGCAAATAAAGAGGTAATCAGATGTTCAGCTATCATTTCTTTTTATTGAACCAAAAAAAAAAAATTCAAGAAAGCAAAGAGAAGAACATGAAAGGAAGACAAGAAATACTCCTAAAGAAATAAGGGAAAACAACAAACTCTAACATAAAGGAGCTGTCCAACTCCAAACCATCTGTAAAAAGTGTTCTAATATCAATAATGTACTCCAACTTGTGGTAATTGACATGATAAGTCTGCGATGCAGGATAAGAAAAAGAGAAGTTGCAGGACTGAAAACATGCAGCTGATAAATTTTATGATTGTCTCACAATAGAACAATTCAGAAATCACACCAAAGTTCTTATTTAATGAGTTGTTCAATTTGTTCACAGAATCAACTATAATGAACTTCAAACACGTAGTTAGTAGCAATGATGTTCACAATTTGAGAAATTCCATCTGAAAACCATGGAAAACCTTTTTAACCCATGGAAATTGATCCACTAATTTAGTTCTCACTATAAATTGGAAGTTCATGATACTTTATCTGTTATACAGATTCCTGTTACAGATGCTGCAGGTCAAGCCACTAGAGAAAATGATTTTAAGGTATGTGGTCAGAATCTCCCTGCAGTATTGGCCAAGAAAGCTTGGATTTTAAAATACATTAACATACTCCAGAGAACAATTTATCCTGATGCACTTGTAAAAGTATTACTCTTATTTAACTTTCTTGTTTCTTTCAAAATCCAAGGTTTGTGAAATATCAAACACGGAAGCTCCAGTTTCAAAACCACAAGAAGATGAGATAGAGAACATTGTTGGGACATCTTCTGCATCAGTTAGCATGGAAGCAGGAAAACAGCACCGGCAGGTAGATACTGATAACACTAATTTGCAACAAGAAGTTGGCTCATTATATCTAAATTAGTTTCCAAAATTCAACTCTTGCCTTTCTAGATTGTAAGCTTCTTAATTTTGACCGCTTAACAGGTTGAAGTCACATATGTAGAATCCACAGAACAGATTGAGTCAACATCATTGATGGGGAGGAAAACCTCCATCCCTTTGGATAATTATCTAGAGCCCAAAGAGGACCATGGTTCTTTGACCACTGAGGAGAACAATAACTTTGTTGACAATGCTTCACCTACAGCAGGAGCACTAGAGAAACATGAAAGTGACATAATTGATTCTGAAACTGAGATCCTCGGGGTTACAAGTGACAAAACAACCTTGAAATGTGCTAAACCAGTGAATGAGGAGCAGCTTGAAGGCTCTGAAGTTGCCACTCGGACAAAGGATGTTACAACAATTGAAAGAGAAGAAGAAACCAATTCAGAAGAAAATAAAAGCATGGAGGTTCCAAAAGGGGCAGATGAAGGTTTGCAACAAGAGCCTCATCCAATTGAAGAAATATCTGAAATCACAGGTCTTGACCATGAAAAAGAATCCTCCATTAACACGCCACAGTTAGATGAACAGCTAGTACAAACCAATGTAGAATCCCCTATGGTGCCAGCAAAAGAAGAGCCTGAAATAACTGAACCAAGCAAGACAGCAGAGGACACCCCAGCAAGAGATGAAGAGAAGGAAAGGGAAGATGGTAGAGATCAAAAGCATAAGGATCAAGAAGACCATATGCCTTTTGACTTGAAAACTGAAAATGATATCTCAGGTACAGAAGGTACAGAACAATTGCAGAGAGAGCAAGCTAGTGGTTTGGAGGATCAAAATGAGACTAGGGAGTTGGAAATTGTCAAGGATAAGAAGTCATCTGTTGGTCTTGAAGAAGAGAAGATTGCTGCAAGAACTGAAGACAATTCAGCAGTAGCTGGAGTAGAGAGGGAAGCTGTCGAACTGAAAGAAGGGACTCCCAGCAGCGAAGAAGCGCCTGCCAGAACCAAAAGTAGTGAACCTCTAGCAGAAGTGGTAAATGAAATAATCATAATATCATGGAAGAAAATCTCAAATTAAACTTACAACAGACAGCAAGAAAAAATATTTGCATTCCACTTCAAAATTTCTTTTGCTTTTCGGAACATCTAAAAATGCAGACATCATATCAACTTTTTATGCAACATCTCTGTCGATCAACTAGAGTCATAGTCCAATAAATCAATAATCCATTATTGCTTGTTTCTTTACAACATAAAGTAAAGCTTGTTCACAGAATGAATTATAATGAACTTCCTAACAAGTAGTTAGAGCCATAGTGTTGACAATTTGTGGAAAACCAAGGGCATGATTATACTTCTAGAAGAAAGAAATTTTTTAGTACTTCCATAATGTCATTAAGCATGCCACTTAGATTTGATTACCATAATGTTCTTCATTTTGGGAAATTCCATTTCAAAAACATGTAAAACCTCCAGGATTCATGGAACTTGATGAACTGATGTAGTTCTCTGTTATAAATTGGAACTTCATGACACTTTATCTTTCATACAGCTTTCTGTTACTGATGGTGCAAGTCAAGCTACCAGAGAAAATAAGGTATGTGATAGTGTTAGAAACTCCCCTACAGTACCACCAACAAAGCTTTGATTTTAAAATTCATTTAAAAGCTCCACAGAAGAAATGTATCCCAATGCTCTTCTTAATGTTTTACTCCTATTTGCCTGTCTCTTGTCTATCCAAAAGGTATCCAAGACATCAAACACAGATGTTTCAGTTTCAAAAACACAAAAAGAAGAGATTGAAAACATTGAAGGGACAACTCCTTCTGCACCAGTTGACATTGAAACAGAAAAAGAGTACCCACAAGTACATACCAGTGAAACAAAGTTGCATCCAGAGGTTGGCTCATGTTATATCTCAATTAGCTTCCCAAGTTTCCACTTTGTGCCTTCCTGGGTTGTAACTCATAAGATTTCTTAATTTTGGCTGCTAAACAGGTTGAGGTCACAGATGCAGAATCATCCAAGGAACAGATTGAGGCAACATCATTGATAGAGAGACAATTCTCCGGCACTATAGATAATGTTTCAGAGCTCAAAGAAGACCATAGTGATTTGACAACTGAGGAAAACAACAATAACCTTGTTGACAGTGCTTCACTTGCAGCAAGAGTGTTTAAGAAGGATGAAAGCAATAAAACTGATTCTGCAACTGAGTTAATTGGTGTTATGAGTGACAAAACAACCTTGAAATGTGATAAACCAGTCAATGAAGAGCAGCTTGAAGGCTCTGATGTTGCCACTCAGACAAAGGATGTAACGAAAATTGAAAGAGAAGAAGAAGAAACCAATTCAGAAGAAAATAAAAGCATGGAGGTTCCAGAAGAGGCAGATGAAGGTTTGCAACAAGAGCCTCACCCGAGTGAAGAAATATATGAAATCACAGGTCTTGACCATGAAAAAGAATCCACCATTAACGCATCACAGTTAGATGAACAACTGGTGCAAACAAATGTAGAATCCTCTATGGTGCCACAAAAAGAAGAGCCTGAAATAACTGAACCAAGCAAGACAGCAGAAGAAACCTCAGCAAGAGATGAAGAAAAGGAAAGGGAAGATGGTAGAGATCAAAAGCAAAAGGATCAAGATGAGCATATGCCTCTCAACCTGAAAACTGAAAATGATATCTCAGATACAGAAGATACAGAACAATTGCAGAGAGAGCAAGTTAGTGGTTTGGAAGATCAAAATGAGATTAGTGAGTTGGAAATTGTGAAAGATGAGAAGTCATCCGTTGGTCTTGCAGAGAAGATTGCTGCAAGAACTGAAGAAAATTCAGCAGTAGCTGGAGCAGATAGAGAAGCTGCTGAACTGAAAGACGGGACTCCGAGCAGTGAAGAAGGGCCTGCCAGAACAAAAAGAAGTGAACATCTAGCGGAAGAGGTAAATGAAACAATCATAATATCATGGAAGAAAATCTTATACCAAACTTGTAATAGTTAAAGTCCACAAGAAATAATATTTGCATTCCACTTCAAAATTTCTTTGGTTTTTTGGAACTTCCAAATATACAGACATCATCTCAACTTTTTTTGAACCATCTCAGATGATCAACTAGAATCATAGTCCGATAAATCATTGATCCATTATTGTTTGTTTCTTTATAACATTAAGTAAAAGTTGTTCACAGAATAAATTATAATGAACTTCCTAACAAGTAGTAGCCATAACGTTGACAATTTGTGGAGAGCCAAAGGCTATTATAACAGGATGAATTTTTTAGCACTTCCATAATGTCATTAAGCATGCTGCTTAGATTTGATTATCATAACGTTCTGCATTTCGGGAAATTCCATTTCAAAAAACATGTAAAACCACTTGGATTCATGGTAGTTGATCAACCAATTTAGTTCTCTGTGATAAATTTGAACTTCATGATAATTTATCTGTCATACAGATTTCTGTTACTGAGGGTGCAAGTAAAGCTACAGGAGAAAATAAGGTATGTGAAAGCGTTAGAACCACCCTACTGTACAGCCAACAAAACTTTGATTTTAAAATACATTTCAAACCTCCATAGAAAAAACATATCTGCTCTTCTCAATGTTTTACTCCTATTTGCCTGTCTCTGTCTATCAAAAAGGTATCTGAGACATCAAACACAGAAGTTCCAGTTTCAAAAACACAAGAAGAAGAGTTTGAAAATATTGTCAGGACAATCCCATCTGCACCAGTCGAGATTGAAACAGAAAAAGAGTACCCACAAGTACATACCAGTGAAGCAAAGTTGCAACAAGAGGTTGGCTCATATTATATCTCAATTAGCTTCCTAAGTTTCCGCTTTGTGCCTTTTTGGGTTGTAACTCGTAAGCTTTCTTAATTCTGGCTTCTAAACAGGTTGAAGTCACAGATACAGAATCATCCAAAGAACAGATTGAGGCGACATCGTTGATAAAGAGACAAATCTCCAGCACTGTAGATAACATTTCAGAGCTCAAAGAGGACCATGGTGACTTGACAACTGAGGAAAACAATAACCTTGTTGACAATGCTTCACCTGTGGCAAGAGTGTTTGAGAAGGATGAAAGCAATAAAACTGATTCTGAAACTGAGTTAATCTGTGTTACAAGTGACAAAACAATCCTGATAGATGATAAACCAGTAAATGAAGACCAGCTTGAAGGCTCTGATGCTCCCACTCAGACAAAGGACGTTACAACCATTGAAACAAAATATAGCAGCTGTGTCAGTGATGAAAGACAAGAGGAAGAAACCAACTCAGAAGAAAATAAAATCATGGAGGTTTCAAAAGTGGAAGATGAAGGTTTAAAAAGAGTGTCTCATCACAAAGAAGAAGAAGCTGGAGTCACAGGCCTTCACCATGACAAAGAATCTACTGCTAGCACACCACAGTTGGATGAACAATTGGTGCAAACCGAAATAGATTCTAATATGGTGCCTTCAAAAGAAGAGCCTGAGGCAATTGAATCAAGCAAGACAACACAGGAGAAGTCAACTGTAGAAGTGTCAAAGGATATTGAAGTTGTTACAAGCACAAATGATAAAGTTGTTGTGGTTGAAGAAGAGGAGCTTGCTGAAAGAACTGAAGACAATTCAGCAGTAGCTGGAGTAGAGAGAGAGGCGGCTAAACTTAATGAAGGGACTCCGAGCATTGATGAACAGCCTGCAAAAACCAAAAGCAGTGAACCTCAAGTGAAAATGGTAAATGAAACAATCATAATAAAATGGCAAAGAAACTATTGTCTAATAAATAATACCTATACTCAGCAAGAAAATAGTAATCAATACCAGATACTTTGCATTCCACCTTCTAAATAGACCAACAATATTCCAACTTATTATAGTTTTAATGTCATAATCTAGTAATCTGACACACCATCTCAGCTAATCAACTTAGTCATAGTCTGATAAAACAATGATCCATTATTGCTTGTTTCTTTGTAATATTAAATAAAGCTTAGCTCATATATGAATGCTGATCAGTTTCCTATCTTTCCACTATGCACTTTTCTTGGTTTTAAATTGCTTAACTTTGACTGCTAAACAGGTTCAAGACAAGAATGAAGAATCCAAAGAACCAAATGAGGTGATATTTTTGATAGAGAGAAATTTGAACGCTTTAGATGAGCTTTCAGAACCCAAGGAAGACCATGATGCTTTGACTACTGAGGAAAACAATCTTGATCTTGTGGACAACTCTTCCACCTCAGTGGAAGTGTCTGGAAAAGACAAAAGCTGTACTAATGAATCTTCTGTAGTGTCATCAAAAGAAGGTGAGACAATTGAATCAAGCAAGGCAACAGAGGACACGCCAGCAAGAGATGAGGTGAAGGAAAGGGAAGGTGATAGTGATCAAAAGCATAAGGATGAAGATGAGGATATGCCTTCTGGCCTGAAAACTGAAAATTACATCTTAGGAACAGAAGATATAGAACAATTGAAGAGAGAGCAAGTTAGTGGTTTGAAAGATCAAAACGAGGCTAGTGAGTTGGAAATTGTCAAAGACGAGAAGTCATCTGTTGAAGTGTCAAAGGATATTGAAGTTGCTACTAGTATTAACAGTAAAAATGATACTCATGAAGAAGAGGAGATTGATGCAAGAACTGAAGAGAATTCAGCAGTAGCTGGAGTAGAGAGAGAAGCTGCTGAACTGAAAGAAGGGACTGCCAGCAGCAAAGAAGGACCTGCCAGAACCAAAAGTAGTGAACTTCTAGCGAAAGAGGTAAATGAAACAATCATAATATCATGGAAGAAAATCTTATATCAAACTTACAATAGTTAAAGTCAGCAAGAAATAATATTTGCATTCCACTTCAAAATTTCTTTTGCTTTTTGAAACTTTTAAATATACAGACCTCATCTGAGTTTTTTATGCACCATCTCCGCTGATCAGCTAGAGTCATAGTCCAATAAATCATTGATCCATTATTGTTTGTTTCTTTATAACATTAAGTAAAGGTTGTTCACAGAATGAATTATAACGAACTTCCTAACAAATAGTTTGTAGCCGCTGATCAGCTAGAGTCATAGTCCAATAAATCATTGATCCATTATTGTTTGTTTCTTTATAACATTAAGTAAAGGTTGTTCACAGAATGAATTATAACGAACTTCCTAACAAATAGTTTGTAGCCGTAATGTTGACAATTTGTGGAAAATCAAAGGCATGATTATACTTCTAAGAGAAGGAAATTTTTTAGTGCTTCCATAATGTCATTAAGCATGCTGCTTAGATTTTATTACCATAATGTTCTGCATTTTGGGAAATTCCATTTTAAAAACTTGTAAAACCGCCAGGATTCATGAAACTTGATCAACCGATTTAGTTCCTCATTATAAATTGGAACTTCATGATACTTTATCTGTCATACAGATTTCTGTTACTGATGGCACAAGTCAAGCTACAGGAGAAAATAAGGTATGTGATAGCGTTAGAACCTCCCCTACAGTACGGCCAATAAAGCTTTGGTTTTAAAATACATTTAAAAGCTCCATAGAAAAACCGCATCCTGATGCTCTTCTTAATGTTTTACTCCTATTTGCCTGTCTCTTGTCTATCAAAAAGGTATCTGAGACATCAAGCACACAAATTCCAGCTTCAAAAGCGCAAGAAGAAGAGATTGAAAACATTGTAGGGACAACTCCTTCTCCATCAGTCGAGATTGAAACAGAAAGAGAGTACCCACAAGCACCTACCAGTGAAACAAAGTTGCAACAAGAGGTTGGTTCATATTATATTTCATTTAGCTTCCTAAGTTTCAACTTTGTGCCTTCCTGGATTGTAACTTGTAAGCTTTCTTATTTCTGGCTGCTAAAAAGGTTGAAGTCACAGAGGCAGAATCATCCAAGGAACAGATTGAAGCAATATCATTGATAGAGAGACAATTCTCCGCCACTAGAGATAACATCTCATGGCTCAAAGAGGACCACGGTGATTTGACAACTGAGGAAAACAATAACCTTGTTGACAGTGCTTCACATGTGGCAAGAGTGTTTGAGGAGGATGAAAGCAATAAAACTGATTCTGAAACTCAGTTAATCAGTGTTATGAGTGACAAAACATTCCTGAAAGATGATAAACCAGTAAATGAAGACCAGTTTGAGGGCTCTGATGCTCCCACTCAGATGAAGGATGTTACAACCATAGAAACAAAATATAGCAGCAGTCTCAGTGATGACAGACAAGAGGAAGAAACCAACTCAGAAGAAAATAAAATCATGAAGGTTCCAAAAGTGGAAGATGAAGGTTTACAAAAAGTGTCTCATCACATAGAAGAAGAAGCTGAAATCACAGGCCTTCACCATGAAAAAGAATCAACTGCTCACCCACCACAGTTGGATGAACAATTGGTGCAAACCGAAATAGATTCTAATATGGTGCCTTCAAAAGAAGAGCCTGAGATAACTGAATCAAGCAGGACAACAGAGGAGAAGTCAACTGTGGAAGTGTCAAAGGATATTGAAGTTGTTACAAGTACAGATGATAAAGCTGTTGTGGTTGAAGAAAAGGAGCTTGCTGAAAGAACTAAAGACAATTCAGCAGAAGCTGAAGTAGAGAGAGAAGTGGCTGAACTGAATGAAGGGACTCCGAGCATTGATGAACAGCCTGCAAAGACCAAAAGCAGTGAACTTCAAGTGAAAAAGGTAAATGAAACAATCATAATAAAAAGGGAAGAAACTTATGTCTAACAAATAATACCTCTACTCGGCAAGAAAATAGTAATTAATACCAGATATTCTGCATTCCAACTCCTAAATAGACCAACAATATTCCAACTTATTACAGTTTTAATGTCATAATCTGGTAATCTGACACCATTTTAGCTAATCAACTTAGTCATAGACTGATAAAACAATGATCCATTATTGCTTGTTTCTTTGAAACATTAAATAAAGCTTGGCTCATAAATGAATGCTAATCAGTTTCCTGTATTTCCACCATGCACTTTTCTTGGTTTTAAGTTGCTTAGCTTTGACTGCTAAACAGGTTGAAGACGTGAATGAAGAATCCAAAGAACAAAATGAGATGACATCTTTGATAGAGAGAAATTTGTCTGACACTTCAGATGAGCTTTCAGAATCCAAAGAAGACCATGGTGCTTCGAATACTGAGGAAAACAATGTTGACCTAGTTGACAACTCTTCCACCTCAGTAGGAGTGTCTGAAAAAGATGAAAACAGTACTAATGAATCTTCTGTAGTGTCATCAAAAAAGGAAGCTGAAACAATTGAATCAAGCAAGGCAACAGAGGACACCACAGAAAGAGATGAAGAGAAGGAAAGGGACAGTGGTTGTGATCAAAAGCATAAGGATGAAGATGAGGATATGCCTTCTGGCCTGAAAACTGAAAATTACATCTTAGGTACAGAAGATATAGAACAATTGAAGAGAGAGAAAGTTAGCGATTTGAAAGATCAAAATGAAGCAAGTGAGTTGGAAATTGTCAAAGATGAGAAGTCATCTGCTGAAGTGTCAAAGGATATTGAAGTTGTTACTAGTATTAACAGTAAAAATGATGTTCATGAAGAAGAGGAGATTGATGCAAGAACTGAAGACAATTCAGCAGTAGATGGAGTAGAGAGAGAAGTGGCTGAACTGAAAAAAGGCGTTCTGACCAGTGAAGAAGAGCCTACCAAAACCCAAATTAGTGAACTTCTAGAGGAAAAGGTAAATGGAGCAATCACAATAGCATGGATAATCTAACAATAAAAGTCAAGCTTAGCAAGAGAAATTGTTTGGCATCCACCTTACAATTTCTATTGCATTTTCAGTACTAATTCATATACAGACACTATTTAAATTTTTTACACTATTGTTTGTTTGTTTCTTTATAACATTAAAAGATAAAAGATTGACAGTATATGATATATCAATCAAGATACTGAATTTCCTCTTTTGCTTTTCTTGGCTATAAATTGCCGTTGACTGGCAAACAGGGTGAAATCACATATGAAGACAACAAACCAGTAAATAAAGACCAGTCCAAAGTCTGTGATGCTGCCCCCCATATGAAGGATGTTGCAACAATTGAAACAAAAGCAAACAGCAGTATTGTCAACAATGATGAAAGACAAGAGGAAGAAACCAACTCAGAAGAAAACAGAAACATGAAAGATCCAGAAGTGACTGATGAGAGTGGACAAAAAATGCCCGATGACAACAAAGAAAACGATGTAATCACATGTATCAATCAATCAATTGGGTCAAGCAAAACAACTGAGGAGAGGTCAGCACTAGATGAGAAGTCAACTTCCTTTGAGATCTCTAAAGGTGCTTCTACATTGGCGAGTTTTGACAATGAGAAGGACAATGCAGATGGAGGAGATCAGAAGCATAAAGATCAATATCAGCTTATGTCTCCTGCCCAGGAATCTAAAGATGACATCTCAGATGCAGATCAAATTGAGATGCGTGAATTGGAAATTTTCAAAGATGAGAAGTCAGTTGGTGAAGTGTTGAAGCATATTGAAGATGCCACATGTATCAAAGGTGAAGAAACTGTACTGAAAGAAGGGGAGCACACTGAAAGGACTAAAGACAATTCAGTAGTCATTAGAGTAGAGGAAGAACCAGCTGAACTTAAAGAAAGAAGTCCAATCAGTGAAGAAGAGCCCACTAACCCCAAAAATTCTGAACTTCCCCTGGAAAAGGTAGATAAAATAATTACAACACATTTCTATCTAAATAATAATAATTACAACGAAGAGTTTCTTACTGTTATGAAATTCTTACTCGAGGTTCCTTACTGTTATGAAATACTTATTTAACAGGGTCATGATGCAATTGAGACAGCTGAGAATGGAAGCATAAAAAAAAATCTCATGGAGCGAAGCATAATATCTGCTGAAGAAGAAGGCACCAAGGTTAAATTATATACAAATTTCAAGATTAATATACAAAATTTATATTCCATCTATTTTCAGTCATCAACAGTTTGCTCTTATAAACAGGTTAAAGACTTAGATTCAGAATTCAAACAACAAACTGAAGCAACAGAGTTAACAGAGGAAAAAGAATCAGTAACCTTGGAAGACCATACAAAGCAGAATATTAACACTATAGACATCAGCTCTCTGACTTCTGCAGATGTATCAAAAACCAGTAACAAAGATTCCTCCTCCACGTCAGAAGTGTATGAGAGAGAGGCTGCAGCTGCAGTTCTCAACAAAGATGAGCTCACTGTTGATGATGATACAAAACACATGTCAGGTACAGTTGCAATTGAAGAAACATGCTTGAAGAATGTTGTACCAGAACCTGAAGAACAAGATAAAGGATCTGATTTTGCAACTGAGAATGAATATGTTGCAACAATTTTAACACAAAGAACTATCTCGGACAACAAAGATATTCATGAGAGACAAGAGGAGGATTTCAGCACAGAAAAGAAGGGTAGTCTGGAAGAAGCAGACAATTGCCATTTGGAGATAGACAAATCCACTTCAGAGCAGCATGAACAAGAAGTGACACCAGGTTTAGTTCTCAATATTCAAAATTATCCTCAACAGTCACCAGAAGAAATGGACGCCAATGCTGCTGAAATCACTGATAAAGCAGAAGAAACCCATGCAACTGAGCACACAACTGAAAATAAGTTGCCACAAAATGAACCTGAAGTTACTAAACATCATGTCTATGAAGTGAAAACTGAAAAATCTGATGCAAGTGAAAACTTTCCAGAACAGACCTCAGAGCCAGCAAGCAATGCAACGGAATCTGATGTGGTATCTGCAGTAGATAACATAGTTACTGAGGTTAGCTCATACATGTGAATTAAATTAAATCAAGCTTCTGTTCTCTCTCTCTCTCTCTCTCTCCTCAACTTAGTTTAACTGCATGCCCTTATTATTTTTTACCCTTATGCTTACAGGTCACTGCAAGAAACTCAGAATCCATAAGACAGATTGAAAGCTTGAATAATTTTGCAAATGCAAATGAGGATGTTAGTTCTTTGACTACCATTGAAACGTCAGAAGAAGAAACATTTGGGGAAGAAAGCAAGCAGACCTTATTGAGGGATTCAGATAATAAGAAGCAAAAGGCAGATGAAGAAGAACAAAAGCACATGGATCGAGATGAGCTTATGCCTCCTGACATGAAAACTGCTCATGTTATTCTGAGTACAGAAGATATAGAACAGTGGAAAAGAGAGCAAGTAAGTGGCCTAGCAGATCAAAATGAGGCTTATGAGGTTGAGAAGTCAACTGTTGAAGTGCCAAAGGACGTTGAAGTTGTCACAAGCACAGATGACAAACATGTGCTCAAAGAGCATGATCTTACTGAAAGAGCTGAAGAAAAATCAGCAGCAATTGGAGTAGAGAGAGAAGATGCTGAACTAGAAGAAAGGACTCTGAGCTGTGAAGACAAGCCAGTCAAAACCAATGGTAGTGAACTTCTAGCAGAGAAGGTAATTTAAGAATCAAAAGAGCATGAAAGCAAAACTTATATCTGACAAATAACAGTTCTATTCAGCAAAAGAAAAAATAAACAATACTAGTAATTTTACATTCTACCTTAAAACTTCTGCTTTATGATGTTTTAAATAGCCAGATATCATTGCAACACTTTACAGTGTTAAAGCTGTCATCTCGAAAATTGACATCCCATCCTAACCAACTCAATCAGATGAAACAATGATCCATTATTTTTTCAATTTTTTCAAACATTAATTTGAAGTTGGCTATTGCATAATATGCTAATAAATTCCTAAAATTCCAGTCTGCACTTCCCTTGTTTCTATAAGCTGCTTAACCTTTTTCTGTTGAACAGGTTGAAGGCATATATAAAGAATCCAAAAATCAGAAAGGGGCTCCAGATGACATTCCAGAGCCCAAAGAAGGCCACAGTACTTACATTACTGAGGAGAAGCACGATAACCTTGTTGACAACTCTTCCCCTTCAGTGAAAGTACTTGAGAAAGATGAAAATAGTGCTAATGATTCAGACAATGCAGCCATAGAAGACAGCAAACCAGTAAATGAAGATGAGGTTGAAGTCTCTGTTGGTGCTGTTGAGACTAAGGATGTCACAATTATCAGAACAGAAGCACAAAGCAGTAGTGTCAAAAATGACAAAAGACAGGAGGAAGAAACTGTCAACTCAGAAGAAGCTCAAGGATCAAGCAAGACAACTGAGGAGACTGCAGAAAGAGATGATTCCTTCTATGTCGATGCAAAGACAACTTCCTTTGAGATACCTGAAGGTGATTCTATATTGGAGAATTCAGATAACAAGAAGGAAATTGCTGATGAAGGAGACCAACAGCATAAAGATCAAGATCAACATATATCTCCCAACCCAAAATCTGAAAATGACATCTCAGATATAGAAGATATAGAACAGCAGAAGACAGGACAAGTTAGTGGTTCAGCTCATCAAAATGAGACCCACAAATTGGAAATTGTCAAAGATGAGAAGTCAGTAGATGAAGTGTCAAAGCATATTGAACATGCCGCATGTATCAAAGATGAAGAGACTGTACTGGAAAAGGATGAGCACACTGGAAGAACTGAAGACAGTGCAGCACTTATTGGAGTTGAGGGAGAATCAACTGAACCTAAAGAAGGAAGTATAGTCAGTGAAGAAGAGCCCACTAACACTGAAAATTCTGAACTTCTAGTAGAAAAGGTAGATATTAATTACAATAGAGTTCTATAAAAAGTTTAATAATTACAACACAGTCTATTATAGTTATTAAATACTTACTCAAGAGATTAGAACTATAGAAATATTGATTTCCAATTATTTCATGAGGCCTTTATTATTTTGAAATATTTCCTGAATAGGTCCATCACACAGTTAAGACAGCTGATAATGGAAACATCAAAGAGGAGCTCATGAAGCATAGCATAATTTCACCTGAAGAAGAAGGAATTGAGGTTAAATCATATACATATTACAAGACTAATTTCCAAAATTTATGTTCCATATATTATCAGTCATCAGCAGTTTGTCCATGTAAACAGGTTAGAGGCTCGAATTCAGAATCAAAACAACATATTGAGACAATGGGGTTGACCGACGAAAAAGAATCTGTAGCCTTGGAGGACCATACAGAAGCATCAGAAACCTGTAAAGAAGAATCTTCCTCCATAACAAAGGTGTATGAGAGAGAGGCTGAAGCTGAAGTTCTCAAGAAAGATGAACTCACCACTGATGATGATAGAAGACATGTGTCTGTGACAGTTGCAATTGAAGAAACAGGCTCAGAGGATGTTGCACCAGAACACAAGGAAGAAGACAAAGAGTCTGATTTTGCAGCTAAGAATGAATTTATGATAACAACTACAACAGAATCACCAGTTTTAAATGACAGAGACTTTCATGAGAGACAAGAGGAGGGATCCAGCATGGAAAAGAAGGGGATTCTGGAAGAAGATGATAAGATAGATTATTGTGCTGAAGAGGCAGACAAAACCTCCACAATGCAGCATGAAAGAGAAGTGACCACAAGTTCAGTTTCCAATTTTCAAGGTTATCCTCAGAAGTCACTAGAAGAAAAAAATATCTATGTTACTGAAGAAACCACTGGCAAAGCAGCGGAAACCTGTATTTCTGAGAGCACAACAAAAAATAAGTTACTGCAGAATGAGGATGAAGTTGCTAAACAGGAAGTTGCCTTTGATGTGGAAACTGAAAAATCTAATGCAAGTGAAAATATCCTAGAACAGACCACAGAACCAGACAGCAATGAGAGAGAATCTGATGCAGTATCTTCAGCAAATAACACAGTTAATGAGGTTAGCTCATATATGTAAATTAAATTAAAACAAATTCCTGGTCTATCTCTCTTCTCACCTCAGTTCAATTGATTTCCCTTTTCCTTTTTGCTTACAGGTAACTGCAACAACCTCAGAAGCAATCAAACAGATTGAAAGCTCAGAGAACTTCTCAAATGCAGTTGAGGATGTTAGTTCTTTCACCACCATCCAAGCATCCCAACAAAAAACACAAGGAGAAGAAAGCAAGAATACATTGTTCAGACCTTCTCTGGAGTCTTGGGAGGGTGAGAAGGACACCAAAGCTGTAATAATCAAGAAAGAAGATGCAAGTGATATTTCTGAGATTCTGCCTCATGCACTTGTTGGCAAAGACACGGGCTTGATTGAGACCACAGGAGAAGACAACAAGCAGGAAAACAATTTTGCCCCTGTCACTGAAGCAAGGGATGTAACAAGTGCTAATACAGGAGATTCTAGATTGGATGCCATTAATACTGATGGCATACAAGATAAAAGTTCTTGTTCAGAGAAGAATGGAGCGAAACAGAGCCAAGAGATAGCTGACGAAACTGTACAGGAAATTTATAGTGGATTCGACAGAACTGGTGGAAATGAGTCAAATGACAAAATCAAAGAACAGATTGAGGATTCAGAGGTCAAATTAATGGACCTTCAGATATCATCTGCCAGAGATGAAGCAGCTGATGAGGTAAGTTTAACATAGTATTTTGCAACACCAATAAATTTTTATCATGTCCTGCTATTCTTTATTTATTGTATAAAACAAATTTCCTAACCATATTTTGTCAAATAGGTGAAAGATTCCAATTTGAGTTCCACTGAAAACTTGAAAGCAGAGGACTCCAACAAGCAGACAATGCTAGTGGAGTCAAGCATTAAAGATGATCATCCTAGCACAAAGGAGACAGAATCTGTTACAAAAGCAATGGAGGAAGATATCCAAAATGAAAGTATCAGGAGGCCCACAGAAGTCCCTTTTGTAGCTATTCAAGTTGTAGAAGAAGAAGTGGAAAAAGATATCAGAGTTGAAGAAGATAATTGTTTCATCATCACTCACACTGCACCAGTTGATGTACTTCAAGTAGAATCAAGCCCAAAGGAAGCTCAGTTGGAAAAAAAGACTCTGAAAAGATCTGACTTAGATGATCAGTGTCCAGAATCAACCAAAAGTCTACATGCTGAAGATATTGCCGTGAAGGATGAAATGGCTTCCTCTAGCTTGATTGCTCAGATACCACCTAAAGTTCGTGAAAATGCTGATGCAAGTAAGCAAAATCTAGCAGCAGAAAATGTGGATGTAGACGAAGCTGATGAATTCATGCAGACTTACGAAGTTGTATCCAGGGATGAAATCATTGATTATAAACTTCTCCAAACGGGAGATAAAGAGGAGTTTCAAAACCAAACCTCTGCATCACTTGAAAGAAAACAGGAGCAAAGAATTCAAGTGACATCCCAGGATACCAGAGAAAACTTAAAGGCTGCAGAGACATTAGATCATAATTTCTCTGACTCAAAAACAGAACAAGAGACATGTTTGGAAAAGGAAGATTCCATGAAGTTTATAGATCAAGATTCAGTGTCCAACATCTATGAAGACAGCCAAATAGAAAGTTCAAGCAAAAGCCACAAAAAAGGTGAGGCTCCAAGTGTAATCCTAAAGCCTTGTGAAAAGGGTGAGAAAGAGTGTATAGACTCTTTTTCAGAAAGTCAGAAGATAACAGAAGAAACAAAGCCAGAGGAAGCCTTGAACCTCAAGACAAGTGAGAAGGCATTTGAATATGTGCAGGAAGTTCACAGCGACAAAGCAATCATTGAATTGGAGGACACAGAATATCCAGTCAAGACAGCAATAACTGACGTGCAGCCTAAAGAGAATCAGTCTGAGAAAACAATTGCAGCACAAAAAACAACAGACATTCAGGCGTCAGATGAAAAGGTCAGATGGAAAACCTAAATGTAGTTCCATGATGCCATATTTTTTATTTATTGTTCCTCCCCCCATTATGATATTTCAATAAATATATCCAATTCTGATTTTGAAAAAATAACAGATCAATGAAGAAAAGGAAGGTGGAAAAATTTACCTACAAAATTTTCTCAGCAAGACTCACCAAGAAAATGAACCAGAAGCAGTAGATCCCTTCAAGAAGACAGAGGAAACATTCCAGATCTCCAATAATGACAATCAAAATGAAGTGGTAGGAGCAAAACCCACCCCCTTTTTTTCCAATTATATTCTCTCCTTTATCTATCTAAAGGTTTTTAACTTTTTGAAAACATAATACAGAAGTCTGAAGCACTTAAGAAGGATAAAGGTGAGCCCATGGAAGACAAACTTCCATGTGATATAGAAGGAAAGAATATCACAGAAGCAGCAAGATTAGAAAATGAAAATCAAGAAGCTGAAACAAATGTCACAACCAGAAAAGTCCTCATGTCTCAAAGTGAAGAGGTCAGTTAAACCAATCTCCCTTTTCCTAGTTCTTGACACAGAAAAGGAAGAACAAAAGTTTTTTTCCATATCAACATTTAATTTTTTGTAAACCTAATATTAACATAAATACTAATGAAAAAGTTTTATACAGAAAAAGAAATTTTATTAAAAGAAGGAGAAAGATACAAAATAAGAGAACAAGAAGTCCTCAAAATAGATGGATAAAAGCTAAAAGATACTAAAAAAACTAGCCTATCACCATTCTAAGATTGACTTCCAATTCCTTTGCAAATCTGTCAAACTTATCCCTTGAAACAAACCATGAGCTTTAAGCCAAAGTGAGGTAACAAACAAAATCTTATCCCACACCAACACTATTGGCTGATATAGCTGTTTAAAAATTCCAGCATTCCTTTCTAACCATAAGCACCATAAAGCAGCAAGTCTTACAACGTCCCATAGAGTTCTTTTTTCCTTATTGCTCCCCAAGACATAGTATCCAGTAGTTAAGAAGCTATCCAAAGTAGCATGGCAAACCCACGACATCCCAAACAAGGAAAAAGGCTTATTTCATAACTGTGAAGCCATCTCACTTAACACAAAAACGAATGGCTATTGGTGTCTGAATTTTCAGAACATAATAAACGTATATCTGGGAATAAAGCTTTATGAAGCCTGCGCACCTAAGAGATGAATTTCCAGAGACTTATGTGAGTCACATTATTTACAGCCAAAGCATCCCACCCATTCTGGTGAAGACCATACTTACTCTTAATAATCTTATGCCATGAGGAAATTGTTCCCATTGGAGCATAAATACTAATGAATTAAACAACCTTAGGGCTGGAAGGCTAAGAAAATTTAGCCGCTTCTAGCATTCAAATGATGTAAGTACAATTAAAGTTAGTGGATAATTAGATGTCAGCTTCTTTTCATGAGAGTTGGCTCCCTGAAGAAAACAGATAAATTTTAAAAATAAAAATAAAATATAATGCCATGTTGTGGACAGAAGCAACATTGATTCTTGTCTTTCTCTGTTATTTACTATTTCTCAGTAACCAAACATGGTATCATCTAATTGACTCAATCCTTGAAAAAACAAGCACCAAGAAACTCAGAGATTTCATCTATCAGGGCCAAATTCACCAAATTTTATCACTACTTTCGTTCATTATTTTAGATCATCCTCTTACTGAATCAGATGGTCTTTATCTGTCATATATACAGGAACCAGGTGTCAAGAGAGCAAAAGGACATGTCACAAAAGAGAATGAGAACACACAAGGCATTAAAAAGGTCCATGGAGGTTCTGTGGGAAAAGCAGATGTTGAGAGCAAGCAAGTGCCGCAAATTCCAAAAGAAGAGATCAGACTGGAAGTTTTACCAGAAAATGCAGAACCTGGAAGAGCAATAGGGATTGGTATAATATTGGAAGAGACAGAAGTTGGAGAAGAAAAAATCAAACATCTAGATGACGTGTTGACCAAGAAATCCACATCAATGGATGCAGAAAAAACTTCAATCTTTAACATCTCAGAAAAACCCACCGAAGAGCCTCTTCAAGCAGCTATAGACTTAGATGAAGCAACAGACAAAGCAGTTAGCACAGGAAAAGATCAAACACAAGAGGAAGAAAACCCTCATGTGGAAGAGGACAACATTGAAGTGACCTCTGGTGCTACTGAAATTGTGGAATCATCTAAAGACGTGGATGTCAAAGTTGCACATAAGAAACATCACAACATCCTGTCTGGAGTTGGGTCAAAGGTAAAGCACTCAATTTCCAAAGTGAAGAAAGCCATTACAGGCAAGTCTTCACATTCAAAGTCATCACCAAAATAGAATAAGCAAGCAGTCATCATATTCTTGTAAATAGTCATACTGGAAGTATGAGTGGATTTGTGGAAGGGGTTGTTTCTTCTCAGTTTGATTTTGATGTGAAGTATGAGTGGAAGTGCTTGTTTCCAGTTTGGCTTTTCATTTTTGATACAAAGGGTTAGGGTTTGGTGCGTGTAATTGAAGAAATATTAGCTGATTATGAATTTTGATTGTAAATTTCTTGAATTTTCTGCATAGCATGATGAAGGAAAACATCTTTCTTCAGTTGTAGTTATCATTTTCTAAGACATAAAAGGCAAAGCACTGCCACCAACATACCATCACTTAGCATTTTCAATTTGGTCTTTAATGTACAACATGAACAAAAGGATCTAGGTAATGAGCTCACATATATGATCTTATAGCGTTAAAAACTTCAAGACGGTATGAAATTAGTTGAGACAAATTGGCGTACGGCTGTAACTCAAGAAACAAATAAGACATACCTCACATGGTAAACAATGGAGCGTGCTCCTTGGATTGGCATCCTTGCTTAAATTCTGTTTCTATCACTTTCATTTTAATTAAAACAGAGGATTTCAGTAGCTAAATGCGAATCTTGTGACGAAAGGTGGTGCTTCGGCAGAACTATTCCTTTCGACTTCCATTTGCCTAAAGTATAAGAAATCCCTTAAATTCATATGTGAAAATTTTCTTAAACACTTTAAAAACGTATTACACGCACGCACGCAGAATATTTATCTTTATCTTTATCTTATACATTAGTTATGATATTTTTTGACTCAGTATTATTTTCATAACTTATTACGTATTAATTTATCAAATCTCCTCATAAATATTATATTATAATAAATTATACTTGCATAATTAATTTCTTTTTTTTTAAACTTTAAAAACGTGTTATACACACACGCACGCATGCACACACAATATTTATCTTTATCTTTATCTTTATCTTATATATTAGTTATGATATTTTTTGACTCAATATTATTGTCATGACTTATCACATATTAATTTATCAAATCTTCTCATAAATACTATATTATAATAAATCATACTTGCATAATTAATTTCTTTTTAATAAATATTATACCATGACAAAGAATTAAATCTTTTATTTATATATAGTAATTTATATTAAATTGAGAAGAAATTCTTTGATTTCTTTCCCTCATTTATTACATTTTCATAATTTTTAATTTCTTTCTTTGATTTATTAAATTTTTTATTTTTTATGTGTTTTCTTCCTCTCAAAAGTAATCTACCAGATTTCTTTCCCTTATTTATTGAGTTTTTATAATCTCTCTAATCTATATTTCCTTAATTTATTGTGCTTTTTAACACTAAATCTCTTATTTATATATGACAATTTATATTAAATTAAAAAAATATTATACCATGATAAATAACACTCGTGTAATCAATACAAAAAATTAAATCTATCATTTGCATATAATAATTTATATTAAATTGAAAAATTCCTAATTTTTTTATTTATTATATTTTCATAATATTTATTTTCTTTATCTGATTTATTGAATTTTTTTTTAATTTTCATATGTTTTCTTCCTTAATCTTCTCAATTTTTTCCTTATTTATTACATTTTTATAATCTAACTAATCTATTTCCTTGATTTATTACGTTTTCTAATATTAAATCTCTTATTCATATATAATAATTTATTTTAAATTAAAAAATTCTCCATATTTTTCTTTCATTTATTGCATTTTTATAATTTATCTTACTTATTTTCCTAATTTATTAAGTTTTTTTAATTTTCGTATGTTTTCTTCCTGTTTGAAATAATTGCCTTGATTTTTTTCTTATTTATTATATTTTTCTAATTTTTTTGTATTTCCTAAATAGTCAGACTTTTATCTTTAACAATCAATGAAGCTATATATAACTTCACAGGATTAAAAAAAAAAAAAAGAGCAAAAAAGAGCTCTTTTTTTTTCATGTTTCACTTAAGCTCTTTATTTATTAAGAAATTACATTTTCTTCAATGATGAAGTAATGGTATTAATTAGCCCCATATAGCTTCATTGGAGCATGGTATTAGTGAAAGATGTAACTAACTCTTTATTTGAAACTGCAAAAGTTAGAAAAGGAAAGAAGTTGGGGAAGAAATTTGCCACTTCTCCCGTTTAGTTGTAGGGGTTAGATAGGGAGAGAGAAAATGTACTGATATTGGAGTGGGACCCACCAGAAAAAACTTCTCCCTACCCATGAGGAGAAATGCGGGGAGAAGTGTGAGTTTTCCCATAACTGCCCCTGTCATTTTTATTTTTACAAGATTGTTGGGTAAGGCAGTCTGATCTGAAACTTTTTCATCGTGTAGATCTGTCATTGATGCTGCTATATTCCTCCTTTGCCAGTGACAGAGTGCAGGAGAAGAAGAATTCGTTGGTGGAGACTCCTTCCAGAAAGTCACTAGATGAATGCTGGGGAATGTCTCCAATTTGATGGCCTGGGTCTGAGCTTCCACTTTCCAAATCGCACAGGTTTGGATTTCCATTTTTCAGACTTCTCATATGATAAATCATGTCATGCTTAAGCATATTAGTAACCAAGGGTTAATAACAATAAGATTGGCACATAATCATTTCATTTTTCAATGTATCATATAAGAATATTCATGACTAACTACACTCAAGATCATATCTTATTAGGAATAATGAGCAATAAATAAAATACATTTATCCACTTTTTGTCTCCTGAGTTAACCTTATACCCTCCACAAGTTTTTCATTTTTATCCTTCTAGGGTCTACTTTATACCTTCCATAAGCATGTGATTGGGAATTTTCCATCCACTATTCATAACATCACCCCATCATATTTCTCATTATTTATTACCACTTGTGGCATGATTTACAATGTAATTTTAAATACTAGAGCTTAAGCTTTATCCAATATAGTTACAATTCAATTTTAATGTACAACACAATACTTGTTAGCATCATTATACCTTCTTGTATGGTTACAAGCATTGACATATATCACAATAATTAATTTATAAAATATTTCTCAATATATCTCATTCCATAAGTAATGCAATAAGTTCATTATAACACATATTATATCATACAACTTTTACTTCCTCATGTTATAATTACCTAAGTCATACATTCCTCTTATAATTATCGTAAACCACCCTATCTTTAATATTTAGTGACCAAATACCTATGTTAGGACATTATAAGTCATGAAAACATAAAATAGATTAAGTATGGGTTAGTATATGGTCACCATGGTTGTGACCTTTAGGTGATTTTTTATTAACTTAAGAATTATGAATATATTATTCATGAAACTTTATGCTCAAATTAGCCAAGTTTTGAAAGTATTATGCTTTTTTTAATATAAACACAAAAGTCTATTTTTTAAAATCTTAAGTTTTTCTATCTTTGTCCACTATTTTGATGATATCTCAAAATATATATAAGATATTAATTTAAAAATAATTCTATTTGAAAGTAAACTCAATTACCTTTAAAATGATGGATAATTTGTTTAAAATAGACGTAAAATAAAGGAGTTATACAACTTTAAAGTTAAAAAAGAATTCTAGGTTCGATGAATTGATTAACTAATCGATTCACCTATCCTCTAAACCTTCAAAATCGATTAGTCACTTGATTTTGAAGCCTAATTTTGCCTCTAAACCCTTATAATTAATTGAGCACTCAATTCACACATGAAAAGATCAGTTTTCTACAAAAAATTCATTGTTTATTTGATTTTAAATAAATATCCCTTAAACATATATATTATACATCAAACCTTAATAAAATCATAAATATACTTATCTAACATATCATATCATATTTCTTTATCATTTATTACTTCCACTACAATAAAATAAACTAGATCAAGCAAAATCATAAAGTAACTAATATTTCACTAATACCATTATATAACCACTAAATTCATAAATTTAGCTAAATTATTCATTCATCTTACATGGAAAAGGATGTTAGGAAGCCACTTTGAAGAACTTTCAACTTTAATCATGTAAAAATTCATGAGTTCTAAACGTAAGGTTTGGAATACCTAACAAAACCAAATAAATCTCAAATTTCTTCATCAATTAAAAAGAAATAGGAAGGATTCTTAATAAAAGCAAGGTTCATACCTTGATTGGATGAAGAAATTAAAAAGAATGAAAGCCTTTCTTGCTAGATTGATAGAACAGTGAAAGAACTTCTTAGAGAGAGATAGGAGAACTAGAAAGATAAAGAGAAATAAGGGAAATTAGGGTTTAGAGGGCTAAAATAAGAGAAATAAGGCCCTAGGGAATTTTTGAAAAATTGCTCCTAAACCTTTTCCATACTCCTATGCTTACTTATATCAATACATAACTTTATACTTTATAGTTCTAATAAGCTTTCCCCACCAAATTTTTACCAAATTCATATTCTTATGTTTTTAATTTGATTAACCTTATTTTATTTCATACTCCACATACAAGATTTCTAACTTAACTAAATTTCTCAATTACCTTAGCTATTTTTTCTTACCAAATAATTTCTAATTTACTGATAATTTAAGAAGATATAACATTTCTAATTCAACAATTAAATTAATATCATTAACTTATTTAAACACTACTTGTAACGACTTACTAGGGAAAGTAAAATTTAAATGAAATTAATTATAATAGCCAAGTCATCACCTTTTACATGAATTTCAATTTCATATACATAAGCATTGCCTTCTTTATTCAAATTCCATAAAATCTATTACTTTAAGTCAACACCAAAAAATGTAATCTTTCTTTGGCCTTGTATTAATACTAGTTACACACTCTTTGATATAGGAAAGTCATATATTGCACGCAACATATCTTCCATAGGGTCATCACAATGTAAGCATTGAAGATTGCTTAAACTTCATTTACTTTTATTCCTTGTTAGTTAGCAAACCATTATGGTATATTCTCCAAAAAAAAAAACACATTTTTTTAAAGATTGGCCATCTACAAACAACTTTTGATATATTGCCTGATTCTACCTCTATCCACTTTATTAGGATCTTATATACATTCATTATTGAGAAAATGCCATCTTTACTCCAACACCAAAACATTACATCTGCCTTTCTGTTACTATCTAGTGGCAAAACAGCATGAAGGGATGAAATAATAGTAGCAAGCAATAAATCTTTAATTAATTCCAAATTCCATCTCCCTATATAATTCTTAACACCAACAATCAATAAATTTTGAATACTCTAAGGAATTGGATTTAGAATAAGTTCCTTTAATCTATTATTATCAAACTAAATATTATCCCAAAAACTTACTAAATTTTCATCCCCGATAGACTAGGCTATCCTATCTTTGTAATATTTTCGTAATTGACAGAAACTCTTTTACAACAAAGAGTCCTCATTTTTTTGTAAAGATTAGTGTTAGGCTTTAACCATTTTTCACATATTTATGCCTCAATACTTCAACTTATAAATCCTTGCACCCATTATATAATTGTCAAACTAACTTTGGAAGACATGTATCATTCATTTTCTTCAATCATTTAAAACCCAGGCCTTTAAGTTTTTTCTCTTAACATGTCTTCGATAAGTGATCATATAAAGGTTCCTTTCATTCAAATCATGACCTAGAGAAATGCTCTTTCATATTTTTCTATATCTAGCAAATAGATGAAGGGATAAGGGCCATTCATCTTACAAAAATAGGTAGAGCCTAAATAATTAATTTTGCTAACATTGATTCCCCAGCTATAGAAAGACAAGTAGATTTCTATCTTGCTAATTTATTTTAAAATTTTTTAACTAAATGCTCATATGTAACTTTGGTTACTTTTTTATGGGCAAGCGACATTTCAAGATACATAACAAGATCCCTAGAAGGAGTAATGCCACTTTGACTTATAATTTTATCCCTAGTCTCTACTTTCATCTTTTTGGAAAAACATATTTAAACAGTTCAAAATTGTATCAATCTATTTCTCCAAATAAAAGAAGGTCATCAGCAAACATAAGATGAGAGATAGAAAGATTAGCATAACCAACTTTCATAAGAATGCATTCTTTTCTTTCCACAACATGATAATTGATATATGATAATTTATCCATACATGGTATGAAAATATTAGAAGATTAAGTATTCTTTTGTCTAACTCCACGGGAAGGTTAAGATTCCTCTATTTTACTTCTATTCCATAAGACATTTAGAAAGGTAGAATTGATACACATAATAATGAAATCCAGAAACTGAAAGTATAAATTAATATCTAGTAGTACTTTTTTTAATGAACTCCTAATTTAAATGATCCTATGCTTTTTCTCAGTCTACTTATATAGCAAAAAAAAAAAACTTTTTTACTCCTTATTCTTTTCATAGAATGAATTATTTCTTGTGCAATAATATTATCTTTATTCAATCAACCAAAGACAAAAGTTACCTGAAAAAGACATTAGATTAAGCAACAACGACTTCAATCTATTTACAACTAATTTTGTTACTCACTTATATATAACATTACATAAAGAGATGACTGGAATTGAATGATAAATCCAAGCTTACCAATTTTAGAAGTTAAGCGTACCAATGTTTTATTGATATTTATAATATCGTTTCTTTGAAAAATCTCTTGAATAAATTTGCATACACCTTTTCCTACTACATTATAATTATTTTGATAAAATAGTGCAAGATACTTATCCTCCCTTAGTGTCTTAGGGCTGCTTATCAAGAAATTTGCATGTTTAATTTCATTATAAGAAATCGAGATAATAAGTTTAGCATTCTAAGCCTCCTTAATAATTGAAAAGCACATTTTTTGGTGAAAAATAGGTGAATTAAATCTTCTTAGTAGAACAAGCCTTGATAGAAATCTTTGATCATTGTTAAATCACTAAACCTTTCTACATAGTTACCTTTTGTATTTCTTAACATCTTAATTCTATTTTTATTTCATCTCATTGTAGTCTTAATATAATAATAGCTCATATATCTATCTCCTTTATTAAGCCATTAAAATCTAGGTTTTTGTTACTATGAAATTTCCTCTTGTTTCAATGTTTTTCACTAATTTAGAATGAAGTTCTTTTTCCAATCATGCAAGATAGCTATTTCGATATCTTTCTCGATATCTATAAATACCCATTATTCTAGCTTATAGCTCTTTTTGCCTTTTCTTAATATATTCAAAGACATTCTTGTTCTAGTTGATAATTACTATAGCAAACTTTGCTAATACTTAGGCAATATCTATATTTATTACCCAGTTAGAAGATAAATTTTTTTTGAAATTAGCATAGGCTAACTAGATAACTTTAAATCTAAAAAGGTTAATTATCAAATTCCCTTGAACCCCCATGGATATTAATCATGATTAGATGATGGTCTGAAAATACCCTTAGTAATGTTTTAACATAAGCTTTAGGTAAGTGAACTTTCCATTTTTTTATTACATAAAGCTCGATTTATTTTTCTAATAATGGATCGTAGTTTTTATTAAAGGACCTTTCCACCTAAACAACCCTTTTTGGTTTCTATCTCCAAAAAATTACACTCATGAATTCTATCATTAAATATTTAAGCTCTTTGCTAATTAAATGGAGTCCCTCCATTTTTTTTTCATAAGGATCACAAATGTCATTAAAATCCCCAAACATTAAACATACTCTTTCCATTTGATCTTTTAAGGCCTTTAAATGATGCCAAAGTTCTATCTTTATCTCATAAGTTGGATTCACATAAACTACTTTAAGGAATTAATCACTTCTATTATTTTTTTTTACTTTCACATGAATGAATTGAAAGTTTTTTGATAGAATTCCTATACAAAATACCTATATCTCAGGATTAAATAATAAGAGTTAAAGCTCACTCTTTTTAAAATATCTTCTCTTTTATTAACATTAATTATAGTTTCCAATAAAACTAAAATATCAAGAAAGTCACCTTCCAATGTTGTTTGCACATGAAACCTAAAGTCATTGTGATAAGTTCCATTACAATTCTGAAGAATTAATTTTTCCATCATAACAAAAATTATGTAAAGAAGAAAGAAGCTTTAATTTAGAATTCCATACAAACCAAACCAGTTACATGATCTTCATGTTGCAACTATAAATCAATGACATCTTGTTGACATTCCCCATTATTGCTAATCACTCTTGTCCTAAAATCAAATAGCTTTATCTTTAGAATTATATTAGTATCTATGTTCTTTGAGCCTAAGTTTTTAATTGGTTTTTAAACTAAACTTAGTGCTTGGTCTTGCATTTCTCGAACCCTTGAAATTTGAGATTCAAATGTGGGTTTAGCTAAAGACTATTCCTTCTTTTCATCATTTAAATATGCAAACATACTAGCTTCGATTAGGGACTTTTACAAGTATGTTATCTATAAAGTTTAGTATAGTTTTCATCATATTCAAATTAACATTCTCTTTTCCTGCCTATAATGGCTAATCCTACCCCTTATACTTGCTTAGGTTATTTCTATTTATTAGTCCTATATTATCTCATTTTATTTTGCTCAATCTTTCATGACTTTCACCATTCCTTCCCCCAAAACTTGATCTAGGTTTGTTACCTTATTCATTCTTGCATTCATTACTTGCATGTCTTCATCATTTCCTTTTTTTCATCATAAGATAACATATTAAGACAAAAACTAAACTGCCCTTTTGTTACCCTAGATTAAACTATAATTTGACCTCTTTCACCTGTAGCTTTCAAACTACATGACTTCCTTTTTTTTTTTGAGCAAGCATCTTTTCACCATATATAGCTTTAGTTTCTACCATGACACTATCACCGAGCTTCTCCTTCTTGTTTTCCATATTTGCAAACCCTTAACTCTAACACTATTTGGTTTCTAAGGGCAATGATCGACATAATGCCCATATGTATCATAAAAAAGGCATATCATACAAATGCTCTCATATTTAATGCAATAATGCTTATTTTTAATTACAAAATCAACAAGCAATTTCTCTTTAAGATTAATTTCCACACATACCAAAGTATATTTCCTATGAGCTTGATTGACTATTGTGGTATCCATCTTGAGGGTTTTTCTGACCCTATTTGCCAAAAAAGTTAAAAACCTCTCATCATATAAACATTTGGTAAGTCCAACTAGACAAATCTATACACAAAAAAAATTTCAACTTCTCCTATGTCAAAATCCATATCTCATTGTCTAATTATTAAATAGTGATCATAAATCAATCATGGGTCACCTGACTCATAATCTAACAATGCATTATTTAGTATAAAAAATCCATTGGGTAGATCAATTATATTCATAATCTTATATTTTACCACGAGTTAATTTAATTTATTTTTTAGAGACTTGAATCCAATCTTCCTACCTAAAAGCTTAATAATCAAAGTTTTCTAACACAGTTTACTTATTGTATCATTCTTCTTTTGTAATATATCAAACACAAGATAAGATTTACCATCATTTATCTTTTCAATTATTTTAAATCCATTGAAACCATTGCTCATCCCCTCATCACCCTTATTCCTCTCCATCCTATTTCCACCCTTTTGACTTTAGCTAACATTTGTGTTTGTACATCACCTAATAAACAAGCCTTATAGGATTTATCTTGCCTCATTTCAACATTTTCCTATTCTCTCATATCTATATCATCATACTTCTTTAACCCCTCCATTTCTAGTAAACTCTTGTGGATTATTCTTCACCTTCTTTATACTACAACTTACTAAACTAGTCTTTTCTTCTAAAGCTTTCCTCTCTCTCGCTAAACAAACTTTAATAAAGCTTATTTTTTCTTTTATTAGTTGGGCTTTAATATTTTTATTTTATTAATAAATTTCTTATTTTAGATATATAAGATACTACTCTATATTTATATTTTAATTCAATACAATTTATAACTTCTTTTTTTAAAATTAAAACAATCTATAATATTTTATATTTTTAATATTTTTTCAAAATATAAAATAAATTTTTACTTATAATTTTTGTATTTTATAATTATTATTATGCTTTTTATATAAAATATTATAAAAAATTTAATAGAAAACTGTTCATGAAGAACCATATGTATCTTAAAATCACACACACACACACACACACACACACATATATATATGTATGTGTGTGTGGGCGTGTGTACACGTGTACACGTACATATATGTGTGTGAGCATACATGTGTGCATGTGCGTCTCATGTAAAGGTTAGCATCCCCACTTTTTTATTTTGACTAGAAAAATCTCACTCTATTCACTTAATAGTAGGAGAATAACAAAAAGTATTAAAACCAATTTACTATTGCAAATAATTTCTTAAATTAATTAATATATTTATTATGAAAATAAAAGAAAATAAATAAAGTTAACTTTAATATTTTAAATCTATATTTCTCCATTATTATTACCTTAATGCTCATAATTTTTGTACTGTATGAAAAATAGCCATCCTAATTTAAACTGAAGGTGATCATGTATCAACTAAAATAAAATTAGGCTTAAGCACAAGTGCATAAAATATATTGATCTTCACCCATACCTTAGTTAATTTCAATGTTGAAAAAATAGGACCAAACCAACTAGTCTAATTAGAAAATTGGTGAACCAGCCACTTGACTGATCTAGTTTATTCATAAAATTGTTGAGTAAAAAATTTATTCAAAAATCGATAAACCAATTTGAACGATTTAAGTTGATTATGAAATACTATTTTTTTATTGATAACACATCAAAAAACATCATTTTGTTAGTTTTAATTACACTTCTCTGTTGAATTGAAACTAACAAAATCATAACATTAAAAAAATTATTAAAAATTACATCACATAGCCAATAAATCAATTAGTATATGCCAACTTTTAGACTTTATGCGACTCACAACTATCAAACCCTCTCTTACTACTACTATTTTATACTAAAGAAAAATTTAATCCCACATTATCTTGTCCAATGTGAGACTTGCTTTAGAATTGAAAGGATTGAAAGTCTTTAGATGGGATTCAAGGCATTCAACTTTATAATTATTTTTTATTTTTATTAACATAATAATGAATAGAATAGGATTTAGAAAGACTCATATTCATTTCTACTATAATTACTTTTTGTATTATTTTAATTTTAATTGAAATTCAAATTAAAAAATTATAAAAAGTAAAAAAATCATGAAAATTTTTTCTTCAAATCATGATAAAGAGTCTTTAATTCAAAAGTTTTTATATATTATAAAAATCAAATATTCAATTATATAATATATAATTATATATAACGTTCAATATAAATTGTGATATATTTTAAACTATAATTTTTAACATATATATTATATAATATATAATACTATATATTAAATTTAAATTTCTAGTTGAACCATAATTCAACTATGGTTAAATTATTAAATCTTGAACTGTTCTTTATTCTAGTTCATTGATTGGTTTGATTTTTAAAACATTGGTTAATTCTAACTTATCATTTCATTTAAACACATACCTATGTTTTATGAGATAAACATCAAAGCCCAAAGATAATTTATTTATTCTTATGCTAAATATTAAGATAATTTAATAATTTAAAATATTAAAAAATAATTATTTTTTAATTTGATGAAATGATATTTTTATGCTTAATAACTTATTTATTTATTATGTATCTTTGGCATATCTAACCCTTTTTGCTAGTTATGTATTGTTTTTAATTCTTAATTGCTATTAGTAGAAAAACATAAGGGCAAAGGAAGGATAATGACATTAAGAGGGAGAAATGACAGTGGGTAAGGTAATAGTTTCAAAGTCAAAAAGAGAGAAAAGATGAGTAAAAAGAGAAATATGGTAAGTTAAAAAAGAGTTGAGAATAATTGCAAAAGGCAAGAAGAAGAAAGAAAAAAGGAAAAATGAAAAAGAAGGAAAAAAAATACAAAATTGTGTGGGTTATAAAAATCTTAAGTATAAAAAAATATATTTCATAAATATCAAGTTTAGGCCAAGAGCCTAACACATGATGATCCTTGGAGGTTATACCTTCCTCTGCATCTTGAGTTGGATTATAAACCTTGTGTGTATATATTTAGTGATTTAACTATTTTTATTATTATAAAAAATATAAAAATAACAATTAAGATTAAAAATACATATATTTTACATAAATAAAGTATAATAATTAAACTTAAAATTTGGGTTCAATATTTTATATACATTTCCATTAACTTGGTACTTATTTGGTATAGTGATTAGATTTCATAATTAACAATTATAAGTCAAATAATTAATTATTGTCTTTTTGAAGATGTTTGGTTATATTTTTTGAAAGTTTTCAATAATTAATTATAAACAAGTAACTTATTTTCTAATCATGATTATAGAAAAAGAAATTTTAAATTTTATACACATATTGATCTCATTTTTTTTATTCTTCTACCTTTATTACCCTTCTTCTAACACTATAAATATTAAATTTTATATTCATTTTACTCTCATTTTTATTTAAATTTATAAATAAGTCTTAACATTTTACAATTTAATTATTTACAATTTTTTAAAATTAGTGAATATCAAAATAAATATAAGCCCTATTTTAATTATAAAATGTTAAACTTTCTTATTTATGAAAAATAATTAAAATAAATGAGAATACATATCAAATAAGAATATATATAAATTAAATAATATATATTATTTATTTGAACTAAAAGGATATATTAATTAATATTATATATATTTCTTTTATAAGCAATAATATAAAAAAGATTAGAAAATTAGTAATTTTAAGTATCTTATTGTCTTTTTTAATAATTTAATACTAAAAAATGATTATTTTGTACATCATCCAAATAGAACAAATTATGAATAATCAATTATTGTAAAATTAATTACTATAATCATCTCAATAATCAATTATTTTTATCACTATACTAAACAAGCCCTTAAAATATTAGGCTATTTTAATTTATTAATAAAATATTTAATTTTCTATTATATAAATTTATTAAATCATTTTAGTATTTAGCATAAAAATAAATAAATATTTTTTTCTTATTTAAAGATTTAAATATACCATTTATTGAAATTACTTATTAAGTATTTAATTTGCTTTTTGACATAATTTATTCTTTAATTTTATTAAATAGTGTAATAATTTTAATTAATTAAATTCTAAATTAATAATAATATGTTTAATATATTATTTAAATTATTTTAATTACTTAATACATATTAAATATATATCAATTTTAATGATACTAATCTAGAACATAAATTTAATTATTGTAGTTTATCATTTTTCTCTCTTTTCCTTTCTTCTTCTTTTCTTTTATCTTTTATTCGAACAATAACCATACTCAAAATTTTAAAAAAGTATAATGACTTATTTAAAAAACTTGTTAAAACATAAGGACTTATGGTACATATATTTATCTTATATGACAGCTCCAAGTTAACATATTTTAAGTCCAGTCAACAAATTATTTACTATATCATTTAAAATTGACGATAGATAAATGATAAGGATGTAATTAGATATTAAAAAGAATATAAATGCCTAATTCAAAACTTGTAAAATATGAGAATCCATTCAAAAAAAAATAAGAAATTATAGAAACCTAAAATACAAGTTTACCTTCATATGAAATTGATGTCATGTATTTTAGAGCACATTATATTGATTTAATTCAAAATGCTGTCCAGAATAAATAGGTAAACTTATACCAACTTAATTTAACGGCTCCAAAGTAGGATTCAGACAGCTCTCCCATAGCCCTAGCAGAGCAGTTAATTATAATTCCCCTAAGGACTATGAGTCTCTCAGCGTTCTTCTTTCTCCAGAAAGTTGTCTGTCGCTTGTTTGATGAATAGTCTGTGTACCAATATCTGGCTCTTACATCTTTAGTAAGATTTCTATCTATTGGGAAAATATCCACCCCTAACACGCGTTAGACTATTAAATCAATTAAAACAACGCAACTTCAGGTCTACAGGAAAATAAGAAGTTACCTGAAAATTAATTGTTAAACCACAACCTCAGGAACAGGGTCAAATAAATAAAACTGAGGGAGTCTGAGAAAAGAGATTAATGGATACTTCAGAAGGAAATCTACAAACACTTAAAGCCCTCTTAACTCCGCCAGAGAACTCTATAGCATCAAATATTGCCATGGAATCGTCAATAGAATCCCCCGTATTTTAATCAAAGGAGAAACCACAACCGACAAAAGGTCCTAGGAACAATAATTTAAACAAAAGTCATTATGGATTACAAATAAGGTAGGATGATTATCTCTATGAATAAATGGAATAGAGGAGTAGACCAACAAATCTGCGTGGATACCTCTGCCTTTGTTGAAGTGGTTATTACAAGAAATTGCCCGGGGTAAGTTCTAGAACCTGTTTGGATGGAAAAAGATAAGGTCAGCTTTTCCAGAAGTTGCATGATCTCAAATATGCAAACAATTTTCACAACACTACCTCAGATATATAATAATACAACCACAAACAATGAGAAGAAATAAATTGCTAGATCGTACAATTTTCTCAAGCTGTAGGTAAGAATCAGAATAACCAATAATGACGATGAAAACTATCACACCCTTATAGCATATAATTCTAGACCACCACACAACTAATGAATCAACTTAAAATAAGATAAAACTGAAAATTTTAATTTAGGAAGAAAGCAAAGCATGACTTATGAAATGTTTCTTATTTTAATACGTGGGAGCCTAGAATTATGGCAGGAAGGATGAAAGAAATCAAAATCATTGTTTTTGCCGAAGAAGCTTGGTAATAAGAATATTTTAAATAGTAACAATAGCGTGGATGCCAAATCATTGCAATTTTCAGGGGCCAGCTGATGCAAAACTTTCTAATAATGTTGTAAGCAGACAAAAGTGGTTAATAAGAAACCTTCAATTGACATGATTCGCATTCTCCAAGCAACCGCCTGTCCTTCTGAACGAGAAAGACGAATGGAAGAAGTTGTAAAGGACCCAGCATCAGCAAGTTGGGTAGAAGCGTGGATTGCAACTACGGAATCTTGAGTCATGAAACCAGAACCAGGGTGCCTTCTGCTCACATAATATTTTATTAATCAATCAAATGGGTATCTAGCACTAACAATTTATGATTTTCAATGATATAAATATGAATCAGAACCAACTTTTTTATGCATCCAACTATATACGACACTCCCAACAAATATTTATAACAAAATGAAATCTATGTTATCATGAGTTCTCTTATCAGTATATCAGTATTGGGTAAGCATGCAAGAGTATAATACACCTATCCAATACGGTTAAGTGTACATTACATGTCCCATATTCATACAAGATAGAAGGTTAGTGCATATCCCACATGAGAGAGAGGGTTGGGAGGATGACTTTTGATTCTAAAACAACCGATTTGTATCATAAGGCGACAAACATAACCACCGATTTTTGTCAAGACCTACCCATCAATAAAATATCTGCCATGATGAAAAGCATTGGCTAAGTTTTGTACCGTAGATACTGTTTTTGTATAAGATATGCATGGCCAAGGGTGATGGATGAATACAATTTTTAGATACCTTAATGAAATGGAACTGGAGCGTTTTCTGGCTATTGTGATTCTTTGTTGATTGAAGTGAAAAAGAAGATTCAAACCTGACAAATTCACCACCTGCCATTTTTCAAGCGGTGTTAAGTTGACCACATGAATGTGGCGGTGACACAATAGAGAAGGCAGGCAAGATAAAGATGAAGAGAGTCAAAATTAGAAAATTATTAAGAACGTTAGGCTTATTATTAGGTAACAATTATCTATTTTATTGTGCTAGAAAATGCATTTAACAAAATGCTTAATTTTTTTATTCACTTGATTACGTTGTGGACTGTCCCATGATCAGTTACTCTAGTCATGTTGTGGAGCACCTCGTAATCAATCAGTATTGGTCACGGGCAGGTTCATCCCGTAATCAATCTTGGTCATAGAAAAATTAATAATATTTTTTATTTAATTTGTGCTTATTTTTATTTATTTTGATTTGGCCCCATTTTTTTAAACTTTTACTTAATTTAATTTGTGGCCCTTTTTTGTTTTATTTTTTATTTTTACTTAATTTGTATTTGATTTACATTTTGGATGTTTCTTTGATACTAATTATTAAAAGTTCTAAATAATAATCAATTATTCTAATTAACTCTCATAATATTGTACAATATACATAAAATAATAAAATTAGTAACTATTATAAGATCGTTAGAATAATTAAAATTTCAATAAATACAGTTTTTTTCCTATTCTCTTATAAACTTATTAGTTGGAAGATTTAAATTATAAAATTAAAATTTTAAACAATATTTTATCATAATGTGATTTATATATCTATAAAAATTTTAATTAAACATGAAATAAGAATATAATCTATAAATATTTTATTAGTAAATTATGTTATTCAAAATGTGATACAATTTAATTTTTAAAAAATTAATTACATACAGATTATATATTTTTAATAAATTTTTAAATAAGAATCATAATATAATAATATGTTATTTATTTGTCATTTTGTCACATATAACATTTGTGTTATATAAATAATAAAAATAAATTATTTATAAAAATTTTAATTAAATACTTAAAAATAATGTGTTGAATTATAATATTATAATTCTTATTTAAAAATCTTAAAAAATTATATTATTTAATAAAATATTTAATTAATTAGAGTAACTAATATTAAGTATAAGTTTAGTAAAATTCAATCTGTAAATTTCATATTTCTAAAATTAAATGGGGCAAAATTTAATTATTTTAAAGTTAGAGGTGGTATTCGACTCTAACATTCCAAAATTAATAATTAAAATAATTTTGGATTAATAATTTAGGATTTAGGGTTTAGGCTCTACTAAAAAAATTTAGGCTCTACTAATTAATAATTTAGGGTAATTAATAATTTAGGCTCTACTAATTTTATTAGATAACATTTTTCATAAAAAAAAATCATAGATGTATATTGAAAAAAGAGTAATATGGTATTTATATCTATAATTATTAAAAATGATACATAAAGTTATAATAATAAAAGAAGACAAGTTCCTTATGTTGTAGTAAAAAAAGAAGACAAGTTCCTTTCGACAAAGGAGTAATATAATATTTATATCTATAAAAAGTATTTTTTGTCAAAACAAACAGAGCCTTAGAAAGAAAAGTAATTGAAGAATAAACACATAAAATATAAATATTTATTTTTAATTAAATCAAAATTACATATACTTTAATATTTTTCTTTAAGATGAAGGGCAACAATTAATTTATTTTTTTACCTTAAGATAAGTTGCATTCGTAAAATTTATTTACTTAGTTTCTTACCTCTAGATGAGTAATCAACATCATTTTCCATAGTTATGTATAAGCATAATTTTAAATTAACACTATAACAAGTGATATGTTGAAATGCTCCAAGGAATTTTAAATAACAATGTAATTAATGAAGTTAATTAAATAATGTAATTTGAACTAATGAATAAGCATGGAAATTTTTTTCAATTCATACAATTTATCTATAAAAAATTAGATTGAGAGAAAAATTGGAAAATATGATAAATGAAATGTGAGAGAGAACTAAATATGAAGAAAAAAGGTTATGAATAAATTAAATAAATAAATTATTTATAACATTATATAATACAATGAAGAAATATTCATTCATCAAAATAATGCTCCCAGTCCTACATTGAAGGCGTCGCCTCACCCGTTGCAGTCGTCGAGTTAGGGAATGATGTTGTTCATCTTCATCATTATCCTTATCGTCATCTGCATGAGTTGAGCGATTCTAACCCCTAGAGGGTAAAGAGTTTAAGTCCTAATAAAAGGATTGAAATGGTGGAATAGGGTTTCTCGGGGTAAAAAACCCTTGTTGTTGCTGCTCTGTGGATCCATTGGCGTACTTAGTAGTAAATGCAAACAGGTCAGCAAATAATACCATTAGAGAACCAGAGACTTGTTGAGTTGATTGTGATGGTGATAGGGTGAAGAATGATGATTGTAGAGCATTATCGAGGTGTCGTAGTGGTAATATCATATTGTATAATGGACCAACATCTCCACCTGCAATGAATTGTTATGAGAGGGTATATATTGATGGACTTACACCTCCTATATCAGCTTGCATCGATGGAGAGGTGTAGGAGGAGGGGACATCTACTTGTGTCATCGATGGATAACCATGAGAGATACTTTTACCATATCCCTTTCTTTAGGCAAAATAGAATTCCTAAAAGACATGAAACCATGGCCTCTCTTACTATGCCTAGGCTCGAAAATAGGTAGTCTTAGTAATTCATTAGCCGGATAAGCAAGTTAGGAAGCTGTCATATCTTGTTGCTTTCTTAGTGGACATAACATGAGGCTACATTCCCAGTTCAACACCTCTCTAAATTGATTGTAAATAAGAAAAGGGAAATCCTTCACACTGAGCTTATGTAATCTTTCAACTATATCAACCTGCAAAGAAGTACATTTTGACAATTTAATATATAATAATTTGAAGAAATAAAAAAAATTGTGTAAAGGATAAAAGGTTATCACAAATTCTGAACCACCACTAACTAGATGAATCCATTGTTTGCTCTATCTCTAATACCATTTCATGTAACTCGAGTCATGATGAAAAGCATCCATTTCCATTTTAGTCAACAAAAGTGTATTGTGCCATACATTCCAAGCAGTAATGAAAATCACATGCTTTTACACCAGTCTTTTGATATTTTAACCTGAAGTTGTAAGGTATGACAAAAACTAAGATTGAATGGCTCTTGTGGGATTGGTTGTCACCTGCTATATTGGCGAAGCATACGATTTGCATGGTGCCATTCCATGATGTGGAAAGATATGATGGAGACTAATGCCAGCCATATATTGAGTGAGGTTAAGCAATATTTTGGTACAAGTTGTTATACACTAGAAATGTCATAAGGGCGATAAATAATTTACACTAAATAAGTATAAGATAAATAAGCATATCATTACATGTGAGACTGACTTTGTTAAATATAATAAAGTAAGCTTTCCAACCTCATCAACCCTGATTTGATCAAACAATATTCTATATTAATGTAAGGCTGTTGCTTGCGATCAAGGAAATAGCCTAGTGTTCTTTCACTTATAAGGAATATAAATTATATATTATTTATTTAAATATTTTAAGGTGTTATGAAAAATATAATATGAAAATATGTATGGTCCACACCTGAAGTCCAATGGTGAAAGCAAGGGGTAAATGTCTAGCCAAGGATTAGGATACGGGAGTGTCATCAGTGTTAGAGTGGAAAATCAATCCCACGCTCATAAATGCAATAGATGCAAACATCCATTAATGTTAACCTCATCACATTTAGTAGCAGTACACAGTTCTCTATACAAACACAGTTCTCTATACAAGCATACTAGAACTGTCGATCTCCAATTATACTAACCAGCATCTATAAAATTTTCTAATAATGGCAGATATATCAACAATATTTTATGGCCCAAAGTGTCGAGCATAAGGTAACCGCTTATAAGTCTCAAGATATAAGCACACGTAAAATGTTGTATTTGTTTGTTGATGCAATTTGCATAATCCGGTAAGTATCTAAACTTTGCTAATAGCCAAGTGATGCTCAGGTATTAGCCTTGTAAACATTCATCAGGCAATCTAACCTCAAGTAAATCTTCGTACATCCTTAGCCAATCATGTTTAGTGTATCCAGAGATGAGGATGCCTTCACATGGCAAACCTAACTAGATGGAGACATCTTGTAAGGTAATGATGCACTCCCCTTAAAGTGGTGTAGAAAGTTTGTGTCTTAAGATGCCATCATTCAACAAGTGTAGACACGAAAGCAGCATTGAAATTAAAGTGACTAAGCTAATTGGCGCTATAGAAGCTTGCCTATTGAAGATAAGGGACAATTGCAAGTAGTGGATCGAAGAGACAATTCCCATGAGTAACACGTCGTAACTTCAGGATTCGATCCGTCTTCACATGTCAATTAAAAGTATAGTTAGCACGTATTAAATGTGTAATTCTTATTAAGGGAATAAACTTACATAGTCTAGCCATACAGCCTGTGAAATATATCTAGACTGTAAGTATAATAAAAACTCATCATCAAGCTTAGGGGTTACAACACGACGCTGACTAGCTATTGGAGTCGGGTGATATAAACCCTATCAAACTAGATGAATTCAGTAAATTGCACAACCATAAATTCTTCTAAGTCTTCCAAAATGCAGCAAAAGAATAAATAATTTAATATAATGAGACAAACATAGTATATTGTTCAGATACAACAAATTATCTAACGTTTATCATTATGTCAACAAACTATGCATAGTCTGGAGATATGAATAGTATTAATTTTGAAGAAAGGTTATTCATTGACTTTTTAGAGTTGGGGGTGTCATGGCACATTTTGTTGATTAGACTGATAGGTTGTACGGTTGTGCCCAATTTACCTGCATAACCCACACCTTTGAGATTCTGATGGACTCTCTCTCTCCAATCCATTTTATTCCTTATTTATGTCGAATATGGTCGACCATTGGCACGCATTTGCATTGGATCTGACACTAGTATTGATCCATTAAATACTTACCAATGCTCCATATTGCCGATTGGTCAAAATTCACACTTATAAGCATTTAGCACTATCTCTAATAAAAAAACACGATTAACAAACTGTAATGGATCCAGCGAGACCTTCGCATATGTAGTAAAAACATGTTGTCAGGGCCAATGCTTCATTTGAAATTTCTCAAAATCATATGTCTAATCGCACAGGCTAACCTTGTAAGATCGACTAAATTATTTCCAAGTTAGGTCATATAGCTTTTCTATCTCGAAAGCTAACCCTTGACGGTCAAAATGACACACATGATAAGTAGATGCTCTTCAAATGCACTCTTAAACCTTTTTTTGGATGTCCTCGCTAAATACTTCTCCTACCTATAATTATGTTGCAATAATCTCTACTTGGTTAACAAAGTATGTATTTTGTCGATACAATATAGCTTTGACTAACTCGATAATAGGCAAGAATCTAACCTTTTTAAAGATACTATTGATACACTTGACTAAGTTAGTTATCATGTGCCCCCATCGTCGGCCTTCCTTATCATAAGCACAACTCTATTGATATTTTAGGATAATATTAATCTAATCAGCAACTCTTGGATGCAATTGGCGTAATTCATTCAACTTGTAATCCATAACATGTCGCTCATATTAGTAACATATACCACACATCATTGCGATTGAATAAATAATAATCATGATAGGCAATGACAATTAATGACGTTAATGTAAATAATAAGCACTAATGCTAGTAAATATCTTCTTGAGTCATGTTGTCCTAAAAGTTAAGTTTAGATTACTGGTAATGTGTCAGAGGTAGAACACATGATAAGCATAAGAGGGTTACCACCCTACATGCAAGTTTACAATAATAACTAATATTTTAGAATGTTTATCTAATATCAAGCAAATACCGTGCTTATCCTTAATGATACGCTATCGAATATTTAATAAGAACAAGCCCATATCTTGTATGTTTCCCTCTCTACCATAGCAAATGCAAGAGGTACAACTTTTCTATCATCATCTTATGATGTCACAATAAGTAAGACCCCCTTTACTTTCCATATAAAAAGGTGCTATCTACTTGGACCATCGATTTCAAATGATCAATCGTATCAATGCATGGCTTGAAGGTTTAAAACACTTGATAGAACAATACAACTAAATCATCTTAAAAATTGCTTGATAGGCATTCTCTACTAAAAATCTAGAAGTAAGAATTAAGATTGAAGTGTCGTACTATCGCCAATCACCTCAATAGTATAGAATATGATTTTTTTCAATTCCTAAATGTAAGAGCGATAGCTTGCTATTTGCTCTTCCACGCCTTCTTGTAGGATATTAAGTACCTAAAAATACCATGGATTTGCTTAATGACTTTTCGGATGAACACACTTGAGTTTTCGGTCACCATAACCATAATGTAAGATAAAATGACATTTGTTTTCAATTTTGGATTATCTCAGAAAAGAGAAAGAGATACACATGCATGAGGCCTATTGTATTTTGATATCTATAAATGATTCTCTTTTGACTTATGATATACTCTAACCCTCTAATTGCATTCCAATTGTATTGTACACCATAGTAAGGGCATCGATATTCTTCATATCTGGTTAAAAAGTAATATACACAAAATGTGTGGTAAGTCCAAATTGAGTATATCTTCATTGCATGGTGAAATGACTTTTAGTCTATATATCACAAACTCACAAATGGCTCTTGGTTATCATTTATATTTATGTTATCTCCTACTTCAGGATAATCATGACTCACGACTACTTCTATATTTATTCATGAAAAAAAAGCAGTAGTAGATTCCATATATCAGTTTACGGGTGTTGTTAGAGGGTATTCATAAGATCTTCTCCATCATCATCGTCATTGTAACTGTCATTATCATCACCAAACCCTTTAGGAACATCATCATATGCATCTTCCTCTTCAAATTCATTCATTATGTCTTCTGTTTCCTCCAAGGAAAAGAGAGATCAAAGGAGGTCATAGTGGGGCTAAGAAAAACATAGCTCTAAAGCATAATCGACAATAGGGGTATGAAACTGCTGGCCATATTCAATTCGCCTATTTATTGATTCTATATTAGTAAGGTACAAGTTGTAATATAATGGCCCTTCATTAATGTCGTGAAGTTAGTTAGTGGACAATAATGTTTATGGATCACTCTTATTAACTGGTTAACTTGCTATGTTCAAATCGAGTTCCACGGTTAAGATATATGCATATAATTTTAGACAAGACAATTGAGTAAGGAATTGCGCATTTGCTTTTCACATTTGTTGAATGTCATCATCATCTTGTAACTGACATACCTCATACCGCGTCGGATTTAATGAAAGCGAATGCTTATATAGCAACTTAGTTATGATTTGATTTTCATCAAGCTGTAGCTTTCGTCCAACTAGATTTTTCAGTGCATCTAAGGTAATATCTTATTTAATTCTTATTACTTTGATCTTTATGATACTTAAATGTATTATCCTGATCCATCTCATAAATTTCTCCATTCGCATAAATACAAATATTTTCTTCCTTAGTACTATTTTAATTCCTACCATAGTCAGGTTTGCAAGTTATTTCAAGAATTAAATTTATTTAATATTGAAAGATACATTTATAAAAATAGCTACAATTAACTATTACTACATAATCACTCATAATTATTTCAATCTTATTACTTAATTAACTAATTATAATTATTCTAATCTTAGATATTTATCTAAACATATATTACTTTTATGCACTTAAAATATTATTTTATATTACTCTTTCCTTATTAAATTTTATAGTTTACTATTTATTTAACTTCTTACAATGATACATTTAGTCACTTGTATAGAATTTCTTATCTAAATTATTTTTGAATTTCTCCACTCCTTAAATTTTCAATGAAGTAAAAAAATTAAATACTTTTAATTTTTTAAGAAGAAATAATTTTAAATATACTTTATTATAAATAATTAAAATTTATAATTACTTTAAATATCTAATTTAAATTATTCATTAATTACTACTTACAAATTTAATTTAGGTTCAATTTTAAAATTTAAATTCTATAGAAGTAAATATATTAAAACAAGTTTATAAAAAACGATAATAAATAAGTTTTTCATAAAATATATAGTGTAAAACATTAATTAATTAACATTATATGTGTTGTAATATTTTTCAAAGGTCAATGAGTCAAGGATAATAAGATATACTTTTAATATTTTTTTAACTTTTACATAAGTATCAACAGCATTTCTCATAGTTGTATGTAAGAATTTCTTTAAATTATTCATGAAATGCCTAAAAATTAAAACAAATTAAAAAATTTATAAACCACCAGTCATGTGTCACGGATTCTCCTTCTCGTGACTGGTGAAATATTTTAAAAATAATAAGTTTTAAACATTTTAGGAAATTATTTTTACAGTGCAGTATTTATTTTTAAAAATAATAAGTCAATTATATGTATTTAGGTCAAAAAGCCTCAATTACTTTAATGGTTTAAAAAAATATTTTAAAAATATCAAAATATTATATTCTACATTCAACTAATGTTTCTTAATAATAATTAATTATTAACAAATATTACTATTTTTTCAATTTTTTCAAGTACTTCAATTTTTTATTTTCTTTTTTAATAATATCTAACCCATAAACATAATAATTTTAATCATAATAATATACATAAAATGCATAATCTAGTCAGATTACAAGCATAATAATATACTCAAATACTATAATAATACAAGTAAATTAAAATAATATAGGCAAATTAAGATAATACCCATAAGTATAATAATATAGGAAAACTAAAAAAATATAGATACCATAATAAATATATGAAAATAAAAAATATAAATATAATAATACAATATTTAATCAAATAAAATAATAATAATAATAATCTAGTTATAATGCCCAATAATAATACAAAATAAAATTAATGAATACTTGTAAAAAATATTGCACTCAATATATATTATATTTTCATATCATGAGAAAACATTTTTTTATAAATAAGCATCTTACTTGAATGGATAGATTCTATCTTTTAATCTATACGAGTAAAATAAATAAGAAAAGCTTCATAACGGAGAAATGGGCTCCGAGGTTGGCCAAAAGCTTGTGAGCTTCGTTGGATGCAACAAATGCAAGGCTTCTTTGCTAGGTATGCTTCGTTATATAATGGTTAATTCATAGGTGCACAGTAAGCACTGATCACGGGGTGGACCTATCTATGACCAGCACTGATTGATCACGGGATGCTCCATAACATGATCAAGTAAATAAAAAAAAGTATTTTGGTAAATACATTTTCTGGTGCAGTGAAATAGGTAATTGTTACCTAATAATAAGCCTAATGGTAAAAAAACCATGCATTAGGTGTAGTACCTTGCAACAGTTAGCCAGAATCAATGAGGAAATGAATAAGGACCAGATAGATTTAATTTCCTAATCATAAAGAGAAGCTTATCTAGTGAAGGCCTACTCAATAATACATTCAGCCGTTAAGATACCAAGAAACTTAAGAAAATGGAAACATGGTGCCCAAGTAAAAGTAAATCGAAATCAAATACAACTCTACTTGCCTCCTCAGTTTTGCAATAGAAATTAATAGGAACTGCATGAGATGCATACTCTGAATGTTGTGTTTAAAAATTAAACCGGCAAACAATGTAGATTTCAACTAGTTATAGAAGTTCTCCCTTAGGATCAAGAAACCATAAAGGGATAATTATGAAAAGTGGTTCAACCAAAGTGTTAAAAGGTAAAAGAAAGGTGTATAATCTAATTGGGTATTTAAACTAACCATAAATGTTTGAGTATCAAAATAATGCACCATACTAGTTGATATGTTTATGACCCTGGATTATGTTTCTAAACTTTGAATAATAAATTAGATGTGTTTATGCATCCACAAATTAAAGGAAAAAAGTTTTCTATCTCTGAAAGTTCATAAACAATATTTAGAGAAATTTTCTCAATTTTAATATTAACATGGGGAATATCCTTCCAAGAAACTCTTTCTTGATCCATATGCACACTAGCATGAGAAACCCTTCCATGGTAACTAGATGGCTTTATAACATTTTGAGCAATCGAAAGTCATGAAAAACTTCAAACTTAAATAGATTGCCAGGGTTTATACCAAACTCTCGAACACTATCAATAAAAGCAAGGGCAAAGTCATTCCTTTTATTAATAAGGTAGAAAGTCCTTATCATCAATTGATTGCAAGCATCCTAATTAGAAATTCCTTTAGAGCTTTCATCCTTACAAGGATGAACTCTTCAAAATGCAGTTCACCATTATTTATGTAGGATATGTCAACAAAACATGATCCTGGATTATAATTCAATCTTAATGACTCACCTTCACCATTTTTAGTATACAAAGATATTGGATACATCTAAAAAGCCATAAAAAATAAAACCCATTCAAATTGAGAACTAACATTCAACATTGAAACAAACATCTAAGAAATTATTATAAACTTCTTCTCTTTGATGAATGGATTTTTATCTTGATTTGCTATCCCTCTCTTTCAAAATAAAAAGAAAGAAATGTCATAAGACAACAAACCGACATCCTAGTTATATACCTCTTCAAAAGAAGTTATCAATTATATTCTCTAATAACTATCAAATGCTCATTATAAACAACTTCATAATGTCAAAAGCAATTACAATAATTAGATCCTACATAAGGCATATCAAAGCAAATTCACTAACAACCTACCAAATTATTAACATTGACCTCATTTATAATCAGACAGATTTATAATCAAGTAAAACCACCAAATGGCTTCTTTTCAATCCATAATTATGAACAAGAGGGGCATAAAAGATAAAAACAAAGGTGAATGCATAATCTGCAATCACCGAGCAAGCCACAAATTGGGGAGCAAGCAGCTAGAATTTGGTATAATGCACCCTAAAAATAACCCGATAAACCAAATCTTCATGCAATTTAATATGTAGTTTGATTTTAATAACTATTTAATATACTATAATACTTAAGATAAATTCTAAAAAATTCCTTTATAGACAATATTATTAGTGTAAGTGATAGATTCATTTTCTTTGTTGTATGTAAAAGAATTTTAAACCTCTTTTGCTTGTTACCTTAAAAATAATAACATAAAGCCACTTATAAGTAAAAATAAGCTTAGTAAGATATAATCCAATATATGAAAAAAATTGTTCTTGACTTTTATTGATTGACATAGCTTAAGACACAATTAAAGGATATTATCTTTTTTAAAGTTTAAAGGGTTATTTAGAATCAAAAGGAGATAAGTTTTCCCTTAGTATGAAGACTCTCTAGCTAAAATGATTTATAGTCAAAATTATAACACCAAGGACATGATTATCTAACTCTATTACAATTAATCTTGTGCAATTACAAAGTTTAACTAATTAATCTGTGTTTCTTAGTAACATTATTGGAACACCTACTGTCAAAGTAATTATATGGTATGAAAGGCCTAAGTAATTTAAATCATTAAGCAATTCAGGAGTATAAAGATTCTCTAGTGCATCAAAGTTGAAGCTTACTTTGCAAACTAAATTAGAATTGAAATAATTTTTTTCTTCTCTAGGGATTAAAGATAATATATACTTATTTATTTCTCATATTATGTAAAGAGTCAATGCTAGAATGGCTTTATCTCTTAAGAATCATGGATTCATGAATTTTTCAAGCAATGATGAATATGTGGTGTTCATAATGGCTTCCAATGAATGATTAAATTCTATTATTAGAAGCTTGGTATGAATATCTACTTTAACTTCTCCATCATTAAGTTTAGCTAGTTTTCTATCCTTAACCTTAAGGATCCAATTGGCAAAGTCTTCAATTATTGAGAGCTTACACTTGATAGATTTGACTACAATCTCACATTCTTTGTTGAAATTAGTACTTGACAATGTTGCCATAAATAAGCAAAGTTGATTGTCATAAAGATAATGTCAAATTTGTTTGTTCTTAGAATTATCAATAAAATTCGTTTCAAGCCTCTACCAAAAACAATGCATTTACCACGAAAAGGCAATTCTAAATTGCTAGGAATATCTAGCCACATAATGTCTCATAAAGTTCAATCAAGAGCTTCAAAGCAGTGCTTACAAATAAAAAAAAGCCTCATCTTATATTATAAGTTTACATCTTTCTAAAAGTTTTGAAAGACCATTATCTTATTGAATATTACATATAAATCCTTAGTAATATTAAGTGCAATTCAAAATAAAAAGTATGCAATCCTTCCACCAAATAGTAATAAGGATGCTATGCCACTTGATTCAATAATCAAAATAATCTTACCTTCATAGCATAAATTAAAAGTTAAAATCCTTTATAAAAAATTTTTACTGGTACCACTATAGCCATATACAAAAAATATACCAATTTAATTGGAAATTATAGCATTCATGATTATATCAAGGATTCCTTTCTACTTTTAAGTTATTATGCTCATTAGTCTATTGAATTTTACATGCAAAGAAAGTCTATTATAATTTGATTCTTCCAAGATCAATCTATTTTGTTTGTCTAATAAATTTAATTGTTATAGAATTGGCATTAGGGATATTTTTCCAATGTTCTTCCATCAATTCATAATAATTTGTCAATTTCCATTAAAGTAAATGTCTTCTATTGTTCTTCACATAGAATTAGATCTATAAGTGAGAAAGTTAAAATTTTGGTTTAAGTTATTGTATTAAGGAGTATGTTAAGTATTAATTACAATTTAAATATAATAATAATTAAATAAGGATTGATGATGATATAAAAATTCAAAAGGCATATATAAATAAAAGCATTATTTAATATATATATATATATATATGCTAAAATATCTAATGATATTATGAGAGCTATTAATATAATGCTAACACTAAATGTACAAATTTTTACATTAGGTCTTCTCATAAGTTATAAAATATTTTCTCATAACATAATCTCAATCATATGGTACTATAACTATAATTATAATATTATAGTTATAAGAAAGTTTTACCAGTGCCGCCATAGCCTTAAGTAAAGAATGCATCACTTTAGCTAGAAATTATAGTATTCAAAATCATATCAAGGATTCCTTTCTATTCAAGTTATTGTACTTGTTAGTTTATTGAATTTTACATGTAAAGAACTCTATCATAATTCAATTTATCTTATATCAATCTATTTTATTTGTTTGATAAATCTAATTTTTAAAAAATTGGTATTAAGGAATAGTCTTCCAAAGTTCTTCCATTAATTGACAATAGCTTGTTAATTTCCACTATAGTAAATGTCCTCTATTGTTCTTCATATAGAATTAGACCTATAAATGAGAAAATTAAAATATTAATTCAAGCTGTTGCATTAAGGAGCAAGTCAAGTATTAATTACAATTTTAATGTAGTAATAATTAAATAAGGATCGATAATGTATCAAAATTCAAAGGGTATATATAAATAAAAGCATTATTTAATATATATGTATATAAATATATTAAAATATCTAATGATATTGTGAGAGTAATAAGTACAAAGTTGATACTAAATGTGCAAATTTTTACACTAGTTCCTATCATGAGTTATAAAATTTTTGGTCATAACATAATTACAATCATATGTTGCTATAAATATAATCATACTATTACTAATCTTATTTGGTGCATTATTGCTTATAGTCTAAAGTTTGCAATAAAAATAAATAAATTTAAAAAAAAACCTTAATGCTAAATATTTTCTTTTTGTTACATTTTGATATGATATTATGAAATATAAGACCACAATATACTATTTTAAACTATTAGGACAACATAATAAGATAATACAAATACTTATTTCCCTTTATATAATATATGCATACAATAATAAAGAAAAGTTCTAATGCTAAGATAAACTTTAAAACAAAATAATAAACTACAACTTAACAAAAAGAATTTTTTAACTTTCTATTGCATTCTTCTTTTCCCCAAGTATTGGATGTCTTTAGAGAGAATCTACTAAGTTTCTTACCATGCATATTAAGGTTAAAATATATTATTTTATAAAAAAATAGTCGCAAAAAGTCTCCTTAAAGAATGTCCCGTAACCTAAAAACGACTTCCTTAATTGCTTCAATGAATTCTTTATTATCATCAAGTAAACTCATGGAACTTTATGCCTCTCTAAATGTTTTATGAAGGATACCACTAACTATAAGTATATCTTCATATGAAGTTACACCTTTGAACTTTGTGAGCAAGAATCTTAGAAAACAACATTCACCACTACTTGAGGGACATAATGTAATATGCTAATTGTAAAACCATGTTTTCTTAAGTACTACTTGAGCCTTGGCCAGTCTATTGATAAAGATCTATTATTTATTCCCATATGCATTAATAAACCTCTTAATATACTTTATTTGCTTCTGTTTAAGGCATAAAAATACTTTGTGCAATAATAGTTCTACTCATAACTTTATCAAGATTTGCATTATCTTTATAATAGATAAACTACTCATTTGGAAAGTGAAAATGAAGCCTTTACACTAATTGTAATCTATAATTGATGTTATACCTAAAAATAAGTCATGATGCTTCATAAAATAAGCTAAATTTACAATCATAATATAATTTAATCTCATCAACTTCTTTATTCTTTCATCTTAGTTAGCAATTTGATGGAGGGTAATCATGACTTGATTGCGAACCTTATTAATATGTTTGAAATAGTACTTAATAAATCTTGACTAATTGCATGATTTAATATTTATATAGGCTTGATAATTTAATAATAAATGAAGATTGTAAAGAATAACATAATCGTTGTTAAAAAGAACTTCACTATGGAAAAAATTTGAGAATATAGAGATAAATCTTAAGCATGTCATAATTCATAAATACAATTAAATAATTATAACAATTATATGGAAGTAGATTAAACAAATACCTCAATATCTTTTTATCTTCATAAATTATTAAGTGATTGACAATTCCTAAAATCCCTAATCCTTTATGAGTAACTAAATCAAGCTAACAGCTTACACAAGGAATAAAGATTAGAAGTACACAAAGAAAAAGGGTTCGCTAAGCATGCTTAGTATGTGAGCAAGCTAAATGGAATAGAAAAAATGTCTTGTTCATGGTGATGTACCAAAGGTATTTTATAAGACTTGGGACATTTATAAAGGTGTTGGAATTTAGGCTAATCTAGGACTTCTCATGATTAAGTCTAATCTTTGTATAATAGAGTACATTTTGCCTATAATCGTACCTATTGATTAGTATTAGGGCCTATGCCATGCTAATAGGATTAATCTCTTAGTCAATGCTAACTAAATTAGTGAGATTCAAGATGAGATGGACTCTTTTACCAAGATTTTATTTGGAAAGTCTGACATTTTAAGATAATATATTAGTTCAGCCAAGTAAATTTTGATCGGTTAATTTGGTATTTATCACTTGTCTTCCTTTTTCTTCGAGGCCATCCGACCTATATGATAGAACTTTCTAATTTCTTATGTACTCTTGTATTTATAGGTGCCAATACTTATGTTTTAAATTTGAAATGACTTTTCACTATGATTGATATCCTAACCATTTATTTAAATGCTATCTAAGTCATTAAATGCAAAAAATATTTGTCTTTTTTATCCTAGCTTTCTAATTTCTTGGCCATTAGATCTTTAGTAGTTTTTTCTTAGGTGGCGTTTGATTCGCAAAATATTTTTAACATTCCCGAGAATGTTTTAAAGGAATATTACATGCTCATGTTTGGTTCAAGGTTTGAAAAAAAAACTTAGGAATGTCACATTCCCGAAAATCTTTTTAGCCCAACATTCCTCTAAATATATTCTCATGGAAGAAATGGATATCTCAGATTTTCATAGAATGGGAATGTGATATTAAAATATTTCCAGAAAAATTTATAGTGAACTAAATATAGGAATGTTATATTCCTATTAATTAAATTCCTAAGAATCACATTCCTGGGAATGTATACTTTCCTGAGAATACAAGATCCTGTAAACTAAACGTTACCTTAGAGTAATCCTGGTCATCCAAGAAAATAGTTTCATATACTCTTTTTCTAGTGGCTTTTTTCACTTTTGACCTTTGTTTTTCAACTCTAGACTTGATTCTTTTGCAACTAAATAATTTCAAAGATTTTCACTTTAGATATTCTTCTTCTTAATGTAATGCTATGTTGTTTCTTCTTTTAAATTGTAATTTCTTATTTTCTATATTAGTTTCTCTAGTATCTACTACTTTGTGAACTTTGTTGATCATTTCTTGTTATACTTTGCATTGTACTTTTTATGCTTCCTAAGAAAAACTATTTATTTCTCATTTTAATCTAAATAACCATTATGATTTCTTTTGATTGTGTTTATATTTATTTATAACTTTTAGTATGAATAGTCAGTCGAACCTACAACCATTTTTGAGAATCCATTCAAATTTTACTGCCCTTAACCTTTAATTTTATTTTCTTGAAGGTTATGTTTTGTTGTTAATGTCTTTTCTGGTACATCATGCTTTTAAGACTTTTTCAACCTCATCTAGCATTACAAATTTCTTATTAATCCTTATAACTTGATGTATTTTTATGATTCTTCCATCTCTATCTAGCTTCTTAAGTTTCTCTTTGCTTATTTCTAAAAAAGATCGATTATTTCGTCTACTCTTTATGCTACCTCTCACCATAGTTATGGTTAATTAATTTAAAGACATAGATAATAAAGATCTTACTTCATGTTTAGTAGGTGGGCTCAAAAACTTAAAAATTAGGTGAACATTAATGTGAAAAATACTTCTACTTTTAGTCGATGGGTTAAACCAAATGTTATATTTGATCTGCAAAAGCACTACTTGATTATGGATGACATAGGAATTGAGTTCCTAGGTGGAAGGAGGACGAATATGCTTGTAGTTATGATACAAGCTTGTTCTTTATGTTTTATGGTGATATTGTTCAATAAGTTAGCATTTTCCTTTTTCTTAATCTTTTAATAGCACATAACAAGGCAATTGAATGTTTGTCTAACTTGAAACACTTGGTATCTTTTTGCCTATTTCGAAGATAAAACCTAAATTTTATAATTCTAAAGCTTTCTCCTACTTTTATACTTTTTTTATATTAGAAGAATAAATCATAGACTCATATTATGCAAAAGATCAATTCAATTAGCTACTTTTCATTGACTTGTATCTTAACTCAAGGGATGGAATAGTAGCTTCTTTAAGATACAAAAAGTAAAGGATGTCAAGCTATACTAGTTATTGAATGGTAAGCAATGTTATCTAATAAAATGGGATCAAGGTTATGAATAGTCTACCCCTCCGAAACTCCAAAGTTTTAATACTAGAGATCAAAATATAATTATTTATCTTTTATGTTGCATCTAAGAGAAACTTCTTAACATTATCTTTGTTTATAGTAAATATTTTTGACACTATTTTATCTTTTCTTATTATATAATTATTGAATTTTTCTTTTTTTACGAAGTTTTGGCTTAAAGTAAAAAACTTTGAGATCTTTCCTTTTACCTTGGATCTTATTCAAATGGCACTCATTTAGAAAGAATATTTAAAGAAAAAAAAATAGAAAAGGCAAAGTTTTGCTATGGTTGCTTAAGTTTGAGAGCTAGGTCTAGTCAATGATATTTAAGCGGATGCTACTGTTGTTTAGGAAAACTTTAGGGTTCAGTTGCTAAGGGAGACCCATGCCCTTAGTTAATTAAAATCTACTCCTAAAGATAAGAGATAGAAGAGGAAATGTGATGTTAAGGTTATCATAATGAAATGTAATACTAAAGTTATTATCGAGAATGTTGACATTCTCGAGTTGAGCAATAGTATCGACTTCAAAGTATTGCTTATAGATATCGCTTCATATGCTAATGGTACATCTCAAAGCCTTTGGTATAAAAATGTTAATTTTACTCTATAGATGTGAAGTCAAATAATGATAAAGGTTAATTGAAAGAAAAATTGAAAATACCAAGTAGAGTTTAGCAATAATATGCAGTTAGAATTAAGCATTAAAATCTATCCTTGAGGCCATTCCTTCAATAGAGAAAAATAATGGTGCATCCTTAAAAAGCTACCTAGAAGTGACCTAAAGGAACTTCACTACTACTCGCCAATACTTGGAGAAAAAAACTTTGAAACTTTTAAATAAAAATAAGAAGGAAGTAGATTTGGAAAAGAAATGTAAGGAAGAATAATAGAATTATATGCTTTTAAAGAAAGAGAAAAAGAAACTTAAAGCTTTTTTTACCACCTACCTTAAAAAAAGAACAAGAATGGGAAAAATAAGTTATCTAAAAAGCATAAGAGATAAAGACTTTAAGGGTGCAATCTTATACATTGGATTTTAAACTACTAAATACTCAAGTTAAGTGTTGGCCCCTATTTTGGTAAGGTTTTAAAGCAACTATTGAGCAAATTAAGTACTTTAAAGATTTACTCTTCTTTTACTAATAAGGATATTACTCTTCAAAACTTATTGCAGAAAAAAAGGAATGCCTCATGATTTTGTAATGGATGTACTGATTTTGGTGAATGCGATCATTACTACTTTATGATTTTCTGTTTAAGTATATTTTATGGCTTCCAATAGGCTTTTAACTATTTATACTATTCCTCACTTTTCAATTATCATGATTAAGCGATATTGTTCTTATATATTTCTTTTTTCATTTTATGACCATGTGAATGTCAATTTTCATTTTATGATATGTTAGTTTAATTTGTCTATTTAAGCTTTTCATCAAATTTACCTAATAAGTTAGTAGTTTACTTATTGACACTTAGTGAAAAAAGGATTAATATGAATGAACCTTAGGATTTTATCATTTTTCTTGATAATTTCAAGGTTGATTATTTTTCCCAATTGTGGTACATTTTCTTATAGTTTAACTTTTATGGTAGCGTATGGCCTATTTATGTTTTAAGGTACCAAAGGCATGTAGCTTGCTCCGGCTTTACAATATAAAGGTGCATAGCTCACTTAGGCTTTGAAATACTAAAGGTGTGTAACTTGATCAGGCCTTGAAATGCCAAAAGTATGTAACTCACTTAAGCTTTGAAATACTAAAGCCTTGTAACTTGCTTGGGCTTTAAAGTGCTAAAAACGTGTAACTCACTCAAGCTTTAAAGTGTCAAGGATATGCAACTCTTACAAGCTTTAAAGTGTTAAAGGCATATAACTTGCTTAGCTTTGAAGTGTTAACAACCTATAACTTACTTAGGCTTTAAAGTGTCGAAGGTGTGTAACTCACTCAAGCTTTGAAGTGTTGAGTAATTTGTTCAAATTTTACACTATTCTTATTGAAAATGTTTAACTCTATTCAACTCTTTATAAAGTATTACTTGTGATGGGTAGTATTCCAAGTTTGATGGATTGGTATTTTTTCAATTGTTTCTAACCTAAACGTTTTGTTTCCTTGTTGTTCTTTAACTTATAATGACCTTTCCTAATTTAGGGTCAGTTTTTCTTTATTTATTTTATTATAAAGTCCTTTAGCCCATTTAAGTACTAATGATCCTTTAAGGAAACATCATATCTTGATCTTCTTGTAGGAATATTTTGTTAGCCTTCTTTTATAACTCTTGGTTTTAATCCAAGTTGTGTCTCAAATTTTAAGTAGAAGGTATAGGTCTTGACTTTGACAAATTCAATTTACTTCTTCCTTATGTCATTCATGTCACTTACTATATTCTTTAAGTTTGATTAGTAGCATAGCTTCTAAATGGTAGGTTAGCTTGAAAGGAGTTTTACCCATGGATAATTGGGGTTTGGTTCTATATGACTATAAGATGCTCAAAAGTTCTTCCACTCATTTATCTTTTGCCTTTTTGAGCTTTTATTTGAAGCTTTTTAAGATGATTCAATTAGTTAATTATGCTTGGCTATTCGATTGGGGGTTCCATGGATATAAACTTTTACTAGATTTTTAGTCTAGTAGGAAAATCATTCAAGACATAAGATGCCTATCTTTTAATATATATTTCTATTAGAATTAACTATATGCCCTTGGTGGAAGCTTATGAAGCTTTCCATCATGAATTGGGTCCCCTTGTTAGATACTAACATTTCTAGTAAACTAACCTTGTATATATAATAGAGTTAGCATAGTAGAGTGATGTTTATCCAATCAGATTGGATTTTATGATTTTACCTATATTTATTAGATTTCTAAAAGAGTTTTTGTATAACTTGTTTCATAATAGATGCGAAAGGTTCAATTTCTTTCCATTAAGTAAAGTAATCCACTACTATAACTAAGTAATTTAGCTACCTTGGTGCAATTGGTAGTGGTCCCAATAAATTTATTCCCTATTTTCCAAATGGCCATAAGGAGATGATAGGTTTCATTAGTGTCTATGGTTGTCTTTGAATTTTTGTGAACCTTTGGTGTTTGTCACACTTCCAAACTAGTTCAGTGGCTTTTCTTTTCATTTTGGATCAATAATACCTTGAGCAAATGGCTTTTAAGGTTAGAGTCGTTCTTGTCAAATAATTCCTACATATCCTTTCATGTAATTCTCGCAACACATAGTCAACCTCTTCTAAGAAGAAACACTTAGGCAATGGCAAGTTGAGGTTATGTTTATATAATCATCCATTATTGGTGAAGAAGTGAGATATTTGCCTTCATAACTTGTGTCTATTATTTTTCCCATTTGGTAGCTCATATTTTTCAAGGTAAACTAAGATAAGGTGATCTAATAATTAGGCTAATTGATTTGTAATACTCCAACTTCCTTTATGCTTGGTATTTCATCAACTCCTATATAATTGTGTAGTTATTGACCATTATTTTTACACTAGCTACCTATGTTAATGCATCTACCGTTTTATTCTCTAATTAGGGTATCTTCAATTTATACCTAAATTTTGTTAATAGGTTCTTCATCTTCTCTACATACTTAACTATATTAGTGTCTTTCACTTGTATTCTTATGTCAACTAAATGATGGCCAAATTAAAGTTACTAAGGACTTGTATTATTTTAACTCTGACTTCATTTGTTAACTTTAGGCTAGTTATGATAGCTTTATATTTAACTTGATTATTCATAGTTTTGAACTAAAATTTGATTGAATACTCTAAGATAATTCCACATTACTTTTTAAAATTACTTTTGCTCCATTCCTACATTTACTTGATGATCCATCTATATGCATGATCCATTCTGTAAACAAAATGGCTTCATCCTCTCAAGTCATTTTTACTATGAAGTTAACTAATGACTAGGATTTAATTACTTTCCTAGGTTCATAAATGATACCATATTCTTAGGGTTTTATTAACCAAGCTTCTAATTGTTTAGCGAGGTCAAGCTTATATAAGACTTGGCTTACAGGTATGCTTTTTAATACTATTATCTGATGACCTTGGAAGTATAGTTTGAGTTTTTTCAAAGTAACTAGTAAAGTGAATACAAGTTTTCTAATCCTTTAATACCTTATTTTTGCATCATAAAGGATCTTACTAATGAATTAAATTGGGTTTTGTGTCATTTCATACTCCTTGATAAGGATTAAGCTGATTAGTACATTAAATGCCACTAAATACAAATACAATATGTCTCCTTATTCTAGTCGACACAACATTGGTGGTGTGGCTAAGTATTACTTCAATTTGACAAATGCTTTTTTGCATTTGCTATTCCACTCAAAATCTCTTATGGCTTTTAGAAGATGATAAAAATGAAAACATTTGTCTACAAATCTGGATAAGAACTTAAAGAAAGTTGTTAATCTGTCATTAAAGGTTTAGACTTCTTTGATGGTTAATGAGCTTTGCATCTACATGATTGCTTAGTATTTTATAAGATTTGCTTCAATTTCTCATTTAGTAAGCATGAAACTTAAGAACTTCCCTATCTTAACTCTAAAGGCACATTTTTTTGGGTTAAGCCATATTTAATACCTTTTTAAAACTTTAAATGTCTTAGTAATTTCTTTCTAGTGTCATTCCTTTAAGGTTGACTTTATGGTCATATTGTCTACATAAACCTCTATATTTTTACCTATTAGTTTGTGAACACTTTATTTGTCATATGCTAATATAATTCACTAACATTTTTAAGGCTAAACGACATCATCTTATAACAAAAAATTCCTCCATTAATTATAAAGGTAGTTTTGTCTCCATCGTTAGGGTGCATCGTCATCTAGTTGTACCTTGCAAAAAGTTATCAAAAGTAAGGATTTTAAAGCCTCAAAAATTATTAACTAGTTAATTAATATTAAGTGAAGGGTAAGAATTCTTTGGTTAAGCTTTGTTCAAGTCTGTATAGTCTACACACATTCTCCAAGTGTCATTTTCCCTTTTCACTAAGACTACATTTGCTAGCCAAGTAATGTGAAGGACTTCCCTGGTATTTGATTACTGCTTATCTTTCTCCCCTTATTTTTATCTTTTTTTTGTTGCATTAGTTTAATGGCTAGGTTTATAAAAGCTTATAACAAGCTATTGACAAGTCAATATTGGGCATTTTAACTAAGGATTACGCAAAAACTATGCTATCATCTTTCATCATGTTTGTTTTATTCTTCTAACTTTGCACCTATTTTCACTATTTTTTCATCATTACTTTCAAACAATTTAACCTTTTCGAGCTTAACTTCTAGTTTTGATCTTCTAAGGTTATTCGATTAGATATTTAGAAGAGTAGAGTTAATTAATTAATAATTTTTTAATGAACCTTATTTTCGCATTAGTTCAGAATCGACCTCTTTTCCTTTTAGGTTAACTATATAGAATTGGCATTATTTTCTAATGTCTCCCCTTAATTGTCCAATGTCACTTTGAATGTTAAATTTTATTAGAAAATGCAGTGTAAAAATAATGGCTTTAATTAGTTTTAGTGATAGTTAGCTTAGGATAACATTATATGTGCTATTCAGCATTAAAATTACTAAAAAGTATACATTGATATCTTTCAATTTATGGTCAAAACCTATAGTAACTTTTAATATTATTGTCCCATTAACTTGTACTTACCTTCTCGTAAACCACATGAGTACCCTAATGTAAGGTTTATACATATCCTTTGATATTCTCTTGTTTTTGGGTATTTTTAAATATATGACATCTATTGAGCTCCTTTGTTGATCAGGATTCATTTCATAAAATAATTACCAACCATTGTTGTAATAAGCATTAGATCGTCATGATCCTGGTTAGTATTCCTAAAGTCCTTTCTATGAAGTTGATCACTTTTAACTTTTCTTTATGTTATTTTTACCAAATTGTGAGAATCTACTTAGTGTGCCACTTTCTTACTTTGTTTATACTACCTCCACTTACAAACCTTCCTACTATTATTTTAATGACCTATATTTTTTTTTTTTATCATTTATGTGGCTATGTTTTGATTTTTCCTACTCTTTGGGATGTTAATCACTTGTCTTATATTTTTCATACTTTGAGAGTATCCTTTTCTAATTAAGTTTTTCACTTCATTCTTAAATGTGACATATTTATCTTATTATGATTATAATCTCTATGGAATTTGTAGTACTTAGTCCTATCGACTAAAGAGTGCTTTTGCTTTTTGGGGGTTGAGAATTTTATTAATTCAGACACTTTCACATCATACATTATTTTACTTAGAAAAGCATATAGAGGCTTATAATTGTTGAATTGTCCTTATAGAATTATACAATCATGTTTTTATGGTTTCAAATTCTAGCCAATTTCAATTTGAACTCGATTGTACTGTTGCCTATATGGGTTTTATTCCTTACCATATATGAATTTCTCTGCTCAAGTTAACAATTCTTTCAAGTTAGGGATAAGTCATTTTGCTAAAGATATGGTGAAATGTCCAGGGTGTAGGCCCACTATTATCCAATGAATAGCCATGCTTTTATTAAGGTTTTTTATCTTTAGGACCAGTGAATTGAACCAAGCGAGATATTCCTGCATTGTTTCCCATTGACCTTGTTGAAAGTTCACCAAATCTACAAATGTTTTCTTTGAAAGTTGACTAGTTACAAAGTGTGCTTGGAATGCCTTAACAAGCTATTTGAAATTTGAAACTAATTGGCTTGACAAGAAATTGAACCATTGTAACCCAACTTCCTAAAAAATGGTGAAGAATACACAACATATAATGGTATTAAGTGCACCAGATAATAGCATAGAAGGCTGAAATGCTTCTAAATGTCTTTTTTGGTAGTTTGAACTAGATAAGGAGATATGTGGTTATGATATTTGTTGTAAAGGAATGAAAAATACAAACATTCAAAACCTATGACAACCACATCAAACAAACATTCCACACTAATTGACTAGTATTATCCCATCTATACCACCTTTTCCCCTAGATAATTTATTAAATGTGATAAATACAAAGATACCAATTATTAAAATTGATCCTACCATATTATGCTCTAAAATTTTTCCCACCATTAGAAATTAATTATATTGTTACAACTAAATAACTTCTCACTATACACAAATGGCATGGCTCCCCTATTTGTTTAACGTGAAGAATATTAAAAGTTTTTGAAAGCACTCCTTTATTACCTTTTTTAGCACGAAAAATATGATTAATTTTCATCTTTTACAATTTTTTATGAGCTTTCTCATATATGAACGCTTCATAAGCTTTTAAAGTTTAACTTCGATAGTGTGTTAAGGATCATAAATCATGCCAATAAGATTACTTCCACATGCTTTGACTTTAAGAATAAGAAATCATCTTATTTATGTGAGATCAAGATGAATTGGAATATTTTTGTAAGACATGGTTGCCAAATAAGCCATTAATGATGCCAAATGATGATTCCTGAAATGTTTAATCCTTCGAAAGTGGTTGAATTGAATTGATAGCCTATACAAGGAACAAATGTCAAATGTGCATAGTGGAAAGGGGTTAATCGAGCACACTTTAATGCCTAAGTTAGTGTACAAGCAAGCCTAATAGAATAGAAAAGTTTCTTGTTTATGGTGATGTACTAAAGGTATTTTATAGGACTTGAGACATTTATAAAGGTGCTAGAATTTTGGCTAATCTAGGACTTCTCATGATTGAATCTATTCTTTATATAATAGAATATATTTTGCTCATAATCATACCTATTGGCTAGTATTAGGGCTTATGTCATATTAATTGGATTAGCTTTTTAATTGATGCTAACTAAGCTAGCAAGGTTCAAGGTGAGTTAGGCTTTATTGCTAAGATTTTATCTAGAAGGTCTTATCATTTTAGGATAGTTCATTAGTTTGACTAGGTCAATTTTGGTCCACTAATTTGGTATTTATTAATGACTATATAAGTTAAAAAGATATACCTTATACCCAAAGAATTGAGGCCCTGCAAGAAACATGTAATGAATACAAAGAAAAACAAATGTTGGAATAAATTAAGCATATTAATTTTCTTTCTCATTACTTTTCTTATTACTCTAATGCCAATATTAAATGATGAGAACCTCTCAAATCTAGCTTATTTTTAGTTTGTGATGCTAGTAAGTGATGGTAAATGGAAAGAGAGACTAAGAGATCTTTATATAGAGTTTCAAATAACTTAACCCATTAAAGAGTCATGGCCTTTCAACCTTTTCCATTAAATTAAGGAATTTTGTTCCATTATTTTAATTGACCTTTCTAGTGTTAAAATTATTCATTTCTCCTATAAGAAAAATATAAAATGTACCTACTAACCTTAGTTAATGAATATTATTTCACCTTAATATGACCTTAATATAGAAGTTACACAACTATAATCATGATTATTTAATAAATAAATGAGTCATTTAATGTACTTAATTGGTAATGGTTACAATAATTAGTTAGGTTTACTCATAATCTTAATAGGTAGCGATTACAATAATTAATAGAATTTAATCATAATCTTGAAATGTAATGGTTATAATAATTACAAGGACTTGACCACAATGATGGCAATATATGGTCATGAAAGCTTACTAATTCTATCATTTTATTCTTTATTATTATCTTTCCATTATTTATTCTTTATTATTGAAACTTTTAATATGATTTTACAAAGATATAATGTTATATATCCCAATTTGTTAAAGAAAAAAATATACTCTAATTCTTTAATATATTTTAATTAAAATTTATTCTATTTTTATTTTTAAATAAATTTATTTTTAATATTTAAATTTTTATATATAAACATATTATTCTACAAGCTAACCTAATCTATCTTAAAATTAAGTTGGATATCACAAAAATAAACCAATTTAAATATTAATCCAAATAGGCTTACTACTATAGGTCATGGTATTGTACAAATCAGTAAAAGACTAGGCTAGATTAGTCCACTCTTAATGCTAATTATAAGCTTTGGTTAATTATTAAAGCATTCAACATTTTCTTTGCATAGAAAGTAAAAAAACACATGCAGATTAGCTCTGTTTAGTGCTCACCTTACATATTGTTGTTCATAAAAAAAATTTACATTAAAAAAATTAAAGGAGCATATTTTATCTCAATATTTTTCAAAAATCAATCTTGGACCTTTATTTATTTTGTACAATAACCATGATGTCTTATTTTATATATTCACTAATTAGTTAATTTATATAATTTCAATATTTAAGACATCATTTTTAAAGAAGAGCAATAGTAAGCCTAAATTAGTGACTTCCAATAAGAGTAAGAAAAGTAGAGAAAGACTCATCAATGACCTACCATAAAGTTAATATTTAAATATAGCATTCAAAATATATTAGATTTGGATTAGGGTCTATTTATTTTAGGAAAAAATGATTTTTTGGAAATTAGTTTTCTAACTTTTATATGTTTGGAGGTAATAATAGGAAAGTTGGTCAAGGAAAAATGAAATTTGATTAGCTAAAAATGATAGTGTATTTGAAGGAAAGTGATTTCCTCTTTCAATTAAAAAAAATAATTTCCTAAATCACCTTATATTACATAATATTATTCCTTTACTTTACTTCTCTTTATTTTCTCTTTACCTTTTCTATCCTATTTTTTTCTATATCTCTTTTTAGCTCACTTCATTCTTTATCTACCATTTTCTCTCCCATTATTCTCCTTTTACCTCTCTCATTTCTCATTGTTTTATTTTTCTTCGCTCTTATTCTTCCATTTCTCTCATAACTCTTTCTCTCTTTATTTGCTAGCTCTCAACCTATTCTTTCATTTGTCACTATCTTGGTCTTATTTCCCTTTTTCTTTCTTTCATTCCATTCACATGAATATATTAAAAATTAAGAAAATATTTGAACAACTAAGAGAGCTAAAAAATATAACTATCAATTTTGGACAAAATTTAATAAATATGAACTAATTTTATGAGTAAATAAAAATAAAAATATCAATATTTTTCTTTAAATGTTTTTTTTAAAGTAGAATACATTTAATTGTAGATTTTTACTACTAAGCATTAGTTGACTCCTTTCTAGGTAATATTTTAATAATAAAATGATTATTGCATGGCATAACCTAAAAAAATTGTATGCATAATGATATTTTTCAATAAAAGATAATAGTTTTCTTTCATTCATCAAATAAAAAAAGGTATTTTCTTTTATATTGTTAAAATAGTAGAAAATAAATTCATTTTCTAGAAATGTAATTTCTGAGGAAAGTACATTTTACAAAATTTTATTTTTTGTCAAAACAAGTAGAATCTTTGATTAAATTAATAAATTTAGATAGGTAGATTGAATAGGCCAATAATTGTTTACATATATGTTTAAATAGGTCCAAACTTAACAAATAACAATAAATAAATAATAATAAAGGTTAGTTGCTTGAGAAAGAGTCACTTGTGAATCTAAGTTAACCCAAATTTGTTACATTAATTTAATAAGTAAAAATTTATGTTAGGTTAATATTAAATCAAATTCCCTTTTTTATTTGGTTAAGATCAGATCAAGTTATTATAATGTCATTTAGACATTGACATTTGTCAAGTAGTTTCAAATGAATTTTATAACTTATTATATTTTAAATATTAATTTATGTTACTTATTATTTGAAATCAATTGTATTAATAATTATGACTCCATGCTTATAATATCAAACAACCAAAAGTTATAAATTTTGCCAAATTGACATTGGTTGAAGTCAAATCATGGATAATTGGATTAAAAGGCGAAAGCTTTTATTGGAAAACTCTTGCAAACATTCTTGACTAGTATTTTTTTCCTCCCCTTCAATGGACGAAAGGTTTATACTCTTTCCAAATCCAAACTTTCTAGTTAATTTAGTGGTTAATACTTGTTTGAATCAAATTAATTAACATTTGACAATGGTTTTTGGAATCAATCTAATTCAATTTATTGCAATCCTTTTCCATTTTTTTGGAAGAGCGATTTTCTTGTACAAAAATAGTCTTTCCGTTGTGTCTCGAGTAAGGAAAATGAGCTAGTTTGAAAGCTTATTTGAGTCACACAACCAATCTGCAAGTAATATATATCATCTACAAGACAGTCCTCGGTTTAGACTTTATCATGGGCCAATCCTCCAGTTTAATCCTGAAGTAGTGCAACACAATAGAGAAAGATGGAGTTATTGCTTAATTTGCTATTTGTTAAATGACAAATATATTTCAACTCACTTTTTAGATGGCATTTTGCATAATACATAGAGGCTTAGAGGATGTTTTAAAGTAATTGAAAAGGTGTGCAAAGTGTACACCATTCAATTTCAAATAGAATAGGATAGAGATTACATTTTTAGAAGTGGACCATGGCCTGCTAGAGGTGCTTTATTGATACCAGATACTTAGAAGCCTAAGGCTAAATATCTTCCCTATTTGGGTCTAAGTATGGGGCCTACTATTAAAATACCAAATAGTCCCGTTTGTTAAATAAATAGGCTCTATGAGTGATGAAATCTAGTGGATCAATTGGTCATCTAGATACTCACATAATCTTATATTTATTCAAATGAGAATCCATACTTATGGGATTTTATTTACAAGTGGTTGATGGATCTCATGTTTGGGTTCAATACAAATTTGAGTGAATGTTTAGCCTATGCTTTGCTTGTGGTCATATTGGTCATTCTCATGATCCATTTGTTCATAGCTACAACTAAGTTTCTAAAGATATTGAAAGACAAATGAGTTTTATTCGAAATCAGTTCCATGTTGAAACAAGTGTAGTCATGGAAAAACCACATTTTGTAACTGATGAAAGGGCCTCTTAAACTAGTTTACGAAGACAAACTACTAAAGTTAGACTAAGATTTAAGTCTAATAGTCTCTATTACTTTGTTATGGATGTTTTTAGAGCTCATACAAATTCAAATTAAGAACAAGTCATTTCTTTTGATGATTTACAATAGGGGTAGTTTGAGGAACTTTAGAGGAAAAGCCTTCTAAGAACATGGAAATAAAAGTAGAAATTAAAAATAATCCTCATATTAATATGCCTAATAATGAAATACAAGAGGATTTTGCAATAAATCTTTTAAATGAAGAAGTGCACTTAAATTTGCCATCAGATCCTTTTCACTAAAATATTAATTCATCAAAAGATAGTACATGACTTAATACTTTGTATACAGATGGTGGATTAGATCTGTCGATAGTTTAACCTTTTGTTGATAAAGACTTTTCCTAAGTTATGAGGCATTTAATAATTCTAGAGGGCTCTTAGTTTTTGACTAATGCCTCTTTTATTCAATCTACTGACGAGAAGGGGGAATCCATTAATGTTGTGGAGTTACAAGCTTCTACTTTCCATTTCATTATGGACTTAGATAAAAAAATATATATTGAAGTAAACATCTTACTTACGTTTACAGAAACTAAGGAATAGACTCAGAGTTCAACAAGAGAAATTTAATAACATTCCTCTATTAGAATGTCACGCATCCTTAGAAGAAGACTATAACTTGGGAACAGTTGTAAATTGATTGCTAGATTACATAGAAGTGGAAGAAGATCTAACATGCCTTCTTTTAGGAGATTAGGTTTGCCTACCATTTATGAGGGAGCACAAAACCTATAGCCTTTTTGTCTCTTGAAGAGGAATTGGTAACTGAGAGGCATCAAAATTAATCTATGATTTTTAATTGAAATATCTATTATTCTCAATCTATTAGGCCATTGTCTACTTTTGATTAGGCATATTATTCAACTTTCTAGACCTGGTATATTATATTAGGAGCTTTTATTTGGTTTAATTAGTTTATAAGTATTCAAGGGCAGTCAATTATATTTAAACTTAATAAGAAAAGAAGGCATGACATTGATGATAATCAATTCGTTAAAAGAAGAGCTATTATTATTAAGTATTTGGATCAAGAATTTTTGGAGCTTCAAAATTTGCAGTAGCTTGAAGAAAGGGCCTCATTCAGTAGTGTTATAAAACAAATAGAACAGAATTTGAATTCAAGTTAAATAAAAGAAGATATATCAATTAAGATTGCATCTTCACAAGGTACAAGCATAGGAGAAAGCCTTTCTAGGAAAAGAGGACATGATAAGCAAATAGAAAATGAAAATAATAGTAAGTTAAGGAGAAATCTTGATGACTTTTGTATTTCTGCAGAAGCTATTACCTAGTCTTTAAAGCAAGAAGACCAGGAATTTGATTTAAGTTCTAAACATCCCGAAGATATGCTGATGGATAATCTTTTGGCAAATTTGGCTTTATGCTTTTTAGGTTTCTAAGAAGTTATCCTTAATCAGCCTCCTAGATTGCCATGAAAATTTTATCCTAGAATTGTAGAAGTTTAAGTTGTACCTCTATAGTTCTTTTTCTGAAATAGCTAGTGGAAAGAAATAATCCAGATTTTATATTCTTAACAGAAACTATGGTATCTTTACAAAAGGTGAAAATGGTTCTAAACAATATAGGATTTCATCATATAGCTGGTCTTAATGCAGAAGGTCATGAAGTTAGTATTCTTTAGAGTTGGAATGATGATTTTATGGTTGAGCCAATTTAAGTGATGCATCATTAGTTTTACTTGAAGCTGACTTATCCATCTTTTGATTCTGTGTTTATTACAAGCATTTATAGACCTTTAAGGCAACATAATCATCGAATATTATGGTAATTTATGAAGGCAAAAATGGTTCTAAACAATATAGGTATATTTACAAAAGATGAAAATGGTTCTAAGCAATATGGGATTTCATCATATAGCTGGTCTAGATGCAGTAGGTCATGGAATTAGTATTCTTTGAAGTTGGAATGATGATTTTATGATTGAGCCAATTTAAGTGATGCATCATTAGTTTTACTTGAAGATGACTTATCCATCTTTTGATTCTGTGTTTATTACAAGTGTTTATAGACCTTTAAGGCAACATAATCATCGAATATTATGGTAACTTATGAAGTAGAATTGTCCTATTGTAGCTATTGACACATGTATCATAACATATTCAAAATTAGATATTACTAATTGATAAAAAAATTTCCAAGATAAGGTAAAAACCAAGTTGAATCCCTAGTGATTCACTTCATATATTCTTTCACAATGATTTATTAACCATAATTAAAAATATAATGCAAAACATAATAGAATGCAAATATGCAATATGATATACATAATATAAAACAAAACTGATTGAATGTATATAGAACTAAATAAGAGGTTTTCATTAAAAAATTTAAATAGAATGCATTAACAAAACAAAATACAAAAATAACATATAAAAGTAAAAAAAATAATATAGCAAAGTAATTGATTTAAAGATTTGAGAGCTTCTATATAGATTAATCACAAATAAAATATATTTGACAATTCTAATTGATTTTTCAATGTTAAATTATTCGAAATCCTTACAATAATTCATGAATTCTATACTAGATAAACCGTCTAGAATTTGATCAATTAAGACTAGCAAAAATTAAGTAACCACTATAATTCATAAAACTAAATCAAAATTGATTTAAAAATAGAATTAAGTTAAATTGAAGGATTAAGCTAGAAACCTCTAATTTAATTTTTCAACCTTTTGTTCCCATAATAGTGATTAACTAACAACAATTCAATATAAAAATAGATAAAAATCAAAATTTACAAGATTGAACGCAAATTATATTAAATCAACATTCAACTTATATAATTCCAAATAATCAGCACAAAGAATGAGGAAAAGAGAAAAATCAATCAAAAAAGTCAACATTATAGTTTAGAATATTATAATCCAAATAGAAATAAGTTTCAACTTCCTTGAATTAATTAGAAATTTAGTCTTCTATGGCTAAAGGAGAAGAAACTTAGAAAAAAAAAAGTTATTATCTAGAGTTGTACAAAATTGCATAAAAATGTTTGTGCCTTTAGAGGCACTAAACCCTATACTTGATTTTCTATCCCCTAAAACCTAATGGACCAAGATTATATGTCTTATGGGATTATAAAGAATAGGACCTTGTTAATTTTAAAAGCACAAAACCTAATTTACAGAATAATGCACTACAAGACTTACTATAGTAAAACCTCATTAGTTTGATTTCTAGTTAATGCAAAACCACTAAAACTATGTAATTTTACTAAACTCTAACATGAAATTATAGGATTGAGTCCTAGAAAACTTTGGGCACTAGTTTTACCTTAATTAGACCTTTAGAGCTCAAGATATGACCTATAAATTAAAATTAGCTTAACTTAGACTAAAATAAAGCATAAAATTCTTAGCTAAATTTGACTTTCCAAACATCTAAATTGAACTATGACTCAAATAATAAAATTATAGAGCATCTTTTAAGCTTTTTAATGATATAAATATAATCTAAATCTAATATTCTAAACTTAAGTTATAGTAAAAATCTAAAATAGTACAAAAATCTAGCATTAACCGAATAATTTCAAAATATTGGAAAACTAACATCTAATCACATAAGAAGGAAAATTCCTTAAAACTAAGCATAGGTAACACAATAAAAGGTATAAAATAGGAGGAAATAATATATACAAAGTATTGCATATCAACTCCTTGTTAGCAATTTTAATCAAGTTATATTTATGGAAGATGAATTTAGTTTGTGCTTAAAAAAGGATGGTGTTGAGGAATTTCTAGATACTATTTTTGAATATGGCCTAATTAATCTCAATAGTAAATGTATTTGGTACACTTGTACTAATAATAGAGTAAGTCATGCTTCTTTATAGGAAAAGCTAGATAGAAATGTTTATAATGAGTAATGTTTAGCTTAATTTCTTTATACCTCTATGTCAGTTTTTCTTATTGCTACTTTTGATCATTTTTCTTTATTTATAAACTTAGCAAGGAATCATCCATATAGAACGCATGTTTTTAAATTTAAAAAATGTGGCTAGAACACCTTTCATAGCTTATGTAAAACTATTATGGCTAATGCTTGGAACAAAAATTGTAAGAGGTCATTGGCTTATTAGCTTGCAAACAAAATGGCTAAAATACTAGGAAAGAATTGAAAGAGTGGGATAAACTGAATTTTAGCAAACTTAGTACTAGAATTAAGGAGTTGAAAAAAAAACTTGCAGACATATTAAGAGGATTATGTCAATATGAATCCTATAATTTAAAAAGGCAAGACAACAATTGGAATTCCTTTTAAATTGTCATATAAATAAAATTAGGATAAAAAGTTTAGCAAAATTGGCTAATCAATAGAGAGTAAAATACCAAATATTTTCATCTTACTTATAAATAATAGAGAAAAAAAAAGAAAAGAATTAAGGTATTGAGAGATGGAGGTGGTATCTATCAATCAAATTATAAAAAAAAAATTAAGGCCTTGCCTAGTACTTTTTTTTAGCAATTATTTGAAAATAGAAGTAACATTCTCTAGATTTAATTAATTTAAATCTAATCTAAGTTCCAAAATTGACCGAGGATTAAGTTGCCTTTCTTGATACCTAGTTTGAAACTCAATAAATTTCTAATGCAGTTTTCACTATGCATCTAGATAAAGCCATTGGCCTAGATGATTTTACAACTAGTTTCTATCAATCTTTTTGAAAGATTGTTAGAAATCAAGTTTCTAACATGGTCATGTTTTTCCTAGAAAAAGGTTATCTTCGTAAATCATTGAACATAATAAATATATGTCTCGTTCTTAAAGGTAAAAAGCAAGTTACAATGGCGGATTTTAGGCCTATTAGCCTTTGTAATGCGGCTTGCAAGATAATCTCTAAAATCTAAGTGAATAGGCTTCAGAAGATCGTGGATGATATTGCCTTATTAAAATGCATTTGTCAAAGGTAGACTAATTTTTAATAATGTCCTTATTGCTACTGAAATAACCAATTTTATGAGGAAAATTAAGAGCAATAAAAGTTTTTAGGGGCCTTTGAAAGCATATTTTCATAAAGTATGTGACAAAATTATTAGGAAGCAATTTGGTAGGTCTTGGATTTTATGAAATTCCCATAAAAATGGATTCAAATTTTAATGGAGCTTGTTACTATTATCTTTTATCAAGTCATCATTATGGTTACACATGTTATAGGTTTGAGACAATAAGATCTAATCTTTTTTTATCTTTTTATTCTTTTTATAAATGCTCAATCAATTATAGTACTTAAACAAAAAGACAAGGTTTGATAGAAGGCATACAAGTTAATAGAAAAGGCCTTAGAATAAGTCATTTGTCTTATGTTAATAACTTGATTGTATTTTCTAAGGTCAATCCATAGTCCTACTAAATTATTAATAATTTTTTTTAAATTTGAATCTTAGTTAGGTTTTCATATAAACAAGGTCGAATCTGAAATATAGTTTAGTCATAATACTCATAGGAATATTCAAAAGGATCTAGTGCTAACTTGTGGAGTAAATCTAGTTTCAGTTTTGTGCAAGTACCTAAGATTGTAGATTGGTGACTATAAAAAAAAAAGAATAGAATTGACCAAGACATTATGGAAAAAATTAATGAAAGATTAGAAGGTTGGAAAATGAGATCTTTATCTTAGGCTAGAAGGTAAATTATTTGTAAAGTCATAATTCAAAGTTTTTTTACTTATCATATGTCTATTCTGAGATTAAAGCTTCATCACATCTAAGAAATTAAAGCTAAAATTCAAAGAATTTGGAGGGAAATAAAGTTCATACTTTAGTGGGATAGATTAGAGCAAACAATTATCAAGAGGTTCTTAAATTCTTTGACTTGAAAACTTTTAATGAAGCCTTTCTAGCTAAACAAGTGCAAAACATTATCTTTCAAATAAATTTGTTATTTAGCAAGTTTTTTCTTTGAAGTAATGCAAAAGGAAATGTTGAAATTATTGATAAAATTCATCATGTTGAATCTTAGAAATGGAAATATTTATAAAAAATTGAGCAACTAATAATGGAGAATCTGTTTTGAAAGATAGGAAAAAAGGGATTGAGTTTATTTAAGAAGTCAATTTTGGTAGCCTATTGCAAGTCTGTACATTTAACAAGTTTAACCATTACTAGTCTTAAAGTATCTAACTTAGGATACTAGATTAAGGATAAAGTTTATGCTACTTTTAATCATATTTACTAGGACAAAATTTATAATTTACGAGTTAGTAGATTATATATAAATGATTGGTTAGCCTGGACACTTTTTGCTAATGGCATATATTGAGTCAAATAGGGATATCAAGTTCTCTAAAATAACAATTATGTAAACCATAGAGTTAAAAAGAAATTTTGGAAAGAGATTTGGAATTCACCTTTACTATAAGATTGAATCTCTTTTTTGTGGGAAATTTGTAATGAAGCTTTACTAATAAAACTTTTACTTTTTCATAAAAATATTCTTTAGGAATCCATTTGTGCATTATGTCATCAAGAAGATGAATCCTTTAAACATTTGTTTCAAGATTCTCCATTCTCTCAAGCATTATGGTTTGCATCCAATGTGGACTCAAAGTTAATTTAATACATTGGCAGAATGGTAAACATTTGTTTCAAAGTTTAATTCTTTATCTAAATCAACATGCAATGATCAAAACTAAGCTTGTAAATTAAATTGTAATTATTCTATATACTATATGGTATGTAAGGAATGAAGCAATCTCCAATTCAGTAAAGACTGATGTCAATCAAACACTTTAATTCATTATTAAAATGAATCTAGAACACATGCAAGCATGGAAAAATGATTTAACTACTATATGCAAATTTAGAAATTAGATCACCAATTAACCCTAGAATTAGGGATCTATTATGAATCCTTAACTAGATTATAAACTTTGCATGTTCTTACAAAATTAACATAAAACTTGGCTTTTGAGAAGGAGATTATTTTAGAGGCTATTTTAATTATTGATAATGAATATTAATTTGCTAGAAAATATAAATCTTGCATTTTTCATGAATTTCATCATGCACTCCTTCTTGCCTTCAAAGATCTATGATTACTATCATGGATTAACAAATTAGGAAAATAGAGTATTTTTTTTTTAGAATCTATAGCCTTGATGAAGGTGATTAATCTAGGAAGCTCCAAATAATGTCATATCTTCTTGAATACAATGAAGCAAATAGGGATTTTAGTCTCTTATTTTTTTGAAGTTCAAACGTTTTATCAAACTAAACTTCCTTTAAGTTTAGATAGAAAAGTGATGTATATGTTAAATAGAAGTTATTTAAGTGGTAAGTGTAATACATGGATAATTATGACTATGTAAGGTTTGTGTATTGTGCCTTGTATTTGTTATCTTAGGTCATAAAAAAATATTAATAATTAGGCTTAAATACATTTTTAGTCTTATTAGGATACTAATTTATCACATCTAGTTCCCCTTAAAATTATTATTTAATTTTAGTCCCTATAATTTAAAAATTAGACTAATTTAGGTTCAAATAATTACTTATAGTTAGTTTATGGATGAAGTTACAAATGTGGCAAACTCTCATCCAACATAGCACTGACTATCATTAAAATTATTGGATCAATATGCCATATCATCCATTACTTAAGAAGATTCTTTAACATCATAACTTTTTCATTCACAACCTTAACTTCATCACCCTCAATAAAGTCTAGTGGTGGTGAGCCAATAAGCTTTGCCACCATCCTAGATCCATTTACTTACTTATCACCATCAATGCCACCTTCCCCTACTAAGGCACTAATTAGGTTATCCTTAGCGTTAATTAGCATTAACACCAAAGTCATTACAATCTAGCATCTTGAACTCTCTGGTTGAGAATTTGATGGCCTCTATTCTAAATAACAATGCCTTTGTTCATGGAAGCAAATTATTTTTAGTTTTTTTATATAGATTTTAGATATATGCTTTTTATAACATTTTTTTCTTTCTTCCTTACTTAATCTTATCTTTGTTCCTTCTTATTTGTCTTCATTTATTGTTTAGATTTAGTGAATGATTCTTATGTGCTCCACTAGTGAGATTGTGATTAGGAGATTATATCCTTTATCACATTTTAGCATTTTATGGTTGAATAAGAGGAATTTGTTTTCTTCTTTTACTTCTTATTAGATTGCTACATTGTATGAAAATTGGATGGATTTAGATCTTTAAATCCATTTTTATACATGTACAAAAAGAAATTAGGATTTAGTGTAACTTTATTGCCAAAGAATTTTAGGTTAATTTAGGTTTCAAGAAGTGGAATGAGTCATATGTCTAAGTTCATGGTGCAGTCTGATGTGGCAAATTAGCCTTATCAATTTTAATCATGGTTAACATCATATTCGATAAGAGCTTGTACATTAGCAGTTTTATCTAAAAACTAACATAATAAGTGATTTGAACTTAAATTGATGTATTTTCTAAATTATAAGGGTCAAAATTGAATAACGATTTTAAAGGGACCAAATATCATCAATTTGTATATTAGGAAGATAAAAAAATGTCTTTAAGTCTAATAATTATTGTTATCATGAAAAGTCAAGTTACCAAATTTTTTATATTGAAAATTTGATTGATGGAATTGTAAATTTTTAGCATGATATTGATTTTAAATAGGAATAAATAAATCAAAATACATCAAAATTTAACATAGAAAATCCTTAAAAAATATAAGAGTAAAATCCATGAGATTTAATTCATAAAAATTTTACAATTTATAAACAAAATGAGTATAAATATTTTGCTAATTAATTAAATTTATAATATATGAATATATTACTGTTTTTAGTTATCTATTTTACTTGATAATGATTCATTTTCTTTTAATCCTTTAAACAAATGATCATCTCTAAATTCTCATGGCTTAAGTTTTTTATAACAAAATTTGCTTGCTTGTAGAAAACATTGTCCTTTATACTTTGTGAAAAATATATTGACTTCTTCTAAATTTTAGTAAAATTATATATTTTAAAACCTACACAGATTTCCTTTGAAATATAAAATATAAAATAATGTTACACTTAAATCCAAGTTTAAATTTTTCTTCAATATAAAGATATGAAATGATGATTGTATATTCGAACAAATAATATATACCAATATGATATATTTTGAATATTTTTTTGATAAAAGATGTACTTTGATTATGTTTAAACAAGTAAAATATGGTTAATGAAAAAGTTAAAATTTAATTCAACTATCATTGTTTTTAGTTGTTTAAGTTTAACAATAGCATATCTTTAATGCCAAAATATTTAAATTATTATATGTTATTTGATTTGAATCTATAATCATTTTTCTCACTATTTTATTTAAAAAAGATTAAACTTGGGTTTAAATATAATATTATTTTATATTTCAAGAGAAGTTTATGTAAATTTTTAAGTTAGAGGAAAGACTTATATAGTTTTACTAAAACTTAGGATCAGTTATCATAGTTTTCTCTTATACTTTTCACTATTTTCAAATGTCAAAATTTAACATATTAGTTAAAACATGTGTGAATAAATAAAAATTAAACTCATTATTGAATAAGGAAGCATTCTCAATTATGCTTAAAAAGTCTCATATTTTTAAATAATTGTTACTTTCGATCAAAAAAAGATAGTTGTTTTTGAATTTAGTTTTTATTTCCTTTTAAATTCTAGAAGCTCTAATTTCTTCTTTTTTCATATTTTTTTAACCTTTCTTAATTTTGAATTGGTTACGTCCAACTGTCAGTAATTAATCACTTTAATAAATATGTTACTTATTTATTTCTAATTTTTTTTAATTATTATGTTATTTTTAAAGTTTTATAATGATAATTTTAACACAATTTTCAATATTGAATTTCTAATTTTAATTTTATTAAAATTAAATATAAATATTTATTTTAATAAGCTTTTGATATATATATTAACAATATTAAATAAATAGAAACTTAGTTAGTATGCACCAGAGGTTATTTAATATATTTACATATACTAATATATCTTTTTTTTAATTATATAAATAGTAATTTACTCAACACACATGCAAAATTAAGGGTTTGAAACTATTACATAAAAGGAATAAGACTTCTAAGATAATACCAAATGTTATTGCATCAATAAGAGTGCTAACATATAAGAATATATGATATAATTTTAATTTTAATTTTAATATATGAATATGTAATCATTATTTAACTAATTACTATATATTTATCTGTATATTATACAAGGTTAATAAGTTAATCTATTAATTAGGGGTGTGCAACAAACGGGTTTGGTCAGGTACGGTTCAAAAAATACTCATCCATTTTTAACCAAACTAAAATTATTATCCCTATAACTGACTATTTGAATTGCCTAAACCATTCTAAGTCAAAATTTTTGGTTAAAGTCAGGTTGCAATGGCTTAATTTGGTTTGCACACATTATCTAGAAACTCTAATTCTGATTCAAGCAACTTTAATATTCCTCATCCATCATCGATCTGTCATTTTTGTGAAGTAATAAAATCTCCATTACCTAAACATATTTTTTCATTAAGTCATATAGAGGGAGAGGGGGTATTGTTGGTCTCGCCATGGTAGAAATCATTTAGCCATTTCTTGTGGCGATCAAGCTTGTTGGAAGATTTGAGATCTTGGAGAGCGTTAAGTTACAGAGAAGGGAATGAAAAGGGGAGACCAGAAAGATTTTGAAGAAGCAGAAGGGTGTTATAAGAAAAGGATTGGAAATTTTAATATTTACCCCTATACTCCCTGTAAAACTAAACTAAATTTAATTTATTTATTTATTTTGGTTGGTTATGGGTCTGTATGGGTATTATATTTTAAACCCATAACCGACTATAATAAACCAAATTTTTTCAAAATTTCACTGATTTAAACCATTTGCAATTTTAAACTGATATAAACCGACTAACTCGCAAACGGCTCGGTCGGTTTATATTGGCCGAAAACATTTTGCTCACCCATACTATTAACTTAACAAGATCTAAAGCAAATAACTAAACGGATCCTGCTCCAGGCTTCTGGGCCCATTAGACCCAACGTGTTTATACAGATTTTGACCCAGAAGTCCTTATTCCCAATTGCTGACCGCCAACCGTTTGAAAGAGTGGGAAACATTAAATTAGAGTTCCCGCCCACAAGGCTGAGAATTATGGCGCCCGAATGGAGCCATATAAAACCCATTCTTCATTCCAATTCCCAATTTCTAATTTCTCCGTTTCGATTCGATTTCCCTTCTCCGCAAATGGACAATCCCAAATCCCATTCAATCTTCCACCACATCACATCAAGAGAGCTAGACAACTTCAGAGGTTAGTTTCTGCTTCTTTTCTCTCCTTCCTTCTCTTCTTCTGCTCGAATCTAAGATTCATTATTGTATATAAGAATTTCCATTCCTCTTGTTTTGTTAATCAGTTTTGGTTTTTTTGGGCTTTTTGTATAGTTCGAAAACGGCCTTACATGGATCATGTTGCGACTGGGTTCAGCGAAGTTGGAGCAACGGCTGTAGAACATGGCGGCAGGGAGACTCCGCCCTTTGCTATCTCCTTCTGTAAGGTAAACCAGTGTTGCCAAATGTCGATTTTGTCCATCAATCTTTTGTCTTTTTTCCTAAAGATTTTATGGGTGCTAGTGAATTTTTGCAGAGCATAAAAAATTCCCACATCCTTGCTTTGTCTGATGAGGATGGATATTTGAGTTTGTTTGATACTCGCAGCAAGCTTTCCTCTTCAGCATCATATGAAGAAAATGCAGGTTTGATTGGTTTTTGGGAGTTGATTTCTGCTTTAGTGCCTACTATCTCAGTTTGCTCAAAATGCATTCTCTTGTTTTCTTATGCTTTTTCTCAGACAAAGCAAAGATTTGTGAGTGGATTGCACATCAAAATGCTGTTTTTGATGTCTGCTGGATTAAGGTAATCCTGCAAAATATAAGCAGTCAAGTTAAAATACGTATTTTTATTTCTGTTAATTTTTTATGATGGCTCCTGCGTGCATTATCTCGTTCAGAGAATAATTTTGTCATCAACATAGATTGTACCAATAATAAGCGATAAATTAGCAAGGAGAATTGCCCTGACATTGGCTTTGAAATTAGATTCCTGAATGCATGAGATGGCAATTAATAGCAGCATGAATATGAGCCTCACTGTGATGTCTCTCTCTCTCTCTTTTAAGTAAAATATATTTTACATTTTTTATTTTGGCAGGAAGATACCCAAATTCTTACAGCTTCTGGTGATCAAACAGTAAGTCTTCATGCTACTAGAGTAAAAACGTTTTTTAAATGTAGTTTATAGTTCTCTGTGAAGAACTTGTAGAGCAAATTTAATTAATAGAAGATTAGTTGATTCATTAGTCAGAGTTCAGAGTATAGAAAACCTGGTAATTAATTTAGTATCTGTATAAGTAGCTCCTCAAGTTAATTTAATTCGTATGTGCACACTTTTTTGTAATTGCAGATGAAAGTATGGGATGTTCAAGAAAAGAAGTGTATGGGTGTGCTGATGGGGCATAAAGGAAGTGTAAAATCTATGTGTTCTCATCCAACTAACGCTGGTAAGGTTTGGTTTCATCAATCTCTGCAATATTTTTTATAACATTTGATTTTCTGCTCCTAAAAGATGAAGCATTTATTACATTTTTGTAAGTAATTTTACAGATATTATTGTCTCTGGTTCAAGAGATGGATCCTTTTGTCTTTGGGACTTGAGATGCAACCCTCATAAGAGGAGATGTGGAGATCTTGGCTTATAGTGAGTAACAAGTTTGTATTTATATTCTCACATCTTCTGGAAACATTTGCGAACATCTTTTTTCGTTTAACCAAATTCTTACAGTTTTCTGGTTGTTTCACTAGTTCAACAGCCATGGTCCAAGGGGCACATCTCTCATTACAAGCTAAGCGGGGTAGAAGGGGCAAGGTATGATGCCGATGGTTTGTCGTTCCACAACATTTTACAAGCTACCCTTTTCTAAAAATTTCATTATATCAGATTCAGGCTGCTTCCATGAGCATTACAGCAGTTCTTTATCTCAAGGATCAGGTTTCCATAGCAACAGCGGGGGCGGTGGATAGGTGAGTTGAAACCCGAAAGCATTGTTCTTGGAAGCATGTGTCAAATTATCCAGTTATCTGTATACGCTGAAATGTCAGGTGAATTTTTATGTCTTACAGTGTTTTGTTTATTTCAGCATTGTGAAATTCTGGGACACTAGAAACCTGAAAAGTTCTGTTGTGCAGACATGCCTCCGTCCCCAATCTACAGAAAAGGTCTGTTTAAACTTTGCTATAAATTGACCGTCTATTTTGTTTAGGAAGTCAAATCCACTTGTCTTAGATCAATTTAACCTTGCTTGCTACGTTTAAAAAGAGACTGTATTCAAGCTCAACACATCGAAGTCTCCAATTGGAAATTTGAAATGTAGATATCTGATAATATGATCAATTTTTCATTGTCATTTCAGGAAAGTTCCCATGGTATATCTAGCTTGTCTCAAGATCACAATGGAGTGTTCCTTTTGGCTTCCTGCATGGATCATAGGTATGGTAAAAACTTCTCCATCATTGAAAACTTTAGCCCTGCATGAGAAAGAAATTTCTTCTAGTGAAATAACTTGGTTCTTGTCTATTTCAGAATATATTTGTGTAACGTACTTCAGCTTGAAAAGGGGCCTTTGAAATCCTTCTCTGGATGCCGAATAGAATCCTTTTTTGTAAAGGTGAGAGTTTGACTTCTAACCTAGGTTTGTTGATTCATTTTTCATCCTACCTTCTTAACTTCTTAGTTTGTGCAATTCCAGTCTGCAATTAGCCCCGATGCAACTCACATAGTCAGCGGTTCCAGTGATGGAAATGCCTATGTTTGGCAGGTTATGTATCTTCCTTTCAATGTGCTATATTGAGTAATAAGTAGGTTACTACCAGGATATATAACTTAAGAGAAATTTAAAAATTCAGGTTAGCAAGCCTCAACAAGACCCAATTGCTTTGGAAAGCCATGATGGGGAAGTTACGTCAGTTGACTGGTAAAAATCAAGAAACCTAGTGTGTGTTAGTGCCATCCAGCATATGCAGACGCAGGTTACTTACTGAATAATTATTTTTCAGGTGCCACTCAGCTATTGGCAAATTAGCAACTTCATCTGATGATTTCACAGTAAGCAGGATTATAGTTGTATTATTTGGTTTTTGTTTTAGGGTCTTGTAGGTCATAGTTGAGTTCAAAGTCAGATATTCTTGCAAACTATTGCAATATATTTCAGTTCAAAACCATTTAGTAACCCACATGTTTAACAAATAACTATGGTTCAAATTCTTCCTTCATTTTAACCAATTCACCAAATTTTCCTTTATCAGGTTCGAATTTGGAATAAGAGCAGTAGTTTCCCAAGCACTAGGTCCCCATCGTCCATTCGAAGGAGAGTAATGGCAATGCCTAGTACACAATGCAGAAGGTTTTTGATGAATGATGAACCAGAGGATTCCAAACCATGTCCTGACAGTGCTTCTCTTTCTGATACAGCACCAGCCCAACTCAACTTAGCAACCCCTGTTACACCACCAAAAGTGCATACACCTGAAGGACATACGAAACAGTTTTTGTCAGCACCTGATCCAGTAGAATTGTCTGAAAAAACTCCTGAATCAGCAATGAAGAGCCCATCTTCTGTTCTGAATCCTCCATCTTCTCTGAAAAGAACAATCCGAGATTACTTTTTTAAAACTTCATGAACCCTCTGCACATATTTCACATGCATGAATTTTATTGTTAATCAACTTATAACATACCCCGCTTTATAGCTGGCATAAGCGTCATGAAATCTCAACCAGAATTCTTTGACTTCATTTTCTGGGTAAGTGTCCTCTTTCCTGAGACTCTGAACTCTATTTTTTTTTTTTAATTTTAAACATGGGATAATTTTTTGCTATTATTTTCCTGCAGGTTAGAAATGTAAAAATGTGAAGTATATAAAAAGATTTTTGTTAGCGATATATCTGTTGGGATTTTGTAGTCCAATTCAGGTCAAGTTGTGGATTGTACAACATTTACAAGGTTTGCAAAATGTTCTGCTTTTGATTTGTTAGAGAAATCAGAGGTCTAATATAGAAGTTCTTGCTGCCAGAAGATGGCACACAAGGTTGTATGGCTCCACATCTATATCATCATAAATCTAAATTTTAGATTCCCAAGCCCACCTCCAGGATCAAATGTACATGAAAGTGAGAAATTTTACACCCAGGTTATGGCTCTGAATGGAAGTAGTTGGTTGCTTGGAGTAGCAGTTTGTATTGAATTTGCATATTTGAAGAGAAATTTTACATCCCAGAAATCTCGTTGTCAGGAGAGAAATTTTTTAATATTCTAATTTTTAGAATGGTTGCAGCACTTGGTCATTATTTTTTATTTGGAAGAAAAAATTGTCTTTACTTTAAGATAATCACGACTACATTCCACGTGTAGTTATGCAGTTTTACTTAATCCTCTGGAGTCCTAGAGTTTGTTGTATCCCTTGTTGATACTTCATTAAATCGCAAACCATGAGGACAAGAGATTGGGACTCTTGCGATTCAAAGGTAGGTTTTACAAGGGTATCATCAAGTGAGAATGATAGTTTGGATGGGGATGACTAATATTTTGATAATAATACTTTGATTTTCTTTGAAATTTAATAAATTTAGCAAATCATTTTTTTTTGTTCAGAATCTATTTAGATCTCTTTCTAAGAATAAAGAAAATAGTAAAATTTAAATTTTCTATCGGAAACATAAAAAGATTATTGTAAGGTTTAAATTAAATAATATAATGTATTTTGAATTAGGAATGGTAATTTGATCTATATCCAATAAATGCTTTAGTGTATGGAATCTTTAAAATTGATATGGATATGAATTAGGAAATTTTTGAGAATTTTATTATTTGCAGATAAGGCTATTGGAATTGTACTATCCAAATCTTTTTATATTTATATTATATGATATATAATAATTAATATATAATAATATATATTTATATATAAAATTGATATATAATAAAAATAAAAACTAAAATTATGTGTATAATTAATTAATTTAAATATAATTTTTTTTAAAGATAAACATTAATAAAAGAATTCATGTTATTTTTTATTGTATTAATATTATTAGAATTTTTAAATAATTATTGTTTTATTAAAAAATAATAAGATATAGATAAATTACAATTGGATAAATATAATAAAAATAATTGGATACTTTTAATTTTTATTTAAAAATCATAATAAAATATACATAAATATACATCATTTAAATAAGATAAGAAAATAGAAATGGGTACAAGAATCCAAATATTTGATGAAAATAGGAATAAGTATTGAAAATTTTACCCATATAAGTATGAAGGACAAAAAATGGTAGAATATTTCGGAAAGAAGACGATAAGAGATTTTTAATTTTTTATTCATACCCTCCTCATTGCCATTTTTATTTTGAATATTGTGCTTTAAGGTAAGTTTAAGTTTTAGTTTAACTTAATTGGATAGAATATGATCAATGAATAACCAAAAAAAAGAAAGAAAGAGAGAATTTGAGTGTCTTTTGTATTACGTAGAGGAAGTCTTATTAGATTTTGAAAGTACAGAAAATATAGTATAGAATTTTAATATTAGAAGGAAAGTTTGCATAAATTTACCAAATCAAACATTAGATAAGTTATGTAATTTCTCAACATGGGAGACTACCAGTACAATATTAGATTTGATTATATATTAGATTTAATTTTTAAAATATAATTTGATATATTATATAATAATATATCAATAATTGGATATGATAATGCTATATATTACTATGTTAGTAGTGTATCATAGTAGTTTCTAACCCTAATAGAATTCAATGTAGTATTTTTTTCTAATATTTTTATTTTAAATAGTGTTGATTTCATTCATTTTTATTTATTTCATTTTTCCAAGTAATGATATTAGTAATAATTTACTCAAAGTGTGAATGTAAAGTTTGGAATTTAAATCCTAGACATAATGAAAAGTAAAGTTCATAATGTAATATTTAATGTCATTTTACCACTAAAGTATTAATATTTTTATTTATTTTATATCTTATTAAAATTTGGTTTAAGTTGACTTCACCAGACACCTATTCAAATTTTATTATCAAGGAGTAAAATTAAGTTAATTAAAATTGCTCAACCTTTATCGGTATTTTTAACAATGCAATGACATTTGATATTATTTTAAAAATTTTATTTTTCTCACATTGTGGATTTGAGTTCTCAACTTTATAACATATTAAGTGAATTATCACTCATATAGTTAAAAAAAAATTACTCAGCCTTTTTTACATATCACAATTGCGCTTAATTTATGATGTTCTCATATATATTTAGAATGTAACTCCACTTTCAATTTTCCAATGTGAACAAATAATATAAAAGAAAAATTGATGTAAACTAACAGTAAAGTAGACATTAGAATTATGAGTACTTGGAGTTGAATTCAGGTCTTACTCACGTTGTGTGTATAATACTTTTTGTTTTTTTTCTGCTAAAGGTATGATACTAACAAATTATTGTTGGAGTAAGAGTGATTTCAGGTTTTATTTTTTTAATAACAAGAATGATTAGTCTATTAAATACATATAAAAGTATCTAATAAAATTAATAATGTAATGAAAGGTAAAATTTTCAAAAGGCATTTCAAAATTTGCTGCTAAAGATATGATAATAACGTAAAATGCTGCATGAACCAAAAATATCAATAAATTCGTTTCAAATTTTGAGGATTACATTTTGATGCTAAATCCATATTTTGCAAGGTCAAGTAATTAGGGATGGATGGAATGAATTTGGTGCAACTGCAACTTCCGCCTAGGGTATAGTAAATCTCGGAAATATAAGGATTATTTCTTGAGATAAAAAGTTAATTATCTGATAATATTGAGTTGTAATCATTATTATTTCTAAGAAGATAGGTCTTATACAAAATTAGGAATGACTTTTATGAGTGATATTAATTTATACTATAAAAAAGTTAAATATTAATTTTATGTAAAAAGTATAACTTTACAATTTTATAATAGTCTTTAATATCCTTAAGATAATTTAATCTAAATAAATTATCATTATATCATTATATTCTTTTATTTCGGGTGGTATTAATTATCTTAAAAAATGGTAAATCAAAATATAATACTTATATTAATCTTAATTTATTCCTTGTATTTATCTGATAAAAATTAAATCTGAACACAAATTTTCATTAATTACTTATATAAGTCATACCAATGAAAATAAGGATATATAGCTGTTTATTATTCATCTTTGTGTAAGAAATAATATATGTTTATGAGACACATGCTTGATAAGAATAATAATCTATTTAAATATATACCATATAATAAATTTAGTTTATAATTTATAACTAATTTTAATCATTAATTTTATGTATTTTAATTATCAATATGAATGAATACACCTTACTGACATATAATAATTTTAATTTATGATGACTAGATTCATATTTTGATTCAACTGATCATCAGGTGTGGATGCAATCAAACCCAAATGGATAGGGTGCAACTCCTTGTAAGGGTGCAGTAAATTTCGGAAATAACTGCTTATTTTTAAAGATGGATAGAAATATAGGCTCTATTTCATATAATAAATAAGTTATCTTATAATTTATTAACTTAATCAATAAATTATAAGTTAGTTTTTAGAAATATTTTTCATACTAATTTATTAAAAAAATGTAATAAACTACATAAAATAATTTATAACTTATAAGATATTACTTCTTTAAATTCTTTCCAAATCTATTCTTATTCATTTTATTAATTTATAATTCATGCCTTTTATAATATAAATTTAAATATTTTTTCATAAAATATAATTAATTTAATTTTAAAATAATTATATCTTAATTTTAATTTATAAATATATAAATATATATAAATAAATAATTTATAAAATATAATTAATTATATTTTAAGTAATTATAATTTTATAATAAATAATAATAAAATAAAAATTATGTAAGTAAATAAATATATAAGTTTAAAAAATATAATTAATTAAATATTAAATATTTTATTTTATTTTAAAATTTTTAATTACATTAATGTAATTTAATTTTTAAATAAATATTAATTATTTTAATTATATATATTTCTATTAATATTTTCTTTTATGTTATTTTATAATTTCAATTACTTTAATAATTAATTTTATGAAATACTTCACTTAATTTATCAATAAGTTATCAATTATTAATTAATTTATTAGTTAACTTATCAATTATTTATGTGAAGTGAATTCATAATCTAGGTTCTAATCACCATTAATGATAAGGAGGGTCTATTACAAAATTGGAGAATTTACATTTCCTTAGTAAGATAAGTTCGATATAAGTCAGTCTTATTACTATACTAACCAGCCAGAAAATGAAGTATCGATGGTAAAAAGGTTTGAGAAGAGTATAAAATATCCTTTTAATCTCATGTTATTGTATTTTATTTCCTTTAAAAAATTTATAATCAACGCTTATCATAAACTTAATTAACTATTTTATTAAATTAATTATATGATATTTTTATTAATTTTTAAATAAAAATTATAATATTATTATATATTATTTTGATAATTAAATAGATAATGAATATTAATTATAAATTTTATATAATTAAAAGATTTTATTTAAATTTTTTTAAAATTTATAAAAATAAAATACAACCACCTAAAATTGAAGAAATAATTTATATTTTTCCTAATAACTTTTTTTTTCGAACCATTGGGACTTATCGGTATCACATAACATGTTTTTATAAACACTCTTTATTCGTATAAAATTTTTTATGCATATAGAATTCTTTTTCTATAAATTATAGTGTACGATGGCTCTTTTTTTTTTAAAAAAAAAAGTAAAGTACGGCTAAAAAATAAAAAGAAAAAGCATGAAAACAGATTATTGATAGTGCATGTCACACATCATTCAGACATGTCCCAAAAATATGCTTGATATAAGCTGTTCACCAATTTTCCTCGCACTTATTTCACATAGATTAAGATAGTTGATTTTAAATTTAATATTATGATAATAATAAAAATATATAGACTCAAAGTACCTATTTATTTTGACTTAAAATAGTTAACTTTAGGCTCAAAATTTGTGAAAAGCTTTATTTTCTTATGAGTCCGTGTGCATTCCACCATTTTGTACATCATGACCTTTTTGAGATACTAATCAATTAGGCAGATGTTACTTCAAACATAGGAATTGTATATTAGAGAATCACATCAGATTGATGGCTAATAATAATGGCACCTCTCCACTTCTTGATGGCCATATGCCATCATGGAAGCCAGGATCTGAAATATTCCCAAGTTTTTAAATGTGAATTTCTTTCGACTTGAAAAAAATTAAGATATAATTTTCTATTTTTAAATATATAATTTTTTTCTACTGAGACTCATCGTTTTGATATAAAAAATTTTATATTTATTTTTCCATGAAATATTCACAATAGATAAAAAAGACCACATCATATTTAAAATTGAGAACTAAATTATTTTTGTTTATGTTGATTAAAGTTAAAAAATTATGTATATTTAACCTTAAAAATGAAATCCTAAGCAGATGGCGTAAATGATAGACTACAACAAAGTAGATTCATGTACCTCATTTGAAGATCTAAACAAATTTATCATTGGTCCATTAAATTATTTTGCTAATGCCACAATCATACATGCCGACACATACTTTAACTTAACTACATGCAACAATAATAACTAAAAAACTAAAGTATTGTATTGTTGGGGTATAATTATAATAAGGGTATGATTAAATAATGCCAATGATTACTTTTATATATATATATATATATATATATATATATATATATATATAAGTAAACCAAGTGAGTCAGCTCACAAATCCAATATCATTCAAGGTCTTCTCTCACTCTTTTTCATCAATTTTCTATTATGATAAATAAATAAAGATAAAAAGATTATTATATACATTAAAATTTAAAAATTATTATCACAAAAAATTATATATATTTCTTTATAACACGATAAAAAATTGACTAAAAAAAAAAGAAATATTCCTCCAATCTTTAAAACCAAAATTTCTCTTGTGTGAGTGTGAGAGGATAATATTTATTTGGGCCTTTCGGCAGCGTGAAGTCATATTGGGATCCTTTTCAAACACAGCAAAAAGAAAAGGAGAACAATCAAGAAATATATATTAATTGTGGGCACTTCGATAATTAAACATTTAGGTAATATAAACTACTTCTAGGTAAGATAGAGACTTGTGATCACATTAAGCAATTTCAGTAACCAATTCTTTCTTTGTTTAAGCTTCTAGGTTTGGACAACATGTTTTTCTTTTCTTCCAATTCACGATTTGTTTTCCATTAGTTCTTTTTATTTGCCATAGCAAAGTTATACACAGGGGGCTAAAGCATAATTTACTAAAGATTATTATGTCAACCACTATAAATTTTGCAAATTTAAATATGAAATTTCTTAAAAGTATTTTTTTAAAAAATGGTAAAATAAATAACATTTTAGAATATTTGGTAAATTTTGTGGGAAGTAAGGTTTAATTGCAATGCATTTGTAATTTTCCCATAAAAATGATTTAAATTGACTAACTTAGGGTGTGTTTGATAGTATCAAAATACTTAGCACTGAAACTATAAGCACTGAATTTTAAGTATTAAATTTATTAAATATTAAATTTAATTATTTCTTTATGCATTAAATTTAATTAAGAGAAAAATAAAAATATCTCATTCAATTGTGTGGTTGGATTTTATCTCTTTTAAGTTTGGAGATATGGAAGTTATTCCTTTAAATTATGCAAAATTTGAAATTAACATCCATTGTCAACTTAATTAATTATTTTATTAAATTATATAATTTTTTAAAATAAGAATCATAATATTATAATATTTTAGGTTATTTTGTTATATTTTTTTAGATAATTTTTATGTTGTATAATTAATAGGAATTAAATTAGATATATATATATAGTTTTAATTAAATAAAAAAATGAGTTATAAAATTATATGTGAAAAATGATGAAATAAACTAATTACTGTAATATTGTGATTCTTGTTTAAAAAATAATTAATTAATTTAATAATATATGTTAATTTTAAGTTTTTTGAAGTTTAAGAGAGTGATTGATTTCCAAATTTTTAAAATATAAGAGAGAAAAATTCAACCATCCTAAAATTAGGGAAAATATTTTGTATTTTTAATTAATAATTTAAAAAAATTATTATAAAACATTAAAATTTTTATAATTTTGAAATTATCCCTGATTTTGATTTTAGAAACTTTATACATGCCCCATGTTCAATGCAATATGTATTATATCGAATTATCATTACAAAAAAGAATAACATCGGATTTATTTGTACAACAAAATCTCATTAAATTATAGTATTTTTTATGAATGAAAAAATTAGATACAAGACTTCTCGAAATAAATCTAATTCAACTTAATTTTGAATTAGTTGAAGCTCAACGTGACTATTGATTATTGACATTCTTGAATCCAAAAAAAAAAAGCATTAGAACCAAAATGTCCTTTTTTTTAAATCACACCATATATTATAAAAAATGCATCATATGAGAGTTCTATGTATTTTAAGGTGATGATTGTGTTACAATGGTGCAACATCAATTTAAATTATTAAATTTTATTCAATTGTGTAGTATTGTATATAATGAATGAAATTTAATAATTATATTCAATGGTGAACTAATGTAATTAATGTACGGAAGTCTTTCCCATATTATAGTCTAAAAATAACTGTATGTGGTAGTTGCACTAGCACTGCACCAGAAGAACAAGCTTTAAACAATACGAATCATGTATCCTATTGCAAGTATCCATCTAGGAAAGTTTGTTTAAGATTCGGCCGAAAGTTGTTTCTTATAAGTCCTCACGAGAAATTCAATTTTTTATGAATTAAATATCTTTATGTACTTCTTAATAAGTATAAAAAATTATTTAATAGTCGATGGAAGGAAAGTTTTCATAAAAAAATTCTTCCTATTAAAAGAAAAGTTTGATAAGTAACTTTTTCTATTTTGTAAAAAAGTAAAATTTAAAAAAAAAATATTTTTTCTATTGACTAGCGACCAATTTAATAATTTAAATAATTTTTATCTTTTGAAAAATTGTATTTTCTGCAACATAACTGTCTGCTAACCAAGCAACTGTTAAATTGAAATGATGCAGAGCGATCTGTTCGTTTGCAGAAAGTAGAGGAGAATGATCAATAATGGAAGATGAACAGTAAACGTTTTAGGTTCACGAACTCAATAATTGAGTCTATGTATAGTACTATACAGTTTCTGACGGCAGATTCCCATGGATTTCAGAACCATATCTTTTTAGAAATAAATCCCAAATGTGTGCCCTACAGAAAGAAGCTGCAAAAGAAGGTGAAGATTGTAATTTACAAGCTCATGAATTGTTCTTGGAGGGCTGAATTGATCAACATACTCTTTCTATCACATTGCTTTTGTCACGTTTGCTTAGGTTTACATCAGTCCTTGTTATCAATGCAGTGAAACTATGGTTTCACGTTTGGTACAGTTGCAATAGGGAACATTTTTTTTTCCTCCAAAAACAATTAAGACTAGGATAAATAATTTCATTCCAATATTAGTACGTACCACCGGTCTATTTAATGCAACGGTAGGATCAGTGCTAAACGGAAAGATTAAATTAATTTATGTGAATTTTAATTTATATAAATCGATCAATATAAATTCTTGTAAAAAAAAATCAAAATTCAGGTAGTATTCACGAATTTTAACTATAAAATCTGCAAATTAAATTAGTTTATTCAAATTTCAGTATACTTGAATTGATCTTTATAAGTTAATGATTAAAATAAATCAAATTTTAAATAGTTCTATTTACTCAAATCCAATTATGATTCATTTGACATCTCTATTTAATGATTTATATTAGTGTATAATTCATAATGAAGTCAATTTCAATCAGAAAAACATTTAAAATAATATATTTTCCCGATTGATTCAATTCAACAAACTGTTTTCATGGAACTCTACCAACATTGTTTATTTGAATTTTTGCTAGAAAAGTAATTCACAATCTATAAATTATGAGAGCCACATTTACACCACGAACTCTTCTTATCAAGAATAGTAATTACTTACTCAATTATTTTTCCTCTTTTTTTCCCTCTTCTTTTTATCTTCTTTTTTTTTCTCATTAATTTTGCTAAACTCTGTTTATCTATTTATTTTTACTTTCTGGATGCTACCTTTTGTAGGAATCTTTTCTGTATTGAAAAATGTCAAGGAAGTAATACAACATGGAGAAAAAAAATAGGAATAATGAATCAGCTGCAACCAACACACAAAGTGGGATAAAAGGCAAATCACCCTTTCAACTTTTTAAGATGTATATATGCCCTAAAATTTTTAAAGGTACAATTTGACAACTTCAAATCCTCACTTGGAGTTTTATCAAATTTATTTGTGTCCTAAAGTACAAAATTGCCATATTTTGGTACTTTACCTTTCCAATAGTGTAAATCATAAATATACAGAGTTTAGGGTTTAACATTGCTCCTTTTGAAGTTCAAGGTGCAAGTAGCAGATCAGATACAAATGCATGGTGAGACAATTTGTTGTCACCCCTTACTATTACTTAAAAAATTGAAGAGTCAAAACAATGATTTGGTTGAAGCTTGAAAAATGGTAAACTGCAATTAATGAATGATGGGAAACATTAACCATTGGCAAGGCTTGAATCAAAATATATGTTTTGTTATAAGCTTGAACTAACTTGTATTGGTGTGTACTTTCATATTTTTTTTAAAAAAATATAATTTTTATATGAAATCTTTAAAAATTTCCATTAAATATTGCAATTTTTATTAAAATAAAAAATTATAAAAAATAAAAATTTATAGCGTTCACGTTAAATTTTTGAAAAATTAACAACTTTTTCAAAGACATATCCAAGCAAGTAAACAATTGCTAGACGTTGATTTGAGCAGTATTTTCATTCACCTATTTAGAAGTTAGTATATGTACAATCTATTATTGAATGGTGCTTGAGACATTTTCAAAGAGATTCTTTTAGAAATACTCCATTTCACATAGTGAATTCTAATAAAATACTGCACTGGCCCTAAGTGGAAAAAATTTTCTAATTCTCTTGTAGTATACTAAAATTTTAAGTATTATTTCTTATAATTTAGTGACAAATCAAAAAGTTATTCTTCTAATTTGAAAACTGACCTAATCATAACCAAAAAAAATTGCTGATTTATCAAAATATAATAAAAAATAATATTAAACTTCCTGTAGTATAAAACATGGTTGAAAATTTTTTCCCTGCAAGGAAGCATCTCTTGAAAAATCACAGTCTTCGGAGTTACTTATTCATGAATTGTGTTACATAACGCAGAAAATTGCACTACTCCTCTTTATTATCTGTACAACCTAGCAACAAGGGCTAGAATCACTGAAGTTATTAATCTTGGCATGCACAGTGTTTGATATTATTATAAAGGTAGAGTCATAGTCCTCCTTTTTCACAGTGTATAGCCCCCCATTTATTGCACTTGTCTTTTGCTTTGTAAGCCTTTTCTCTCTGAAAAAATGCTCTTTGCCTCCCTACACTCTCATCATGTACCTCATCAATCACCACTGTATTAGCGGGTTTCTCTCATCTTGTCTTGCAACTAGCTAGGGTTTTAATTCCTCCTTGATCTCTCACATCCAACGGGAAAAAAAACCCCAGAAATTTCTTTCGCACTCCATAATTGAAGACTGCAATTTGAAAAAGAGCCTTAAGGTAAGGAAATTATACTCTTTGGTCCAGTAAACCTATATCGGCTACAATAAGGTATATAGTTTTTACTTTAATTATGTTTTTGCTTCTTCTTGATTGGATTTTTTTTCTTATCAAATTGATGTTCTGAAGGTCTGATCCAGGGTTTTGTTTATGAATTTGAAAGGTTTGAAATTCTGTGTGCTTCTCAAGGAAAGAGTTGAAAATTGGAACACTTACAGATGTCCTGTTAGCTACCTACCTCAAGCACAGAAACCTACAACCTAGGGGTGGAGAGAGAGAAAGAGAGAGGGCAGAGAGAGAGAGGGAATCCAACTGTGATAGCATTATTGGGGATGAAACGTACTGATTGAAGAGAAGGAATTCTTCCAAAAATATGTATATATACGTTGGCACAATAAATTGTCTTCACATGGGATGTTTATCTTATACATACCAATATCTGAATTTTCTTCCTCTTCTCTCCTTTGAAGAAGTGGAAAATTAGGAAAAGAAATTAAGGAAAAAGATTTTCTGGGTACAGTCATTTAATTATTTATCCCAAATTCTATGAACAGTGGCTTTTGGATTCAAGAAAGACTGCTATTAGATAAAAACGTGAAAAAAGTTTGAAAAGTAGTGAGTGTCTAGAGGAAGCAAAGTCTCCCAACAAGCCCTAGTTCTGAGTCATTGGAAATCTCTGAATTAAATTCAGATTGCATCACCAACCAAAATGATTTTCAAATTAATTTTAACAATTAAATATACTTTAATTCTCTTGTGCATATACACATGGTGTTTTTGAATGATTTTAAGATGCCATGTAAGTGCAGTTCCTTTTAAACGATTTTAAATATGATCAATATTTTTCTCAGATCAACATCTAATTCTATAGTTCATGCTTTTCATCTGAATTTTGTTTGTGATTTTTTTATAGCAGCAAGGGTCATGGCTTCTTCTAGCAGCTACTCGAATTCGCCATGCGCCGCCTGCAAGTTCTTGAGAAGAAAATGCACGCCGGACTGCATTTTCGCCCCATACTTCCCGCCAGAAGAGCCGCAAAAATTTGCCAATGTCCACAAAATCTTTGGTGCAAGTAATGTGGGCAAACTCCTCAATGAAGTGCAACCTTTTCAGAGAGAGGATGCAGTGAACTCTCTGGCCTACGAAGCCGAAGCACGGATCAAAGATCCGGTCTACGGCTGCGTTGGTGCCATCTCTGTCCTCCAAAGGCAAGTCATTAGGCTTCAGAAGGAGCTGGATGCAACAAATGCAGACTTAATTAGGTATACATGCAATGAAATGCCAAACCAGGGAGGAAGAAGGATAAATATTGATGGAGGAGGGTCTTCTGTTGGTCAGTCTTCTGGTTATTATTATTCTTCTGCTCCTTGGAACAGTGATCCTAATTGTGGAGATGGGTATCAGAGAGGAGGAGATAATAACATGTAGTTTTCAACTAACCATCTTCTGTGGGTTGGTTATATGTTAAATTGTTCTTAAAGAATTGGTCATTTAGGGTTTTTAAAGTCAGTAATAAGTGGTATTTGGATCAATTGGGTACTTTGGCTAGGCCACTTTTTTGGATGAGCCAAAGATGGGTCATTTTGTGTTTTTTATTTTGTATTTAGATGATGGGATATGTAAATAGGGGATTCTCAAGGTATAGAATATGTTATTGTGTGAAGGCCCTTTGAAATATTAGTAAAAATGGGCCTCTTATAAATAATAAATATAAACTTTTGAGTGATTAATGTGTGGTTTAATTCTGAAAATTTTGAATAGTTTGACGAAGATGTTAACATTGTTAAGTATTGGTTTGATTGGCACAACAAGTAAATAAGTTTCGATATACAGTTGAATTTTTCATATAGTAAATCTTTTCATGGACCTCGTTCAAAATTATTTTATTAATTATAAAATTAAAAGTTATTATAGAAAGTTAATTATAATTATGAAGAATTAGATAAGTAATTTTTCATAATTTGTAGGAAATTTCTATGATTCATTAATAAGTGGCAAATTAAACAATCTATTTATCTCTTACTTTCCTCAAATTACACTTTTCACATATCCCTCTATTAATGAGTTCTGAATCTAAACTACTGAGTTTCTATGCCTTTATTGCGAAAAAAAAAAAAAAAAGGAAATGGACTTCTTCTTGCAAATTACTTCAAATTAATGAAAATTCCAAGCATCGCCTGGTATACATAACTGAGGTTGTCTTGTAGCATATCATAGTAATCCAGGTAACACGTTCAGTTTTGTAAGGCTCCCATCCTAACACCTTTTCCCCTTAAAATTGCAGGCTAAAACAAAAATGGGCCACGCATGGCAATCCATAATGGCTTGTCTTTTGTTAAATTATGAGGTGCTTAGCATTCAGAATCTTGTTATCCATTTTATAATCATCTAATTAACTATTTTGACCTTCCAATGATTTGCATTTCGTCCCACCAAGGAGTTGGCGCACCAAACTTTGCAAGCATGCCTTGATCTCGTAAATTCCATGTACTTTTCTTGCATAATTCTTATTTCATAGTGGACATGAAATGAAGAAACTAGAGTAAGTAGAAGGTTTGATCTTTAAATATCATTGTTTCCTTTTAGTTTGATAATAATTTTAATTTCATTTTAAGATAGTTATAAATATAAATATAAATACAAATTAGTTTGTGAGTCTTTCTCTTGTTTAAAATGGCACTAAAATAATTAAATTGAAAGGACTTGCTGTATCCAAGTTTGATTAATTTGGGACAGTCAAACACGATTTTACTCAATTGATTCTAAAGATTTGAATAAGACGTTTTATCATCACTTGATTATGGATTCAAATTTTTGTTGACATTGATCATTTCGCTTGATGGATAACTACTCTAAAAAAAAAAATTTCTGATTATCAAGGGGTTGATTAAGTAGTTGTGTTTCAGGTGATGAGTTTGATAATAATAACCTGTGAATGAACTCGTGCAATTAAAATTTTGTTCATATATAGTAAAATTGACAGAGCATCTCTTTTATTTTTATCATGAAAAAAATAATTTCAAAAATAATTAACAATTTATGTACCATTAATAACAAGAAAGTCCCACTTGATCATTTAATCCTACGACCATAATGAATTTGGATTCCATTTTTGGATTCTGTGTATAGCATTTTTTAACCAAAAGAAAGAGAATTCAAATTCTTTACATCGACTGTCCGATCTTTAAATATCATATCAATGTAAAGATTTGGCTTTTTTATTAAAAAAAATGAAGGTTAGGGTCTTAAAATTAATAGAATTTACAACAGGGGCCTAATATTTTAAATGTAACATTAAATATAAAATGTTAAATAATATAAATTTAATAATTTCATTTCTGAAATTATGAATCATTAGCAAAATTATCTCTAAATTATATAAAATTATAATTTAATTTCTAAATAATAATTTATACATATAATTTCATCCATCTATATAGTAATTTAGGAATAAAATTATTTATATAAATTATTATTTAATAATAAATTTATAATTTTATATAATTCAAAAATTATTTTATTGGTACATTTAAATTTTAATGGCAAAATCATTAATTTTATCTTTAAATAAAACATCTATTCTTGGCATGTCTTTTGGCATTTTCTCCGTACATTTTAATTACTTAGATTTTTGGAAATGTTATTATTGATAAGATTTACTATTTTTTATTCCCATTCAAAAAAATTAAATTTATACTAAAAATTGTGAAAATATCTGAGTGTAATAAAAAAAAAAGTGCTAATAATTGCTATCATTTATTGCATGAAAATTCAGGTCATCTTGTAAAGAGGGGAGACAGAAACTCAGCTCCAATCTTTGATGGGATTTTCCTTTACAAAAGTCCTAGTGTGAACAAATAGGAAATGAGGGATTTGTGTCAGCCTTTTCCCGGATATAATTTCTACGGGAGATCTTTCTTCCCGCAGTATATGCTGGTCAAAACAAAAGCTAGAACTGTGGATTTGTTGACTTCCACAGATCCTTCTACTTTCCTCTCCCTTTTTTTTCCCCTGCAACTATTTTTACTTGTGGTGTTTCCGCGAAAGAATTTTCATGCCTGCGTTCATTACAACATTATCATTAGAAACATCAACTATAAGTGGCAGAGATGTGAGAAGGGGAATTTCGATCTACTTTTTTTTGTCAGACTCCTACTATATTAGAGAAAAACGAACAAATTTTTTTTACAATATTATATATAATTTTTTAATAAATTTTACAGTATATAAAATTTTAAATTTATCTTTATTTAAATATATATATGAAAAAAAGGCAATCTGAAAGATATATTCCTTATGGGTAATTATATATATAAATTTAATTTTAAAAGAATTGAATTTTATTTTATTTTTTATAATTCCCGAAGATAAAGATATGGACTCATGGGAGGGATTGTTCTGTTAAGGCATGCGACAAGGGTACAATATGAACATATTTAGACAAGTTATATGTGCATATGGCGGATATGACGGAGCACTTTCTTCACCGACTTGAGTGGATCATATTATTCATTTTCTCTCTCCATCTCAAGCCTTCCTTATTTTTATTTTCAATTCCTCACTTTTTTTTTCCCCAATTCTTCCCCTCTTCCATTTTTATGATTTGTTATCACACAATCAGAGGGTCCAACAGAGTTAGTTCGAATGCTCATATATAATTTTTTTTTATATAAATCAATGGATAAAATATTATTAACATATTGAAATTATCAAGAGAAATTTATTGAAAAATAATTATCAATGCTTTGTATTTCTATGAGATATTGGCTTCAAATTTCTTTAATAGTATTTTTAAGTGATTTACTGTAATTTTAATATATAAATTTTTGGAGTAAGAGTGATTCATTTTAAATTTATAGACATTTTCTGTTCACAAAAAGACGGTTGAGCCGGCCAATTATCAAATTAAAAAAAAAGGGGGGGGGGGGAGAAGCATGTTTCATGTAATAAATCACAACAACGTACATGTAGATTGATAAAAAATTTTGTTTCATTGCTAAGACATAGCGCATAATTTGTTTTATAACTACATAGTGTATCACAATTGGAAAATATATTATATATGCATAGTAACGAGGACCAACCGGCGAGATCAGAATCCAAGACTTCTCCTTAACTTGGTCTCTGTATAAAGTACATTGTAATTATTATATCCAATAAGAAAATAGGAAAAATAAAGATAATCCCCGCCCTCGTTTTGATCCCATATTCTATTATGATGATATGATGGTAGTATCCCCCATTCAATTTTACGAAAAATATTTTTTTATAAAATATTAAAATCCCATATTCTATTAGGGTTTATCCTTTGCTTGGTTCTGGTTATTTTGGAGGAGAAAGAAAAGAATGAGTTGAAAAATATAAAAAAATTGATAATTTCTCCTGCTTAGCATCAGAGAGAAAATAGAGGAGAATAGAAATTGTAGTTGATTTTGTACGGTGGGACCCACCGTTTTTTTTTCCTCCAAATCGAGTAGAAAACTCATAGAAGTTTTACATAGTAGTCATTTTCCAAATCCATTTCTCAGCCAATGGATACCAAATTTGTTGCTGTACATTCTTTCGGCCGCAATTACTATTGTTTCCTTTACTTGTAAGAAGTTGTTTGGCTGTGCTATCTTTCAGCATCTCCTCTGCTGCTGGTCGCTGCTATTGTCCACGCAAGTAATCGAAGATTTCTTTTGAAACCCGTGAGCGATTGGTGGTTGTTTGTGGTGTGCAATGTGTTTGGTGGTTGTTGCTGCATTTTTATTTCTAGATCGGCTAGAAGTCACTGGTGGGTTTGTTTTGGTGTTTGGTTTTGCTGTTTGCACTTCCCTGCCACAAATCCGCTGTTGGAGGCCATTGTCACGTGCAGTCCTCCAGTTGTCGTGGCAAGCCAGCATGTTGCCGGTTGGGAAGAGGGAGATCGGCAAAGACGATCGTGCTGGGTCCTCAACCCTGCAGTTGGGTCAAGCCGATCTGACCAGGATTCGAGTTTGACCCAACTTGTAGGCATGTCTGACCCGGTTTGGTGGTTTTTTTTAATATTTTTTTACACAATCAAAACGAAAAAAAATCCTTTTTCAATTGTTAAAATTATTTATATAGAAAATTAGTAAAAAATTAGCAAGGATTAGATATAGTGAATCATATTTTGTAGAGTATAGGTTAGGTAATTTGTAAATTTTTGTTATAGTGAGTTAAATAATTATGAATGCTGTTTAGTTATAGTGAACCATGTTCTCCATGAGTGTCTTTGAATTTATTTGATTCAAAATAATTTTTGTATTTCTAAGTTAAATAATTAAACTAAAATTTAATTTTTTACTCTTTAGACTATTTGATTTATATTAATTTCTATCATAATTTAATATTTGAATATTTAATTTTTAATTTTACTCTTTAGACTATTTGATTTATATTCATTAATCTGTTGTAAGCTATCTTACTTTACTAATATGATTCACTACATGATATTTTTCTTTTGATATTGTCCTATCTGTTACATGATTGAAGCATAGGGAAGTGAAAGTTATTTCTATTTTAGGTATTTTAGTTGTAAATAGTAATAAGCTATTTTCTTAATTTCCCCAAAAACCTATTGGAATTTACTTGAAAATTTGGCTCCTGTCCATTGTCTACAGGATTAACAATGGAAGATGAAAATGATGATATATTTGACGAGCAATTTGAATTACAGCAGTTGATTAATATAGATGCATTAGAGCAATGACAGATGAGATGGAAAATGTGTGTTGTCTAACTAATGTGCATCATTATGCATGTTATGCATTTGCTAACCATTCAAGCTACACTTATTCATGCACCCAGTGCTGATTGGGAAAGTAAAAGAGTTGAAATACAATAACAATTAATGCAAAATTTACAAACAACTAATCAATGTTATGTTGTAATTCGTATGAATCCTCGTGCATTCCTTCAATTGTGCGAGAAATTAAGAGGTACTGGCCAGGTGGGGGATTCTGTTCATGCCACAGTAGAAGAGGAAGTTATTAAGTTTTTGCATATTTTAGCCCATAATGTAAAGTATAGAATTGTATCTTTCTTTTTCTATCGTTCGAGGGAAATAACTAGTCATCATTTTCACAATGTTCTATGAGCCATTGTATCATTAGAGGGTGAGTATCTAGTGCAACCCTTAGGATTAGAAATTCCTTAATAAATACTTAATAGTAGAAGGTTCTATCCATATTTTAGGGTAAGATGACAATGCAAATAACATAAAAATGTTCATGTATATTAGTACTTTTAGAGTGTCTTTGCATTTCACATCGTGATATTTATTTTATCTTAAAAAATACAGGATTGTGTCAGAATTATAGCTAGGACACATATACAGGTAAAAGTACCAAGTAGGGATGCCCCTCGCTTTCGAGGAAGGAAAGACTTCCTAACTAAAAATGTCTTGACATCTTGCATGTTTGATATGCAATTCAATTATGTACTACCCGGTTAGGAAGGCACTGCATTTGACTCCAGAATTTTGAAACATGCCTTAAGTAAGGAAAGAGATAGACTTAGGATTCCTTTAGGTTAGTGCACTTGTCTTTTGATTAAGGTCAAAAGTGTAGGCCTTAAATTGTATCTAACAAATATACATAGTAATTTATGGCATATTAAATATGATAATAAAATTTAACTATGACTAGGCAAATATTACCTAGGAGATGCAGGGTATTCATTGAAGAATGGTGTGCTCACACCTTATAAAGGTGTACGTTACCACATGAAAGAGTATTCCACGCGTGGTCTCGGGAATGCAAAAGAACTTTTCAATCTCCGACATGCTTCATTGAGAAATGTTATTGAAAGAATATTTGGAACTTTGAAGAAAAAGTTCCCGATTATAGCTAGCGGTACCGAGCCACATGACTCATTGGAGACCATATCTGACATTACTATTACTTGTTACATACTGCACAACTTTCTTATGAATGTTAATCCCGATGAGCGTCTGATTGATGAAGTGGACCATAAGCTACTCTATAATATTACGGATGACCATGGACACCATGATGCACGTAGCTCGGAGGAAGATTATAGACAAGGATTCCTTTTGAGAGAAAGCATAGCAAATCAAATGTTGAATTATTATGAAGAGAATTAGTCAAGAATTTAATTTATTTCTAAGCCTAATGTTATGTAATATGTTATATCTATGAGGATCTTGCAGTTGTGACTGCACTTATATATCATTTTATTCTCCTTTTATTCTTCTTTCATGCGTTGGTAGTACATTACAAGCATATGTCAGTTACATAAAATTAAATCCCAAGGCTTGTTGTATGTTGTAATTTTATAGTCAAAGCTTGTTGCAAGTTTGTTAATTATTATCATATTATTTTGTCATGCACTACATACATTGATAACATGCCATTGAACTTGCTTATCACTATCCCAATGCTAGAAAATGAACTAATATTTTGATATGTGGCAACTTGCAGATTACATCATGTCCAAGAACAAGATACTAGAGAAAGGAGGTAGTTCTTCCAAAGATAACCTACGATGGATACCATAGATGGATATCAGAGATGGATACTGTATTGTTAGATGCATTACTAGAAGAAGTATACAAGAGAAATAGGCTGGATGAGACCTTCACCTCTCATGCGTATGTCACTGTGCTGAACACATTGAAGGCCACAATAGGACCTTTTTTTGCAAAGACAACATATTAAAAACAGGATGAAAACATTGAAAGCAACTTTCAACAAATGTTATGATCTGTTTCATATGTGGAGCGGAGTGAAGTGGAATACCACAACCCGATTGTTTGAAGCAGAACCGAAGGTGTAGGAGGAGATCATAAAAGTGATTATGCGAGTAAAATCAAAGAAGTTAATTTTGTAATACTACACTTATTATGTTTATTCTTATGAGTAGGTAGTTCTATATTATTCCTTTTATATTGTTAGATGCTTTACTAATCATGGTTGCAACACATAGGAGAAACTTGAAGAATAGAAATAGCAGAGAACCCCAATACACAACTATGATAAATTGATGGATCTATTTAGCATGGACAGAGCAATTGGTGCACAAGTTGAAAGTGCAAGGGAAAAAGTGCAGCAATGGGAGAGGGAAAATATTGATCTTAATGATTCTTTCAATGGCATGTCAGATTTTGACCTCTATTAGGGAACTGAAGGCTCAAGCTTTACAGGCAACATGGACACCTATAGTCCTATAAGTGTTGGTTTAACTCCATTGCAAGGAAATCAATCATAGGAAACTTCATCTTCTAAAGGCACCAAAAGGAGAGTTGCAATTGGTTGATGTGATTGAGAGTGGGTATGAGAAAATGCACTTAGGCATAAACAACTTAACTGAGGTGATGTGAGAAAGAGTTGAATTGGCCAAAGAACAGGTACAAATAGCTAAGGAAGGTCTTACCATTATACAAAAGAGCAAACCTCAACATTATACCCCTGCGAATGTTTGGAGTGAGTTGGAGAACATAGAGTGTTGCCAGAACTTCGAACCCAATGCTATCATTTCCTATGTTCAAACGATGATGCTAAGCAATAATTTTTTGGCGTGCTAGAGGAGATGCATTGGAATATTCTATATGAAAATATGAAGGAAGCATGTTTATTTTGAGTTACTTGCATATTTGATATGGGGTTTTGGAAGTATGTATGTCTCTTTTATTTCTTATTATATATTGTGCTTATGGTAGCCTAAAGGACAAATGTGATGGAAATAACTTATGTCTCCTATTTTATAGTTATTGTGTAGTGATTAGACAAGTTTTTGTATAGTGATATGGTTAAAGAACCAATTATCTTTAATATGTCCACAGTGTTTGATTCATAATTGCAACCATAACTTTTGTTAGATGCATGATTGTGTTGTTTTGTTGATTGATAGGTAAATGCAAAGAACAGGTTGCACAGAAATGTTGTGAATGGCAAGATTGCTGCAAAGGTTGTGGATTCACTCTAAACCTTATGTTTCATAATGTGTAGCATAAAGTACAAAGGAACTTGTAAATTGGATAACTGTAACCTTGGTCATCTAACTATATTAGCATTTAAGCACTAAGTTTCTTCACAAATTTGTTGATTATGTGTTAGACAAATTATGTAATATTATTTACCATTCCTGTATGTATCTAAAACATGACCGTAGTTCTATTTATGTTGAGTGAATAGGTTGTGTTATTGGAAATTATAGGGACATTGATGTTGTTTTGTTATCTGGATGGAAAAAGATGGTAAAAAACATCATTATCAGCATGGGGGAACATTTTAAACTTTGCATTCTTAACCAACGTTTGGCTCATGCCATAGGGTGGCAGTTTTAAGAATTTGCGTTCCATTCTTTCATCAAACCCCTTAGCTTCTTTTAATTTACGTTGAGTACTGATTAATATTATTGATGTTATTGTTGTTCGTATTAAGAGTCGTATTTGATTTGTATAAAAAGTAAATGTTCATTAGAGATCACACTTGTTGGGCAAAATTTCTACGTGATCTTTACCTTATATCTTTATAATTAATTATTTAATATTAAGCTACCAATTGTGTTATATCCTTAATTTAGACTAATTTTAGAAAATTTAAATTTGGACAACTTAGATAACAATACAAAAATATAAAAATTCATGTTCCTTTAATTTTGTCATAACAAAGTTATATACGTATAAACCTTAATTATATCTAATTATTTTTTGAGTTAACTTTTCTTTGCATAATTTGTTGAATTTCATGTTGGTTTCTTTCTATTATTTTGTTGTGTTTTTGTTAATTAATATGACTATTAAATAAGAAAGAGGTCACCTAATATAGAATTAATATGTATAAAATGATATTAATATTATATTATTTTCTTCATAAATGGATTGATATTAATTTTATATAAGTTTAAAGTATTGATAATGCAGAAAAAAATTACATTTTCTTGTTTAGTGGGTTTATAATAAATTTATATTATTTACTTAAATTTACATTTTAATGATAAGGGAAGAAATTTGAATACAACAATTTGTACTAAAAAACATAAATATAAATTTTACTTGTAAAATAGGATTGAAATTATTTTATACCATTTTCTTAAATTTACATTTAAAAGAAAAAAAATTAATTCCCTTATATCTTCTTAATTCATTTTTTCTCACAATTAAACACAATATTTTCTTCTCTATTTTCTCTCCCCCTATTTTTTCCTGCAATCAAGCACACTTAAGAAAAGTAACTTCTTCCCACTTTTTTTTCTCCTCTATTTTCTTTCTCCCTTATTTTCTACTATAACCAAGCAAAGTATTAGTATTTTTGAAAATAAAATTTTTATTTTTATATTTTTGAAAAAAATAAAAAATAAAAAAAACTTTTTATATATTTTTTAAACTAATTTTTATGATAATTTTATAATTAAATAAAATTTTTTCTTACTTATTCCCTCAATCACTCCCTTTTTTATTTTTCCAAACTTAAAAATAATTTTTGAAGACAATTTTTATAATAAAAAATAAAAGCATATATGAAAGATACCCTTAGTTTCCTTTTCAAAATCACTCGATTGTCCACATGCATGCAGCGAGCACATGCCCCCAAAATGCATTGATATAAGTTTAGGGAGCAGAGGAGAGGAAGTTAGGCTTTTTACAAGCCTAAGAATTCACCTATGCTACAGCCTAATTGTCCTTTTCTCTTTTCAAGCTTTTCTCCCCACCGCATATTGAATTCTCACGACCCAACAGAACTAAACTATCATGGCTTTTTTAACACTTTTTTCAAATTTGTTTTCTTTAATAAGTTCTTGCTTTTCTGTCTTAATTAACCATAAAATTTTGAATTCCATTATGAAAATTTTGATATCATAAAAAGTAAATATTTTTATTATTAAATAACATATAATATATTATAATTTATTTTTTTAATTTAATTTATTTATTTTAAAATTTTTAAAAAATAATTCAATAATAAAATATTCAACTTTTTCAAAAGTTGAGGCCTAGAATCTTTTTTAACTCAAAAGCCAGTGCCTCCCAGCCAAGAGAGTATATGAGCTTTTGTAGTTGGGCTGTCAAATTGGAAAGCTCTGGTGTGTTGGTTTTCCTATTTTGCATTATCTGGAATTGCTTGACTTAATTGGTGACGTAAAATTGGGTTTAGGGTTTAGGTTGTTAACCTTTCAGTCATTGCATATTTTCTTTTCCTTGAAAAAAGATAGCTGGACTAACATGATTATTTTAAGTTTTTTAATATTATATATTAATTCTTTTAATAGACAAGAATCAATCTTATTTTTTTTTTAAAGTCATCTTTATTTAAAAGATCTTTTTATCAAAAAACCAGTTAATGTTTTGAGGGAAGAAGACTGGGATGGGAAAGTGTTGAAAGTTGCCATCCAGTTTCTACAAATAAAACTCATCACATTATTATATATATATATATATATATATATATATATATATATATATATATATAATAAAAAAGACTTACATAAAAATGAGATATAATTTCTTACCTATAAAACAAAACTAGTTTGAATAACAATACACTTCTCAAACTCTTATTTAATTTACAGTTTAATAAATTTATTTATTTTTAATAATTGAGTGACAATATATTTAAACATTCAGATATTAATCTTTTATAATAGTAAAAATGATAAATTTATTAAACACATACACATAACATCTTAAAATCGAATTTAGAATATTTTATTAGATTTATACATACAGGAATTTAAAATTAAATTTACAACATAAACAGAGACAAATCTTCTAAAAAATTATTAATTATCATTGAAGTTAACAATTTTAGTCCAGATGAATATTATTTTAAATGTGGATTTAAATTATAAAAAAGTTTAAAATTATATTTTGGAATGTCACGTACTACAAACGAAGGGTAGACCCCATTTATTCCACTATTATATTGAGGGTAGAGGAGAGGATGGGAACTAGACACAACGGTAGGGCAGAGAACAGAGAGTAGACGTAAACCTCGTAAAATTATTAGATATCACCGAAGTTATATAATATAACAAGAGCGCACAAGAAATTCACTGTAGCCGGAATTTTGGCATGCGAAGATTCCAAATGTTTGCCTTTATCATGAAAAATCCAGCACGCGTTGTGATTAATATTATAAAATAAGTTACTAAATTTACTAATCAATAATCAATTTTAATCGTCATTAATTGTTGTAAATATAAATGATCAAAACAAGAAATATTAGTGCAAGGCACATATATGTGACTAAATGGAAATTGATCAATATAACAAATTTTATTGATAAATAAAATTAACAAATTTGATAAATATATTTAATTTTGTATTTGATAAGAATATATATATATATCCAAAGATTCTCAATATTTCACATTAGATACCAACTAAATTAAACTTTGTTGAATTTTTTTAAAAGTAAATTTCTCTCAATATGTTTTTTTTTCATAAAATTAAAATTCAAGATTTTGCTTAAAAAAAGTAATTTTCCAATTACTCGGACAAACATTGATCGGTGGTTATGTATTCGATTCACGTGAGGGAGGACAACTTTCAATAATTGTGCAGAGAAAGAGAGAAAATATTTTATTTACTTCTAACAAATTATCATTTATTGGAAATATATTTGCTAATATTTAAGTTAAATAAATTATATGTATATACATGTTTAACATTCTCAAATCCTTTCCATGCTTAAAACATGTTACATCACTTATTATATTGATTTACTACCCATCATTAGTAGTAATGATAAGATCTTTTTGTAAAAAATATATTTTGATGCAACTTTTCACTAAAATTTTTAGAATTTTCCAACCATGTATTAGAGGCATAAAAAATCATTAAATAATTATTTTTAACCATGTGATATAAATAATTAGAATGATTTTTATAGAAGACTAGTTTGTAAGGATTCATTTTTCACCTAAAAGCACTAGTTTTGAAAATAATTTTTAGCACCCAACACTAAGCTTCCAAATATATTTTTAAACATGTTTCACCATAAACCCTTAACATCCATGTCAATAAATATTTTTAAAATAATTTAAAACTTAATGCAATAAGTTTTTATTATAAAAATAAAAATTTTCTTTTCCAAACAGCAACTTGAGGAAACAAATAGAAAATAAATTATATTTATAAATTATTTTATAAATATAAGTTAGAGCTTGAGCTTATTAGTTTTATTATTATATATATATATCTAACTTATTTAGGTTCAAAATTAATAAATTATGATTTTCAAACCCATCAAATATTTAATGGACTTCAGGTCATCATATTTTCATATTTATAAAAGCTTAATTAGTTTCATAAAAGCATATTTTTCTATATGAAAAAAATATTTTAGAAATTTTCATTTATTTCTATTTTTGAAAATGTCAAAATTTTTTCTATATAATAATCCTATTAGTTATAATATAATATTTATTTTTCAAAGGAAAGATGACTAAAATCAATTATAAATATTTAGTAGCCATTTTAAGCCTTTAATTAAATAAGAGTAGGAAAAATAAAATGAAGGGAATTTTAAATTTTAAATTATTTAATATGTACTAAAATTAATAGAAAAATTTATTTTTAAGCTATTACGACACTTCTTTTTATAACTGGATAAATAGTTTCAAACAGTACCATACAGTATAAGCTAGCTGGATCAAATTTATAGAAGCAAATCCAATTTTAGTGAAATAATAATGTGGTTGCTATCCTAGGCAAAATTCAAGAAAAAAGTAAAAAAACAATTGAAATTTGACATATATAATATTAATATGATATTTTCATATTATGTGATATTTTAGGAAGTTTCTAAAGTAAGTCAATATTTTATAGAGCCATTTTTCAAACTTTAAATTCTTGGAGCCTAAAAGAACCTTGGAGTTAAAATTTCAAATCATTAGAGCCTACAAGTACTTTAGAGCTAAAAATTTAAATTTCAAATTTCGAGCTTAAATTCGAATTTAGAGTCTAAGAAAACTTGAAATCAAAGAAAAGATGACTTGAAACTAAAGTTGTTTCATCATCTTTTTCTCTATAAATAGACTACATACATTTGAAGATGAAGAAATATTATATTACAACTTACAAATTCTCTTTAACTTTCATTCTAAAAAAAATCGTAGCTCTCATATTTTTCTCACTCTAAAACCAAAACTTGTGTATCTACTCAAAGAGTGTTAGTAACTAAAAGCTTGTAAAATTTTGTTAAAAGATTATGAGAAAAATCCTTCTTGTATCTTATTTGAAGTCCTAGTAAAGATTGTAAGAATATTGTAAAGATAGGTAGTTGTGAAATCCTAGTAGAGATTTAGAAAATCTTATAAAGTTAGGTGATTATGAAATTTTAGTGGAGATTAGGAAGATCTTGTAAAGTTAGGTGGTTATAGAAATTCAAGTATAGATTAGGAGAATCTTGTAAAGCTGGATTTTGTAACTTGATAAAAAGTTAGTGGACACTTTAGGTGATAGTGGGCAGCTTGAGAAGAAAGGAGTAGACTTAAAAGACATTCCTTTTGGACAATTAAACCTCTATGAAAATTCTTAATGTTCTCTTTTTACTCTTTTACTTATTTCTTGTTTTAAAAAATAACCATTTCATAATTTTTCATTACCTTAATCAAAGAAACATTTTAAAAAACCTTTGATAAAATATTTTCTATCATTATTGAGATATTTTATATTTTGAAAATATATATTCATCAGAATACTAAGAGTTTTATTATTGTACCTCACGGTTTCATTATCAATCTTTATTCAAATTTGATTTCTTAATTTTTAGAGAAAGGTTAATTCACACCTTCTTATCCTATAATCTCTATTAATTGGTATTAGAGTTTCGTCTCACATTTTTAATGTCTAACAACTTTGTGAGTTAAGATTTTGTAGGTAATAGAGCTTTTTAGCCAAATTCATGGGCTCAAGGGATATTCTATAACTAGATTTCCACTCTTTAATGGTGTAAATTATGACTATTGGAAGCTTAGAATGATAATATATATCAAATCCATTAACATTGAAGTATGAAATATTATCAAGGAATGCTATGAAGCATTTGCAAAAATTAAAAGGGAAATAAAAGTACTTAAGTTAGAAGAAGAATGGATCAAAGTCAATTACAAGAAGGAAGTAGCACATGCAAAAATAATGAATGTTATTATATATGTTGTAACACCTAGTGAATTTAAAAACATATTTAAATCTATTTTTGCAAAAATCAATATGGGATAAACTTGAAGTGACCTATGAAGGCACTAATCAAGTAAAAGAAACTAGGATTAATATGCTTGTACATGAATATGAAATATTCAAGATTGAAGAAAATGAAAAGGTAGAGCCTATATTTGAAAGACTTTTTACCATCATCAATGATCTTCATGCATTAGAAAGAATTAATATTGATGGAGAATTAGTGATGAAAATCTTAAGAACTCTTCTAAAAACATGACAATCTAAAAGATATCATATAAGAAGGAAATAATCTTTCTACACTTACGTATGATGAGTTAAAAGGAAAACTCTTAGCATATGAAAAAATATACGTGAGAGAAGATCAAGAAAAGAAAAATAAAATGATACCTTTTAAAACATCTTTATAAAATGATGATAAAGAAGAGGATAATCTTGATTAAGAAATAAAAGAACAAGAAAATGAGCTAGCTTTTTTAGAAAAATGATTTTTTAGAATGTACAAAAGAAAATATGGTTTTAAAGCTAAACCACTTCTTAAAAGAAAGAAAAATAAAGAAATCAGCAACCAATCTTTGGTTTGCTTTAAATGTAAAAAGTTAAGATATAAGAAAAGTGAGTATCTAAAATTAAAGAGAAAGCTCCTAAAGAAATCAATCAAAAGGAAGGCAATGATGATTACATAGGATGATGAAGATATTTTATCTAAAGAAAAGCTTGAAGAAAAAGAAGAAGAAGAAGAAAAAGAAGTACATGATATTGCTAACTGCTGTTATATAGCCAAAAGTAAAGAAGATAATGAAACAACTGATAATGAATTTGAATCTTCTTTATCTTACAATGAATTAATGGAAGATTTTCATAAACTTTTAATTAAATGTTTTTTTTTTGGAAAAACAAAACAAAGTCTTGATAAAAGAAAATAATATTCTCAAAAAGGAAAAAGTAATTTCAAACTTATTTGAAAAGGAAAGTTAAATTTTGATAAATGATTTAAAAATTTTTAAAAATAAAAATGAAGCTCTAAAAAAGGAAAAACAAGTTTTAGAAAGTAATTTTAAATTTTTGACAAAATCAATTAAAAAGTTAGAAAAAGAAAATCAAGGTTTGTTAAAAGAAAAAGATCTTTCAAGGAAAGAAAATTGAGCTTTAGAAAATAATTTTAAATTTTTTAAAATAGAAATTCATAAGATAAAATCTAAATTAGAGCATCAATTTTTAAACTTCAAAAATGAAAATATTTCTTTAAAAAAATAAATACTCTAATAAATGATCTCATAAAATTTATTTATGGAAAAAGTAATTTGGATACTCTTTTAGGGATTAAAAAATATTTTTTAAAAAAGGGATTATAATATTTTTACTCACACTGTGACAAATATTACAAAAATTTCTTTGTGAAAGCTTCTCATCCATCAAGTTCATATGTAACTTGTAACTATTATGGAAATAAAGGCCATACTACTTTTTGTTATTTTGAGAAAAAATATTTATAAAGAAAAATTAAGATTGGATGCCCAATAAATAAATGAAAAAAAGAAAGTAATAACTAACCTCCAGGGACTTAAAAAGATTTGAGTACCTAAAAAAAATCAATCTTTTGTTGTAGGTGTTTCTTAAATCCATAATTAAAAAAGATAATTAATTTCTAGACAGTGGATGCTCAAGACACATGACCGAAGATTAAAGTAAGTTCTCATTACTCAAGACTATAAATGGTAGATTTGTCACACTTGGAGATAACATCAAATGCAAAATCATTGATATAGGTAAGATAGATATAGATTTTACTTCCATTGATTATGTTAGTTTGATTGATGGTTTTAAGCATAATCTTCTAAGTATTAGCTAACTTTATGATAAAGGATACAAAGTGATTTTTGAATCATCAAATGGTTTTATTCAAAATAAAAAAGAAAATAAAATTTATTTTATTAGAAAAAGAGTTGATAATGTATATATTTCAAATATACAAGATATTTCTTCAAACCTTTTAAAATGTCTTGCACTAACTAATAATGAAAGTTGGTCATGGCATAAAAGACTTTGTCAAGTTAATATGCATCTCATTTCAAACCTTTTGAAGAAAGACTTAGTGATAAGTTTTCTAAAAGTAAATTTTGAAAAAGATCATATATGTAATGCATGTCAATAAGGAAAATAAGTAAAATCATCTTTCAACCTATAAATATAGTTTCAACTTCTAAACCACTAAAGCTTTTATATATGGATTTATTTGGTTTTACTAAAATGTTAAGTTTTAGAGGAAAAAAGCATGGCTTGATAATTATTAATGATTTCTCTAGATTTACTTGGATATGTTTCCTTGCCCTAAAGATGATACTTTTGAAATATTTGAAAATTTTTGCAAGAAAGTTCAAAATGACAAAGACATTTGCATCACAAAGATTAAAAGTGACCATGGTAGGGAATTTGAAAATAAAAATTTGAAAACTTTTGTGATAAAAATGGTATTGGTCATCACTTCTTTTGTCCTAGAACTTCCTAAAAAAATGGGACAATGGAAAGAAAGAATATGATATTACAAGATATAGCTAGAACCATGTTTTATAAAAATAGTTTATGAAAATATTTTTGGGTTGAAGTTATTAATGCATCATGATATATTTCAAATAAATGTTTCGCAAAACCCATTCTAATGAAAACACCATATGAGTTATGAATAAGTAGAAAACCCAACATTAGTTATTTTCATGCCTCTGGATGTAAATATTTTATTTTAAATAATGAAAAAGATAATCTTGTAAAATTTAACTTTAGAAGTGATGGAGGAATTTTTATTGGATACTCTAATACAAGTAAAGCATGTAGAGTATATAATAAAAAGCCTTTACTATTGAAGAAATTGTGCATGTTACTTTGGATGAATCTAATGCATATTTTTTGAGAAAGCAAGCTAACGATGAAGGTTAAATTATCTTAAAAGAGTAAGAATTTAAAGATCAAATTGAATTAACCAAATTTTTTTTTGAATTTCCTTTCTTGAGAGGGTAAGAAAGTTGCTATCTTAAGCAAAATACTGATAACAAGTAGAATAATTGCCATTTAGAACAAATAATGAAACTATTGACAATCTAGCTAAAGAGCAATAACATATAGCTCAAAGAAGAAAATGAAGTCTATTAAGAGAATGGAGAAATCATCTACTATTTAAATGAATTTATTATTGGTGATCAATCTCAAAGTATGAGAATTAGATCCTCTTTCAAAAATAAAACTTACTTAGCTTTACTATCATATATAGAACCTAAGAATATATAAGATGCTCTTAATGATGAGAGTTGGGTTAAGGCCATGAAAGAGGAATTACATCAATTTAAGAAAAAATGAAGTATGTAAGCTAATACCATAACTATCAAATTATTCAATCATTGAAACTAAATGAGTATTCAAAAATAAATTGGATGAATTAAGTGAAATGATAAGAAATAAGGCAAGGTTAGTAGCATAAAGGTATAATCAACAAGAAGGTATTAATTATGATGAAACTTATGCACCTATTTCTTAACTTGAATCTACAAGAATGTTACTATCCTTTATATGCTTTAAAAATTTTAAACTCTATCAAAAGGATGTGAAAAATACTTTTATAAATTAATTTCTAAATAAGGAGATTTATATAAAATAACCTTCTAAATTTGAAAATAAAAAAAAGCCTACTCATGTTTTTAAACTCACTAAAGCCCTTTATGGATTAAAACAAGCTTTAAGAGCTTAGTATGAGAGGCTCAGTAAATTTCTTGTTGAAAATGATTTTTCAAGAGGCAAAGTTAATATAACTCTCTTTATTAAAATCATTGAGCATGATATACTAATTATCCAAATTTATGTTAATAATATTATTTTTGGATCTACTAATGACCTTTTATGTAAGGAATTTTCAAATCTAATGAAAGGTGAATTTAAGATAGGCATGATGGGAGAGCTCATATTTTTCCTTAAACTTCAAATAAATTAAAAAAAAAAGGAATATTCATAGATCAAGCAAAATACATAAGTGAGCTTCTAAAGAAATTTGGAATAGAAAATGTAAAAGCTATTAGTTCTCTAATGAATCCACCTATAAAATTAGACAAAGATGAAAATGGTAAGATGGTTGATGAAAAGCAGTATAGAGGTATGTTTAGTGTTTGTATATGTGCTAGATATCAATTAAATCCTAAAGAATCTCATTTATTTATTGTTAAAAGAATTTTTATATATCTACTAAGAGCTAAGAACTATGCCTTTGGTATCCCAAGGATAATTCCTTAGATCTAGTTGGAGATTCAGATGTTGACTTTGTAAGATGTAAGTTAGGAAAAAAAGTACTAGTGGAACATGTCAATTTTTGGGATAAATAATTGTATCATGGCATAGTAAAAAGTAAGTTTTAGTTGCCTTATCAATAGCAGAAGTAGAATATATGGCAATAGGAAATTGTTGTACACAAATTCTATAGAGGAAAAGATAACTTAAAGATTACAGTTTGAAATTCTCATTTCTATAATTTTTTTTGTGATACTACAAGTGTTATAAATTTAACAAAATATCCTATTTAGCACTTATGAACAAAGCACATTGAAATTAAACACCATTTCATGAGGGATTATGTGCTTAAAGGAAATATCTTACTTGAATTTACAATTAGTAAAAATCAATTAGTTGATATATTTAGAAAACCCTTACATGAAGATAAGTTTTTCCATATTAGAAAAGAACTTGATATGGTTAATTTCGAATAAATTGCTCTCTATGTGATTTATGTGCAATTATATAACAAGATTAAATTAGTTAGGAACTAACATAAGATTGCGAGATAGTAGGTTTGTTGTTATCTTAGGCTTTTTAAGGGTTTGAAGATTTGAAATTCAAAATTTTAAATTTCAAATCACTACTTGGTGCCAAAAGGACATTCCTACCAAATTTACTATTACAGATTATATCACTTTGTACTTAAAAGTACTTTCATTTTCCTCCTAAAATAAACTCAATATTCTTAATCAAAATTAAACCATGTTTTAGTTTCAAAATTGTTTTCTAACCTTTAATAACTTTTATAGGAATGAATTAATCAAATCTTAGGTTGTACCTTATGAATGTCTTATTTCAAGAAATTAAAATTAATGCAATATTCTTGATGCAAAAGCTATTTCATTTTCCTTTTTTTTTTTCTAGAAAACCTAAAATCATCTCATCTCTCTACTTCCTAACACCAGAATTTGTGTTTTTCAAACCTTGAACCATGAAACTGATTGATTGAAATCGATAAATTATTCACATTCTAGTTCTTCACTTATTAACCATTGGAATACCATTTTTGTTTTATTCTATAAACTTACACTTTGTCACCTTTAAAAATAACATAGTCTACAATCTTTAATGAAATAGATTTTAAGAATGTGTTTACGGCTAACAAATATGACAATGACTTAAAAATAAGAAGATTTATGAAAGCCAGAAGAGTAGATGTTTAGTTTTTAGAAAATAAAGGCATAAAATGCTTTAAATGGTAGGAAGAATTTCTGAAAATGGATGAACTAGTATATGAAAAGCATACTAAACTTTTCTACACTGATGTTGAATCTTTAAAGGATGATGAGAGGCTACTGATTTTCATTAATAGAGAAGAATAGAAAGTTAGTCTACATTTGATGAATTATCTACTGGATTTCTTAAATGAAGGAGTAAAGGTAAACCCAAGTAAATTCATTAAGGATGGAGGTGGATTTAACTTTAGGAAATGGGTTCAAAAGTTAGGAAACAAGAATGTAAACAAGGCTTTCTTGGAAAACTAATGTAAGTAATTTTGGAGTTTTTTTTGTTATAAGTTATTGAAACCCATTATAAGATAAATTTTAGATATTTAATAATTAGAAAAATCATATCCATCAAGTTATAGGTTGATGCCCATATTAGATATGGTATGATAATTACCAAAATCTTAAAGCACTTTGAAGTTGATCTATTTAGGGACAAAAGTTAGGGAGTTTTAGAAGGGAAAATGATGAATGATAACTAGTAAAGGACTTTAACATTTAACAAAGAGCTTGAATTTCCTGTTAATATGAATAGAAAAGTCATTATTTTGAAGAACTATTTTACTAAGATTCATGGTATTAAAAGAAGAAGAACAAAGAAGGAATTCGTAAAGAAAGTAAAAGAAGAAAATGAGAAGGATGAATCAAAAACAAACTATTAGTGGAATAAATGTTGGAGAATGGAGGGAGAATATAAGCAAAAAGGAATCTAAAAAGAAAAATGATAAAGGAAAAAGAAAAAGAAAAAGAAAATTAAAAGAAAATTCAAGAAAGGTAGAAGCCAAAGAAATGAAGAGAGCTACCAAAGCTTTAAAAACTATGAAACTTAAGAGCAATAATGGTAAGGATGAAAAGATAAAAATAGAAATTGGAAGAGAAAGAAGGAGATCAAGTAGGATGAGAGATGCTGGAAAAATGTCAAATTATTATGAAATCAAACTATAAAAACTAAAAGCATAAGAAGTTATTGAATTGGAAATAAGTAACTTATCCTTTAAAGATTTAGGAAAAATTATTTGGTTGAATTTGAACTTGAGACTATGAATAAAGAATATTTGAATAAATTGCTTGATATTAAGATGGAAATAGCCACAATAAGGAAGATACAATTGGAGTAAGAAATTAGAAAAATTAAAGGAAGAACTAAATACAATGGATAGTTAGGAAGAAGGGGAAAAGGAAGAAGAAAAGAAAGATAAAGAAGAGGAAGAGGCAAAGGAAGAAGAAATAGAAATAGAAGAAAAGAAGAAGGATGAAGAAGAGAATAAGGAAGAAGAGGAAGATAAGGAACAATTTAATAGTAATTAGGAAAGTGAGTTATACTATGAACCAATGATAGTTTTAGAAGAAGATGATGATGAATTGAGAGAATTTGGTATATGGAAAAATATTAATTTTGAAATATTAATGCATTAGAAACTAGAAAATCTATACCCAGAACATATGAATGTTAAAGTGGAGTTATCAAAAAATGATAGTGAGATTCTAGAATCTAAGGATAATAGCAGTCCACTTCAAAGTTCACTTGGATTACAAATATTGCAATTGTGTTTTAATTGATAGACTTCTTATGTATCACCATCACTTAAAGATCCATTCTTAATTTCCAACCTAACTAAATTGTACTTCAAAGGAATGGGAAAACCATGAACACCAATCCAGTGTAACTTATGCTTAATAGTCACCGAGTTCTTTACAACTCAAGGAGATGAGCCAAGATAATATACCATTTGGGTAGAACAACCAAATTAAACCACCTTAACCTTATCATACACACCGCAACTTTAGTCACTCCTAATTACACCTCTCCCAATCCTGTTGAAGCATTACTTACTAAAGTTTCACATGTTGAAGTTGTGCCTATTGAAGTAGGTCCACTAGCCAAAGCTAAAATAACTCCACCTAAACTATAAAACTCTCTCTCATACTCTAACCAATCACTACTTAATATTTTTCCCTATTTGCTAATCCTATGATTCATAAAGCATATCTACCTATCATACCTTGTCTCCCACAAATGCCAAAACAAACAAGTTCATCTAATTCCAGGCTTAGCAATGAAGACAAACCTAATAGGCTTGAAAGAAATGTTGCCAATCTCTCTAATAATGCTAATAGTGATTTCCAAAACTTATAGGTACGGATGAAAGCTATCATTGATCTATTAGTCTCATAGAAAAAATCTTTCTTGAAACTTTAGATAACGTAGTTTGTTATTAAGTCTAGACATATGCATTGTAGTTTGTAGGAGTCTCATCTTTACATATATATCTAAAACTGTTAGGACAGTTGACTTTTGTTAGTAGTTGTAGTTAGGCCATTACATGTCTTTATGTTGCTTCTTATTTTTGGATAACTTTTGGAAACCTTTTCAGACTTAATTAATATTTATAGTGGTTGATAATTACTTATCACTACCTTTATAATTTTTCTTTGTTTGTTATTATTATATTATTTAATATTTTTTATTTGTTGTCATTTAGTATGATGACTCTTTTTATGCAAGATCTTCAATATTTTTTTAGACATCTTTATTGTTTATTGTTGTGCTACTCAAGCATTCCCTATTTTGCATGCCTTTGTATTGCATTATTTTGATTGACTGACTTAAAATTGTTAACTTTTCAATGTTCATCACTATTACTTTCTCCTACATATTTTCAAACCTATCACAAATTTTTTGTTTTTTACTTTGATACTTTTGTTTTTGTCTTTTGTTTTACTACGATATATCTTCTCTAATATGTGTTTGCTTTAATATAACTTTATTTTTTTACTTCTGCTCTGATACTATTTTCTACCTATTTTGCCATTTGTTTTACTTTCCTACCTATTTTACTAATGACAAAAAGGGAAAGACAATGTAGATGCAAAGAAAATAATGTGGATGCAAAGTTTTTGGAAAGAAGTGCAATTTTTTTCAACAAAATGAAGGATTTTTTAAATACCCATAGTTTTAGGGAGAATAAAATTTTTAAGAGTTTCCATGCGAAAGGGGGAGAACATGAAAATCTTAGTTTCAAGTGGAGCATTTTATAAAGCCTTACATGATTCATCTTTCAAAATGGAAAATTAATTTTTGGAAATAATTTTGTGTAATAGAAAATCATTTCATGCAAACATTTTTGTATGGTGTATGATATAATTTAATTTTCCTAACATGTTCTGATATCTCTAAAATTGAATCATGTTTTGATACCTCTAATACCTCTCAAGTATTACATTACTCTAATACTTGTTATGATATATTTATAACTCTAATGCCTTTTGTGATATATGCTTTGCCTCTTTTGAAATTCTTTTCGACAAAACTTTGTAAAGGTTTGTCATTATCAAAAAAGAGGAGAATGAGGAAACAAATAGGAAATAAATTGGATTTATTAATCATTTTACAAATATAAGTTAGAACTTGGGCTTATTATTATTATACTAGCTTATTTGGGTTCAAAATTAATGGATTATGATTTTCAAACCCTTCAAATATTTAATGGACTTTGGGCCATCATATTTTTATATTTGCAAAAGCCTAATTAATTTCATAAAAGTATATTTTTTCATATGACAAAAATATTTTAGAATTTCCTATTTATTTCTATTTTTAAAAATGTTAAACTTATTTTTCAAGTAATAATCTTATTGGTTATAATATAATATTTATTTTTTTGAGAAAAGATAACTAATTCCAACGGTCAATATTTAATAATCATTTTCAACATTTGATTAGATAAGAGTGAGAAAATTATAATGAGAGGGAATTTGAATTTTAAATTATCCAACATGTACTAAAATTAATAAAAAATTTATTTTTAGGTTGTTGTGACACATCTTTTACAGCTAGATGAACTATTCTAAACAAATGCAATACAAGCCAATTGGATTATATTTTTAGAAGAAAATATAGTTTTAGCGAAATAATAATGTGGTTGTTATCCTAGCGAAATTTAAGGAAAAAAGTAAAATAGTGATTGAAATCTAACGTATATAGCACAAATATAATATTTTTAGATTATGTGATATTTTAGGAAGCCTCTAAGGTAAACTAATATTTTTTGGAATCATTTTTTAAATTTCAAATTCTTGGAGCCCTAAAAAGCTTTAGAGCCAAAAGTTTAAAATTCAAATCATTAGAGCTTAAAAGTGCTTTGGAGTAAAAAATTCAAATTTCAAATTTGCAATTTAAATTTAAACTTGGAGCCTAAGACAAGTTAGAGTCAAAGAATAGATGACTTGAAGCCAAAGTTGTTTTATAATCTTTTTCTCTATAAATAGGCTACATGTCTTTGAAGATGAAGAAGCATTGCACTACAACTTACAAATTATCTATAGTTCTCATTCTAAAAAAAAACTATAGCTCTCATCTTCTTTTCAATCTAGAACCAAAACTTGCATATCCACTCAAAAAGTATTAAAGAGTGAAAGTTTATAGAATATTTTCAAGAGATTATGAGAAAAATCCTTCATGTATCCTATTTGAAATCCTAATGGAGATTGTGAGAATCTTGTAAAGTTAAGTGATTGTGAAATCCTAGTGCAAATTAGAAAATTTTGTAAAGTTAGGTGGTTATGAAATCCGAATAGGGATTGAGAGAATATTGTAAAGTTATATGGTTATGAAATCCTAGTGGAGATTAGAAAAATATTATAAAGTTAGGTGGTTATAGAAATCCTAATGTAGATTAGGAGAATCTTGTAAACTAAGTGTCATAACTCAGTGAAAAGTTAGTGGATACCTCAAGTGATACTTGTTAACTTGAGAAGAGAAGAGTAAACCCAAAAAGCTTTCCTTTTGGACAATCAAATCTTTATAAAAATTTTTAGTGTTATCTATTTACTCTTTTACTTATTTCTTGTTTTAAAAAATAAGCATTCCACACTTTTTCATCACCCTAATCAAATAAACATTTTTGATAAACCTTTGATAAAATATTTTCAATCATTATTGAGATATTTTATATTTTTAAAATACTTATTCATCAAAATACCTAGGGTTTTATTATTAGACCTCATAGTTTTCATTATTAATTTTTATCTAATTTTTATTTCTTATTTTTTTTTAAAAAAATCCAATTCACTCCTCTTAGCCTATAAGCTCTATCACAACTTACTCGTGAGCACCTTAAGTGCTTTTTAAAAGGATTTTTGTACGAAATCTTTAATAAAATCTATCTAAAGCATTCATGTTTATGAGTGGTTAGTACTTAACAAAATTTGTTCCTTTAAGCCATAGGAGAACCTATGAGCCTTCATATCTACAACCAACCTATTTTTTATCATAAAATTTGATAATTAGGCATTCTGACTTTCTTGATTTCAAGCGGATCATGATGTATCATCTTTTGAGGAATAAAAGTAAAATTTTTCCTTCTTTAGACAAAAGAAAACCACATGAAGCTCTTTCATAAGGATTTTTCATAAAAAATATATTTTTTCAAACCTTACTAATTGTAAAGAAATCATTTCCACAACTATTCTTCTTTCTTCTCAACATAAAATGACACTAAGAAACATCATTTTTAATTTTTTTTTACTTTCTTTACAAATCTTTCCTTAAGAAAACATGTAGAAACCAAAGGAGTTTTCATAAGCAACAACCCTACCTTTATCAAAAGCATTTTAAGAAAACCTTTTCATTAACCTACCACGATACCCATGGTTTCATTATCATGCATACACACCTCATTTATAATAATCTTCTTATAAGAAAACTAGTAAGCAAGGAAGTGGATCTCTACTTACTTCAAATGACTTGTTAAACTTACTTTTTTCACTTAACATTCAAGGTGTTTCCATCGAAACAACATAAGATTAGTAAAGAACTTATAGAAAGAATTATGAAAAGAAATAAATCTATGAAAGTTTATAAGCTTTTACCATTAATAATGGATTTAAATGGCTTCCTCTTTCAACCAACTTTAAAGAACTTTCAAAGATTTCACAAAATTTTACTTAATCTAGCAAGATTTCTCAAGAACTTACTCTTTTTCTCTTAAGTCCTCTCTAACCATAAGTAAGTGTTTATGTGCATTAAATGAAGCTAAACTTGATTATTTATAGAAGAAAAAAATGCATTAGGCTTCATAGAACCAAGATTTATGATTTTCTCTTCAAAAACAAAAAAAAAGATGATAGCATTTTTTCCTAAGTCTTAGTCATTATTTTCTATTCTTAGATTTTGTTATTATTCATTGCATATATTATTATATGTTTGTATTAAGGCATATGTCATTGGACTAACTAAATTTGTAGGAAACTCCTTACCATCTTTCTTATCTTAATTAATCACTAATTAATCATTCCTTAATTCAATTATCTTCATTAAGACTCTAAATAAAAGCTTTTTCTAATCTTTTCACTAATACTTGGGACTTTATTATGTTCCTCTTTTTATCTTCAAAACTGTGTATACCCCTAGTACTATGTCCAAAATTGTGGTTTTGGCATTCTAAGGTCCCCACTTCATACTTTTGAGTACAAATACCACATTACTTCAAAACCATATTAACCTTAGATCTCAAATATTTCTATTTTATTCAAAATTTTGTTAGACTTTTCCTAGGGAATTCCTAGTGAATTTTTCCATCCACTAATTCTAATAAATATTTCTACTACTTTTGGTGGACATTCCCACAAATTACCCATTAATAAATATTACTGGATTTTTCTTTATCAAGTTTAATTATTGGATTTTATATGTAGAAAGAAATATATGATCAATTATGATAATGTAATATGATGTATATTACTACATATGTTGTCTGCTTATATGACAAGTACTATTATCAAAAGTCTTTTTTTTAGAAAAACAAATAGACTAAAGATTTTCTAAAGGAAAGGAGAAATGAATTTCTTCAGTAACAAGGGTAACCAATTTTCAAAAAACATGAGGTACATTTTAAAAAATATTTTCATCTAGATTTCAAATGAAGAAATCCAATCTCTAATATTAATGTTATTTTTAGAGTGTTTTAAATCAGGATAGGATTGACTAATTCATTAAGTTTTACTACTTAATCATATTTTATTATATTAGTTTTATGGTTTGAACTTAATTATTCTAAAAAGAATCACTAATCATCTTCGTGGTTTCTTAAGGAATTTTTGATAAAACTATTTTAAGTATATTCTTTATAAAAAAAGATCTTACATTTGACAAAAACATGTTAGTCTTTACCAAAAACCATTTATGTGAGACCTTACTAGAAGAAAGGTAATTATTTTTAGATGAAAGGATATTTTTCTGAAATCACTTCACTAATGCTTTATAAATTAAGTATGTTTAAATTATTTCCTAATGAGAACAAGTAAACCTATTTTGTTCTGACTCAAATTTGATTCTATAGAAATTACTATATTTTTTATTTTCCTTTAGAGAAAAAAACTTTTAATGAATTTTTTTAACCTTTTATTTTTGCATCATACAAGTTTTTATAAAGCAATTGATTAAAGAAATTGATTTGGTTTGAAAAGGCTTATAAGAATGTCCAATTGACATCTTTATATTGGTCACAATGGTTCAAAACTATATTGTGACAGTCACATATCAGAGAAAATGCAGGAAAATAATTTACCCAATTTTTATATAGTTAAAGCTTCATCAAAATTTTAAATATTATTGAATGGGTGAAATCTAACCATATTATAGTTATGATTTTGGATAAATCTATTGTCATATTTGAAAAAGAGTACAAGAATATCATACTTGAATAAGATTAAAATAATTTATAATTGGGTTCAATTCTTTTGTTTTAATGGAAGTTTCAACATTTTTCATAGTATTAATTTAATAATAATAAAGTATTTAAATAATTTCAATGAAAAATATTAATTTAAAATTTTTAGGTCAAAGTCTACTTATTCTCTCTTATTTTCATAATAAATATACTAATTAAATTAAAAAATTAATAATAATGGCAAATTAACTATAACATTCTTTATAATTTTATCGTTATTAAATTAAAGTTATAATTTTTTATGTACAAATGAAAATGAAATGTAGAAATTATTAACCTTCATAATAGATATGAAAAATGTTAAAGTCTTAAGCTTGGTTTGGCACACTATATAGTATGGTATAAGGATTATTAAACAATATAATATAACATCGTATCGAATAAGGTAGTATACTATATAAAGTTTGGTTTGTAACAATTTAAAATGATGACTTGTATAAAATTATCCTATTGCATATTTCTTATTATGTTTTATAATAATTTATAGAATAAAAAATAAATTATTTGACAAAAGAGACATTAATATAGAATAAGGTATTTTAATACTAAGTAAGGAATGTAAGAGAAAGATGAAAAAGATAAAAAGAGAAATTTTTTTGATAAATAAAAAAAATTATAAACAATCAGACAAGAGCATAAAAAGGTTTTTCTCAATTTGAATAGTTTAATATTAATATTAATTTTAATTTTAATACTACACTATTGACCAGAAATAGATAATGTTATATATATATATATATATAAAAGAGAAGATTTATATAATTTATACAATTTATTTAAAATCTTCAAATGTTATATAAATTGTAATTATATAATTTATTTTATATTATCAAATTGGTGTATTAACGGAATTATATATACGTGTGTGTAGGAGAAAATTATTATTTATATAATTTATACAATTTATTTAAAATCTTCAAATGTTATATAAATTGTAATTATATAATTTATTTTATACTATAAATTGGTGTATTAACGGAATTATACTTACGCGCGCGTGTAGGAGAAAATTATTATTTTACATAGAGACAATAAGTCCTAGGTCATGTCTATGAATGGGCCACCACTAACCGCCCAACATGAAAGCTATCCAAAAGTTTGATTGATTGATAGGACGACATGCCCAATATTAAAGCCCAGTTAGCTTAGGTACCTGCCCAGTCTGCCATAGTCTATCATGACGGTAGGTCACTCTTTCAAATATTCCCTATTGAGCTGAAGACTGTTTTCTTGCATGCAGCACTTCCTCGTTCATTCCGGGTGCTGCACAAATTGACGCGGCATTAGTTAGCTGGCAAGGTTTAATCGCATTCACCTCATTGGTTTAGTTAGTTGGTTGGGTGTACTTGCTTTCACCTCTAAGCCTTCGCGAAATTAAATGTTATAAAAAAATGTGATTTTTAAAAATTTAATTTTTTAAAATATGATATTATCATATTTAATCTAATTAAAATATTTTAAAATTTTTATTATATTATAAAAATATTCTCATAAAAAATCAAATCATTAATGGTAATACATGATGATGAATAGTAACTGTTGGTGTTAAGTGATGGCTAAAAGAATTATTGAGAATGAATAGTAGTGGCTATTGGAGATAAGTGGTGGTGAATATGGATTATTAATGATGGATGATGGTAAATGATGATAAATGATGATTACTAGTAATGGTCATCAATGATAAGTAATAACTAATAATAATTACTGACGATAAGTAGGAGGGACAAAGATCATTGGCTAATGGTGGTAAACGATAATCATGAGTAGTGGCTTATAATAACTATCAATAATGGATGATAATTAACAATGATTACTAGTAATAAATGGTGATAAAATAATAATTAATAGCAATAACCACCGGTAGTAGGTGATAGTGCTGGTGGTGGTTAATTGCATTGAATAATAGTTAGTAATGGTCAATAATGATAGATAATGTTGAAATAGAGTATTAATAATAGTAAGATATTAATAGAAATGTTGGCAAAATAGTATATTAATATTAATTAAACTTTCTTATGTCAAAGAAATGTAGGAAAATGTAGGATATCCACTTCTCCCTTGAAAATATTAAGAGTTGTTTAGTTCATATAGAAAATAAGTTTTCGTAAAAAAATTGAACTTTTAAGGAAATAAATTCCTTTGTCAATCTTCTAAAAATACTTAGAATTGTTTGATTGATACTTTCAAAAAGTAATTTTCTATCTTTTGTTTAGTTTAACAGTAAATTTCCTAAAAGTTCAAAATAACTAATATATTCTTCAAAACTATAATATAAAAATAAAAAATATTGATAGATTTAAAATATCTCTAATTATTTTTTTAAACCAAATTTCTAATCTTTCTTTCCTTCAATTTTTTTAAATTTGTAATTTCTTTTTTTAATTACTATAAAAAAGTAAAAGAGGTTTATATAAAAAAATTAATATGTTTTATATAGATACATATATTTGAATCTTAAATTATTTTAATACAATTAAAATAAAATATAATTTGAATATTAGTTAAATAATTAATTATAAAAATTTATATAAAATAGGAAGAAATACATAGTTTTTAATTTTTATAATTGAAAATTAAAGTAATAAATAATAAAGATACTAAAATTAAAGTACTAAATAAAATAATATGATAGATATATAATAAATATAATTCTATTCAAAATTAAAATTTTATTATTATAATAAGATATATGATTATATTTATAATTTATATTTCTAAAATTATATTTAATTTTTATTTTATATAATTTATATAATACTCATTTTATTAATTATGTAATTAATAAAATAACTCTATTTTATATAATTAATAATTATAGGTTAAAGTAGTCATTATATAAATTAAGTAGTGGTAGTTTTGTACTTCTAACTATAAAAGACATAGGAAGTTTTTCTTAGAAATTTTCCATTTTTAGCATTTTTGCTGTTAGTGGCCAATTAATCAATTTAAGTCTCATTTCCTAAAAAGGGACACTTTTTATACTATTTTTGTAAACTAAATGACCTCTTAGGCTAAAAACATTCTTAAGAATATAAACATTTTAAAAAATATTTTTTTAAAATTTGAATCAAATATAAGAATTTTATATTCTTTAAAAATATTCTTGAAAATATAAGAAAAATTTAATGAGTCAAATGCCACCTAAATTTAAATTTTGCTATTAGTGATGGATTAGGCAATCCTTTAACTTTAAAATGAAGAAATATATCTTGCTTTAAAATTGCCAATGAAGTGGTGCCTTGTTCAATTGATAGCTACAATGAAGAATATTGAAATCCTCTGCTTATTATTTTCCTTCACCGATTTTTAATATTATGCTTAGTGAAATATAAAATAACAAAAAAAAATTTAAAATTTTCATGTACTTCGTTAAAGGAAAAAAAGGAGAGAAAGAAAAAAATTTTAAAAATATATTTTAGGGTTACTTCTTTTCCATATATTAACAATTTTCAAATATTTCTTTTTTTAATTTTCTATTCAAACTAAATTTTAAAATTTTATTTTCTTTCTTTTTTATTTCCCCTTACATCAAGCATAGGGTAAGAGTAGCAATTGAGTCACATAGTTGGACTCAATTAAACAGTACTTAATTCATAACTTGTTTGTATTCAACAAAAGTTAAGTTGAAAAAAAGAATGGTGTGATACTATATGTTAGAGTCCATGCTAATTAATATGGACATCATAAGTGTTACTAACTGATAGCGTCGAGTATCAATATTTAAAAATTATCAATTTGTATTAGTAGAATTAGTCATGTAATTGAAAGTTTTACATTTGATCAAATTTTATAACATATTTATTGAAATATATTTACATAAATAAACATATATTTATAAATTGATTTATTTATTCAATTTCAATTTAAATTTGAAAATTTTAACTTTTTATATAAAAATTGCAACTATATTATTTTTCTTTATAGTTTCGCTTTGCAACCAACTTTTATCTCTCTACAAGGTCTTTTTCGTGTAGCTTTATTTTTTTTATAAAATTCATTTTTAAATTCTTGCTTTAAATAAAATAGTCGGCAACTAATGAAATAATTATCCCTTTTGAATTTTCTCGTTAATTCATATGGTTTAAAAATACCATCCTCAATAATCCTTTGATCATTAAATTATTCAAGTTTTGGATCCATTTTATAATAATCATTGCTATTGTCTTTTTCAATCCTACAAATTCTTTAGATATATTTTTACCAGGTTATAATTCTTCTCCATTAATCTTTGCTTCTTCAAACTCATTAATATCAAATTGGTTGTTGTCCTCCATCCATAAAATAAGGGTGAATTTTCGCATTCATTTACAAGGTGAAGGCTATAGGAACCCTGGACAGGTGGATGAATGTTATACTGCCACGTGGCAGGAGATTAAATGAAAATTCGTGTTTTAATTACCAGATTTGGTTAGCGAAAATTGCCCAAATGGCCCTGGGTTTGAAATCGAAGGAAAATTATTGTCAGATGGAATCCTAGCAACATGTATTTTGCCAAGTCATTTTCAAATTAACTAACCAATACTCGTGGTTTTTTTCAAGTTAGCAATGGCAATAGAGATTTCGTAAGGCATATATCAACTGAAAGACCTCCGACAGTGACTTTCTCCTCCACTCCACTGTGCACGGTTAAAGCGAGCTCCACATCCATGTCTTGTTTTGGTGGACCCATCAAGTGACGGGGTTTGCTAAGTAGGAAGCTCTTCGAAAAGGGACATTTGCTTATAACATCAGCAATAAGATATGCTCTGCCTGGTCCCTTCTCCCCATAACTAGCGTTCGTATGCTATGTTGGCTTCTTCCATATTGGGATACGATTTGCACAGTGCGCTGTAGTATCGATTGACTTGGAGATGGCAGTCCGGCCAGGTTTCGTAGACGCCTGAGATACAACTAACGAAGACTACATAGTGCTTAGAGGAGAGGCAAGAAGATTGGTCCGCATAGGTTAAGCTTAGAACATATATAGTGGAAACACATCCACATTATATTTCATTCCCAGGTTTCATTCCAAGTATTATCCTGGCAATGGAGCAAGAGACGTTCATTTATCCACCGTCACCTACCGCAATTTTCACTCTCTTGAACGCCAACTGGATTTCATCTAACTTTGCACCTTTTCCTCATTTTTTCCATTTCATTGCCCTATCAGCAACACCATAGAATACACTTGTTTCATTTGTTGGGCTCTATAGGCAATTTTGATTAATGGTGGAGTTCATTTATAAATTTCTCCTGTTATATTATATTGATTTCTTTTGTGATGGTTGTGATTGCATAGTATAAGATTTTCAATTGTGATTATAATACGTCACCTTGAGTGCCAAAACTCCCAGGATGCTATAGAACTCCCTTGTAATCTTCATATTTTCTTCCATGATGGTTGAGAAAGACTAATGAGAGTTGACTATTATATCTATAATTTTTTTCATGATAACATGAAAAATTGATGACAACTTGTTTTGTTAATAGAAACTCAAATTAAATATTTTATGTAATTTTAATTAATCAAATTGTAATTTTTTTGGTTCCACTATTTAATCTAATTGTAATTTTTATATAAAAAGTTAAATTTCAAATTTAAAACTTAAAATTAGGTAAATAAATTAATTTATAAATATATGTTCATTTATGCAAATATATTTTAATAAATAAATTTAAAATTTTTAATTGTATAACTGATTATATTGATATGTATTGGTAATTTTTTATATACTAATATTCTAGGTTATTATTTAATGAAATCTATGATATTTGTGTTAATTAGTATGGATTCTAACTCATAGTATCGTTACTTTTGAAAAAATAGATCACTTAATTGAACAAGTCAAGCTAATTTTGTGTGTGTCTAAACTCATTTGGTATGTGAACAAATCCGTTATAAATTCTTTATTATTTATTTATCAACATAACATAACATATAATTACTAATTTTACTAATTGTTATTTAATTGAGTTAAATACAAGTTAATCTAGAATCAAATCTGGAATTTGATAAATTTGGTAATGTTTATTAATTGTTGTCGAATTGAATTAAGTGATGTTTTGAGTTTCATACTGTTGAGTCAAGTTCGACCTAAAATATTAATACTAATTTAAGCTCAAATACCTTTATATATTAATAAAGGGTTTGACTCAATCGTATACCCACACAACTTTGTTAGGCATTCTTTTACATGTAATAATGAATATTTACAAAAAGAAACTCTGTTTAAAGTGAAGATAAGTCTTTTTAAATTTAAATTTGATCCATGCCCAAATCTAATTATACAACTGGCTTTTTGGTAATTTTTTTATATAACATGCAAAAGTTTTATGAATACTTTTAATTATTTTGCATACAAGAGACAATACATATTTCCAGAGGTAGAGCTATTAAATGGTCCGATTCAATTCCTCCGTTGGCTAGGTTGGGCCGGCTTGCAAATTAGGAACTTATAAATTAAAAATTTTAGTTCGGTCATGGTCTATTCTTGGGCTAAGCTAAGATAACTTTTAAATTAGGGGATTATAAACTATGAATTTTAGTTTGACCATAAGTAGTTCATGAATAAATAGGTTAGTTCATGAGTTTTTTTATTATTTTAAAATTTTTTAAATTTCACGCTTTTAAATAATAAAAAAGTAAAAATATCTCAAAGTAACACATATCCATTTATAAATAAGTTATAACACATTTAATATCCATATATAACTTTAAAAAAATATTATGCATACATAAATAAATCATAAAAAACTCATAAAATAAAAAATATTATTTATAAATAATTCATAATATAACTTTACATAATTAAAAAAGAGAGAAAAGAGTGTGATTTTCTTTAAATTAAGAATTTAGACTTATATAACAATTTAAAAGATTTAAGAACTAAACAAAATTTTCAAACATTTGTCTATAGGTTGGTCCTTGTAAAATGTAGGTTACACAAATCGAGCCTAGTTTAAGAACACTTTCAAGACATTAGATATTTTAGGAAAAAATTGCATTGAACGAGTAATTTATATTCTTATAAATATAGTATAAAATTTAGGTAGGTAAAGTTTTTTATGTATTTATTATGAAATTCTTTATTTAGATTATGATATGTAAATTGATTATTGGAAGAATTACAACAATTTACCCATTTGTAGTTTTAGCCTTTTTCACTTAGTCAAGGCTGTGTCTTTAGGTAGGCAAGTAAAGCACTTACCTTAGGCTCCCAATTTTTCCTAGGCCCCACTTATAATTTTTTTTATTTTATATAGTTATTGAACAATTAGTTGAACTTCAAATCCAATGATAATTACTCTCTTTGGGATTATTTGTATAGTCATTAACATTAATTATACAATCTATAACTAATTGAAAATAATTAAGGATTTATTTCTCAATTAATTGTAGATTTTTTGTATGATTATATAAAATAAATAACTAATGATTATAAAAAAATTAGTTATACATTAAAGATCCAACAATTATTATTCTCTTTGGAATTATTTTCTAATTAGTTATAAATTTTTTATATAACTATACAAAATAAATAACTAATTGAGAAATATTTAGGAATTTATTTCCTAATTAGTTGTAGATTTTTTGTATGACTATATAAAATAAATGACTAATAATTATAAAAAAATTAGTTATATGTTAGTAATCTAATAATAATTACTCTCTTTAGAATTATTTCCTAATTAATTACATATTTGCACATTATTACTAATTAAAATTTTTTAATATTATAATTTATAATGGTATTTTTTTATCTATATGTACCATAGATTTTCAATATTTTCTTTTTAAATTTTCTTAACTTTCATATTTTGTTCTCTCTTCTCACACTTATCTTCATACTCTTTTAAAGTAAATTCTCAAAATAAATTGATATTAAGTTGTTGCAGTAGATAGTACGACGTGCAATTTCCTTTATTTCTAAGTTTTTAAATTCTATCATTTTATCATTTTTTCTATTTGCTTTACATATCCATTTTATTTATATTTTTATTATTATAGTTATTCTATTTTACTTTTATACTTTGTCGCAATAGAAGATGTCAAATAGAATGTATGAATGTGACTTTGAAAAATTAAAGAAAAACTTTGGATATGAAACTATCTTTGGTTTTTTATTTAAATCCTAAAAATTTAAAAATTTAAATGACACTCAATTGCAAAAATATTATATTAATCTTGAAAAATTTTTAAGTTTTAGTGAGCATTCTGATATTGATAGTTTTGATTTATTTTTAGAATTGAAGGTATTGAGAGAAGTATTAACAGAAAAAATTAATACTCCAATAGAAATATTAAACTACATTAAAAAATTAAATTCATTTCTTAATGCATGCATTAGATAGAAAGTTGAATGAATAGTAAAAATGCAAAAAGAATTATAGAAACTAGGTCATAGTTAACTATATATAGTCAATGATAGCCTTGAGAGTTGCTCTCAAAGAGCTTATAATTAATTAGAAAACTTGTTCTTTAGAAGCCTATAATTAACTATATAGTTAACTATAACTCTTAGAGTTAATCTCTAAATGAATATAATTGACTACATATATGATTGTAGGTGTTAAATTTTACCATTGGACCCTTATAGTTAATTATATAGTTAACTATTGTCCTATTTTTGCTAATTTTGTATGTTTTATGGTGTTGTGATGATTAATAACTCATATGATTATATATCTAGTATACGAATGTATTTATATTTGATTTTTTATGCTAAAATCTTAGTATGGGATATTATTTTTTAAAAAATTTTGAGAGGGGGGATAAAATCATGAAATTAAAATATAAAATTAGATTTGGCAAATGTTCGTGAAAGGATAAGATAGATCTTAGAGAGATATGGTTAGGTTTGTAAAGAAATAAGGATAACTAGAAGTCACAAGAATGTTTATTTGCTTTTAGTTATAATTGAGTTGATTTACTTTAAATTGATTTTTTTATACTAGATAAGATATGTATTATGATTATGATGATATACATACACATATAAGATTTTCAATATGCAATTATGATCAGCTAATGAGATTGTTTGTGAATGAATGCAATAGTTCAATAATTTAAATATTCCTAAGGAGTGTCATGTTACAAGGTAAGTGAAGCAATAATGATTAAACTTTTTAATGCATGTATTATATTCATCTCTTCATAAGGTAGAATAATCCTTGAATTTATCTTTTTCCTAGAGAAGGCATAAACACCCCTTACTTTCTTTATATGGATCATAATATTTTATTAATGTACATTATTCTTACTTACTTATTAAGTTTTTTATGAAAACTCATCTTGTCTTTTTTTCCCTTCCTTTTTATGGGAATCTTTCATTTAGGTACTCAACTACTATTTTTTGAATGAAAGTGAGCATAATTGTGAATTTTGGTGCTAAAGTGAAACACTAAAGATTTAGAGTAAATAGTGGTACATGTACATACTTGTTATATAGTGATTTTGCATTTATCTACATTTTATCTTTACTGTTGCTTATATCCATTAAGGATTAAAGCATTATTAAACATTTTCAAAATTACATTTTTTTAGTAAGGTTGTTAAGGGCAACTACTTATGCTAATCAAGTGCCTTGGGATAGGTTATGCCAAACTTGGCATTAAAGCATGTTATAGGGCATAAGAGTGGGTTAGGTTTGAAACTCTAAGTTAGAGGTTTCTAATCATCTAAGTAAATAATGTGAGGAGTTTAGCCTTTGATAGTAAGCAGGAAACTATCAAAAGGAGGGCCCTAGTGAAATTTATCATTGTCTCCTCACATGTGATAATCTTCCTAGGCTATTTTTAACCCCAACTAGTTAAGGATCATCTAGGTGAGTACTCTTTTCTACTTAATAAGTAATAAATTATAGTACCTAATTTTATTTGTAAGAAGATGGCAAAAAGATGTCCATTTTGAAAATTTATGAATATATTTATTTCTATTCATTTGTGACTAAAAAAAAAAGATCAAATGAATGCTAATGTATGTCAAAATTGTTTGAAGTGATCCTAATCACATATTCATGGCATTATGTTTAAGTTCTATGGTGTTTTAATTATCATTAGCCTAAATTACAATTTAATTTAAATGCTAGAATAGGGAGTTAATTATTTACAAAAATAAAATGGTAGCTTTATTTATTTTAATAAAATTGGGTGGTGCGAGAGTAGTTTGCTCTTAAGTGATGTAAGGTAGTGTTAAAATGCAGCCTAAATAAGTAAGCTTTGCTTGTTTTGTTTAGGGATAAATACATGGAGAGATAAAGTACTTATGTAGAGGCTAATAGAGGTAATAAATTCTTAATTACTTAATAAGGATATAAATTAAATTCCTATAGGTAGTATTAGTACAAAAGGTATTTTATGAAGGGGTACGAGCCTATAAACTTAAACCACTTAAGTGGTAAGAATAGATTTTTTGGGTGCCATGAGGTGTAGTAAACATGTTAAAAGATTAAATTATTGATTTCATCCCTAAAATTGTAAAATGCTGATAAAATAATTTCTAAATTATATTAAATTATACTTGAATAATAACTTATATAGATTGTTTTATCCTTCCATACAAATTTATACAAAAAATTTCATTTTTAAATATCCATATGGATAGGTGAATTTATCTATACAAACTATTATTCAAGAATAAAATTAGTCATTTAATATAATTGAAGGACTATTTTGTTAGTGAATTGTAATTTTAAGGATAGAATTACTAAGTTTATCTTTTGTTATTTGACCACTGGACAATAAGAAGAAAAGCCTTAATATGGCAAAATAGTGGCTAGTGGGTGATGGAAATAGAAGTATAAATCTAATAGTTTAATAAATTAGAGGTGGTAAATGAGTGTTTTGAGATTATGCAAGGGCATTGCTAATGACTAAGTTAACCACAAGAAACTTTATATGCTTCATAAAGATACTAAAATGATAAAACTCAATTTTGTTATGTAGCCAAAATGGTTTGTTTTTAAGATTGCTATAGAAAATGATTACACTTATCAAAATAGTGGAAGACTTAAGTTTTGAATTGTCATAGAACTAAGATGGATCTATTAGGGAGGTGAATGGACATGTATGGTGAGTTACAATATTTAGGGAAAAGTTTCATTATCTAAATCAAATGGGTAATTAGTTAGCAATATAGGCGAATGATAGTAATCATGATCATATATAGTTGGTGAAAAATGTATATTAGTGAAGGAAATCATGTATAGAACTAAGAATTAAATTTAAGGGAGTGTTTGAAGACTTTGGTGAAATTAAAATATGGAGAAAGCAACTAAGAAAGTTGTATAATTGTACTATTAAGTTATTAAGGAAAATTAAGGAATATAGATTGAACAAGAATAAAGGAATCCAAAATAAGGTAATCGTGGACTAATTTGGCCAAAATGGCAAGTACATATAATCCTATACAATAAATATAAGAGACTCAATTCGTGGGATTAAGAAATAAAAAGAGGGACTGATGGTAAACTTGATCAAGTAAGAAGGGTAACCAGTTTAGTACATTAAGGTATAAGGACTAGAGAACAAAATGTTCTACATAATGCAAATAAGGTAAATAAAGATCAAATATAGATACTATAGTATAAAAGATTCAATAGCAATAAGTTAAGAGAAATAAATTAGTATATAATTATAGGAATGAACATTTAGCAAGAAAAGATATAAGTATAAGAAGAGGAGAATTAGTGTCTTTTAAGATTGAATAACATAACATTAAAAATTTATGAATGAGAGTCAATTAAGTGCAATAGGATAGAGCATGTAAGAGTTAAGAAAGAGTGATATCTATAAGCTGATTACATTTTTAAAAAATGGTCTTAATGATGACGTTAACAGTAAACCTATTGGTATGAGGAGAATAGAGTTTAATTACTTTGGAATTAGTACATAGAGGATATACAAGGTCATTGGACTAATACTAAATAAAGATTTTACTATGCAAATTCTAGTACAAGGTAGAGGATATATGTGTTTGGGGAAATGGATTTAAGGAATTAAAGGTAAATTTGATTGTATAAAAGTATAAAGATTGGGAATGAGATTAAACAAACCAAGAAGTCATTTAATATAGTTAATAAGGTAATTGAATTTCTAAGAGTTGATAGTTTAGAACTTAAGAAAGATATCATTAGCCTAAGTTAGGACTGTAAGTGTCAAAAGAAAAATATGTAATGTGTTTTTAAGATCTAGATTCTTATATGTTAAATTGATATAGTTTAGTAGGATTTATATTTTTTAAATTCTTAAATTGTTAAAATTTTTAGTAGTGAGTCAACTAAGAAGAAAACCTTCCTAAATGTTAGATGGTTTTAAAATAAACTAGTAAAAGTAATGTAATGCAATTAAGTGATAACTTATGGTAGCTAGCTTGGAAATGAAAACTCATATTGGAATGCAAATTAGGATATGAACCTAAAAGCTATTGATTTGAAATATTTATTATAACATCATAGTTCTAACCCGCCCTAAATTCACTAAAGTATTAGATATTTATGCTATCATGATAGTTGACTACCAAGCAATTTAAATGTTTAACTATATAAATGTTATTTTGTTTAGTTGTGTAATTCCTATATCATAAAGTACAATATTGTAGTCTTATAAAGATATTATTATTGTTGTTGTTGTTGTTATTGTTATTATTAATCTTAATATTATAATCATTAAGACTAGTATAGATAATATCATTATTGTTATTATGGGCATTGCTATTATTAATATTGGTAATGTTAGGATTAACATCAATATTGATGTATCATCATTATTGATATTATTATTATTATTATTATTATTAAATTCAATATAATTATCTGAGGCCAAGAAGTCTATGATAAAGTATAAGTTTGTAGCAATTTAAAAGTGAAGAATAAACTTATGTGAAGTTGTCGTATATACACCATAACAGATAATTATACATAATTGTAGGTCATTAAGAACTTAATTGACAAATTACACAATATATGGAGCATTTGTCTTATATCATATCTTAACTATGTGTAGAAACTCACTTGATAGGTTTAAGTATATTATGTAAGTGTGAATGCTTAGGATTTGTGTTTCTAGTTCTTAAAGAGAAGTGGGTTTTTCAAGAAGGCGATTTAGAAAGAAAATTGAAACTATCCACATAGAATTTTGATAGTACTAAACATTAAAAACTAGTTATCAATAAAAGTTCTAGTAACTAAAGTAGCTATAAGAGAGAATGATGTGGTTGAGATCTAACTGAGATTAATTATATAAAGGTACAATTAAAAAATGGTTAAGCTAGACTATTACATATCTACTTAACCTTGAGATTTTTAATTAGATCTAATTGGAATATGAACAAAAAATAAATAATTTACTTAATTAGGATTTCTTTTGAGTTCTCATGTAAACTTAAGGTATGGTGAAAGAATAAACAATTAAAATATAGGGTAGATGATCTATGCATTTTACAAAATCAAGGATACTAAATAATGATAATGCTAATTCATCATGAAAACCTTAATAAATGAATTTTATATAAGCATCGTAGAGGATATTATTAAAACTATTAGTGATGCTTAAGTCTTTAATCATGCCACTCTTAAATGTATAAGTGAATTAATTCTTTAATATGTTAGGGTTAGGCCTAGAATGTTGAAATAGATAGGACAATGGACATAAAGGGGTTTAAGATTAGGAGAAAGTAACAGAGATGCATTGATTAAACATAAATCCTATAACATTAAGGAGAAAATAGGGAAAGATGATCTTGATTATTGGAAATAAGTAAATAATGTATCATGTTAGGAAGTATTGTTTGAGTATGATTTAGTATCTATGCTCTGAAAATACATTCCTAGCGCATCACATGTGATTTAGTGTGAATCATTGCAATTGGATCCTAAATTTTCTTATGAGAAGTGGTCAATTGAGATTCTAGACTATCAAATTAGAAAATCGAGATCCAAAGAATTAACTTAATGAAAGTTTAGTAGGAATAGTATAGTTTAGAAGAAGTTATTTAGGAATCTAAGCAAAGAGATATGATAAAACTACTTGCACTTATTTGGTAAGCATTAAAGTTTGATGTTATTACAAGTATATATTGTTAGAATTGTTAGAGTAATCAGTTCCTTAAGAATTTAAGGATGAATTCTTTAAAGATGGAGGTACTTTTACACCTGTTAAGAAATTAAAAATAATTAAAATATTTTTATGTATAAAAATAATTATTTAATTATTTTAATTAGTTTTTTATGTGGAAGTTTTATGGGGAATAATATGATTTTTTTGGTAAAATATTAGATAAAATAATGGGTAAATGAGAAAATAAAATATTTAATAGTTAGAGTGTAGTTAGAATTAAGTAAGTATGTATAACAGAGTTTTAGAAAATATCTTTTCAATTTTACCCCTAGTTACTTTATTTAATCCTATAATAAACTCTTAAAACCCTAATTATAAATATGTTTATCATCCATTTTTTTACCAACCTTAAAACCATTCACTCATCTCCTTCCTTCTTTTTTAGTTTTTTCTTCTTTTCGAATTCAATAGCATCAAGCCACCAACTTCAAGTAATTTTAAAGAGTTCTCATTCAACCTAAACTAGTATTCATGATTTGAAGCTCTTAAATACTTTCCTTTCCAAGTTTCACCATGGATTGAAAGGATTAGGGATTTGAGGAATTCAACCTTAATTTCATGAATTTAGGTTCATTAGGGTAAGCTAACTAATAATCCAACTGTCAATCATCTCCTTCATACTTTGGTAAGTAAGCAATTTACTTTGATTAAATTAGTTTTATATGATTTTATGTTAGTTAATGTTAAAACGATGAATATTGATGATTTATCGATTAATGGATGGGTTCATGTTATGGTATGATCTTTTTATTGAATTTGGTTTACACATTGGTTTTAGTGCTTATTTTAATGAAATTCTAGGTTTGAGGTTATATTTATTGATAAATTAAAGTTAGAAAGTTGAATAAATAATGAAAATGTAGAAAAATTTGTAAAAACTAGCTTATAGTCAATTATGGCCTTGAAAGTTACTTTCTAGATGAATATAGTCAATTACATAGTTAATTATCAATGCTAAATTTTGCCTCTTGACCTTTATAATCGATTATATAGTTAACTATTTCCTTGTTTTTCTTAATTTTATATGTTTTATGGTGTTGTGATTATTAATAACTTATATGGTTACATATTTAATACATGAAAGTATTTATATTTGTTCTTTGATGCTAAAATCCCTATATAAGATATGATTGCATTGAGAATTGTGAAAAGGGAATATAAAATCATGAAAAAGTAAAATAAAATTTGGTAAACATTTTTAAAAGGATAAAATAGACCCTGGAGGGATAGTGTTAAATTTGTAAAAAGATAATGATAACTAGAAGTTACAAAGAAATTTATTTATTTTTAGTTATAATTGAATTAATTTACTTAGAGTTAATCTCATTCGAATATCACAGTTATACATAGGCAATCTTATATATATATATAACTGTGATATTCTAATGAGATTATGTGTGTATGAATGCAATTATCCAATAATTTAAATGTTCCCATGGAGTGTCATGTTACAAGGTAGGTGAAGTGATAGCGATTGAACTTTTCACCACATGCATTATATTTATCCTCTCATAAAGTAAACTAATTTTAGAATTTATCTTTTTCTCAAAGAAAGTATAAACACCCTTTAATTTCTTTATATGAATCATACATAAGATTAGATATTGAACTTATGAAATGACATAAATACATTTTATTTCATGTGCACTACTTTAGTTACTAAGCTTTCTAAGAAAACTTATTTTTTCTCTTTTTTTTCCTTCTTTTTTTATGGGAATTTTTTCCTTAAGTACTCAATTATTGTTTGTTGAGAAGGAAGTGAGCTGGATCATGCATTCTAACATTGAGATGAATAATTAAATAATTGGACCAAAAAATGATATACATACATATTTTTTACATAATAATTTTGTCTTTATCCACATTTTATCTTTAAGGTTGCTCATATCCATTAAGGATTAGAGCATTATAACACATTTTTTTAAAACTGCATTTTTTTTAGTAAGATTGATAGATGTTTGTTAAAAGTAACTCCCTACTCTAGTCATGTGCCTTAGGATAGGTGGTGAAATTCCGTAACTACTTTTGTTAAACTCTTTTAATATAATTAACTAATTTATCAATTATTAATTAACTTATTAATTATTAACTAATTATGGCAAATACAACCAAATGTTACATTCCTTTGTATGTTGCAATGACAACCTAGTAAACGTACTAATTCCACAAGTGAACATAAAAAAATAAAAAAATGGTAATTTTAAATTATAAATGTTTAAAATTTTAAAAGATTGATTATAAAAATATATAAATGTAAGTATAACATAAATTCAATAAATTTTAAAGTTTCTTTACTTAAAATCACCTAAAGTATCAAGGAGGCTTCCCCTTATTATAATATTGCAAGAGAAAAAAAATGGAACATTATGGATTAAACTCAATGTTTTACTTGAAATGGTGCCTTTATTATAATTTTTATTTTTATTTAATTAAGCATTTCAATTTCATTTGTTATAGATCTAATAATTTTTAATGTAGTTCTTGGAACAATATATATATTTGTCCAATTGATGAAAAGATTAACAAAGGTTTCATTTTTAATAAAACTTAAATAAAATTTCTTAGGTATATTATGTTATAATGTTGTTTCATAAGATCACAATACCTATGTTAATCACTTTATTTAAAGAAAAAATTGCTACATTAATAATTATCATAAATATTAAATTGTAATTATTTAGAGTAATTATATAGAATAATTATATATATATCCTGATTCCATTGAAAAATCTTATAATAAATACTTAAAAAAATTTATCTAAATTTTATTATTTTTTATTTTGATCCTATGCTGATATTAAAAAATTATAAGTCTAAATCAAATAATAATAAATTTTTTATTTAAAATTAATAAATTGAGAAATTGAGAATCTAGTATTTAACATTACTTAATTTTTTTTTTTGTAGAAATGATTAAAGTTATGAGGTTTTTCAACCATGTTTTTAGCGGCCGAAAACCTTCTGACCTGGGATGAAGTTGTGTTAGTCATTGAGCTTTGTGTATAGTTAGGCTGCCTTGCTTTCAGTTAATCCCAAGCCCATCCAACACTAACTTGCCCTTATTTCCTTCGACCTTAAGATCAAAATCAAAATGTTAATATATTATGGGCAAATTTTTGTATATTTTAATCGAACACATGTTTATATTTTTATTCGATTAGTAAATATCAATTGTAAATTTTATGATTTTTGATATCATGTCAATTAAAAATTATTTTTTGAATATGTGTGAGTTTTATGCAAAACTAATAAATAAATAATAAAACTAATAATATAAATAATAATATATGTTATAACTAGGACTTTTTTTGTATTTAAGTTTTACAAAATTGATAAATAAATAATATAATTAAAGATATAAATTTTTTTAAACAAAACATTTAAGAACTTCTCATGTAATAATAAGCACTAAATTTAGAATTTAAATTTGATCAACTATCATTATCAATTAATTTTTTTCTATCATCATATGTTTCATGTTAACAAAAAATTATGAAAATTTTTTATTATTAAATTTTTTTAATTATTATTACTTTTTTAATGATATATCCCCTTTTCATTTATTAACAGTGTAAAATATTTTACATTTTATACTTTTTTATTATTTAATTAAAATGTTGAATATGGACACTTGTGGCAAACAAATAATAGTGGACCAATTGACTGATTGTTTGTAGCATATAAATTTATTCCATCCACATTTTAATTATCTTAATTTCATTAAATTTTATATTATTTTCAAATTGATCCCAATATACACAATCTTCAGTACGTATCCTTTCCGAAGGTTTCATTGTAACGTTGGTTGCACGAGTTAAATAAAAGCTTCACACGAAAATGATCATTAAGCTACTACGTTACTCATTATATAATTTCAATTTCATGCAATTTTCAATTAAATTCTTGAAAACAAAATTTTTGACATTCTATTTTACGCTCATGTGGAATATGAATACATTGGCAAATAAAAAAAATATGGAAATCACTCTTCACTAAACAAAAGACCTCATTTTTTTTAAATTTTGACATACTATTTATCGTTGAGGCGTAGAAACTAATAACAAGATTGTTTAGCTTTTATTTTTTAAAATTAAATAACTATACCAAAAACCAAATAACAATGCATTAAGAGAAAACTCTGAATATAAAGATTGCTATCTAAAATTTATCATTAATGGTATAGTATTTATTACTAAATATTGGAGCTAAAAAATTATATAATATTTACTACTTCACCATATAACAAACTCTTTATTGTAATTTATTTAGTGTTAAATTTTTTATTTGGATTAAAAAAATATTATAAACATATAATTATAAAAAATGATGATTTATGAATTTTTGATTGAATTTAATGTTAAAAGATGCTTGCATGAGATGTTAGAGATGTGTATTGATGAATAGAGGATGATTTAATGAATAATAAATAAGTTAGGTAGACATTCATGTTGAATAAATAGTGAAATTTTTTTAAAAAAATGCACTATGCTCATATGCAAAGCATTTTTTTGGGCCTAGGTTTCATTGGACTAAGAAGTGATTGGTTGCTTAAAAATGTTTTTGAAAGCCTTGAAACTTTTCATGAAAAATTTCATTTTTTCCAAATATTACTAAAAGGGCCAAAATAACTCACAAAACACTTCGCCTAACTTGTTTCATGTTTTAATAACTTAACTAACTACAATTGATATTTTAATTCAAATTTAACCATGAAATTGATGAGTGATCATATTATTTGGCTCCGAAGCCAAATTGAAGAAGAAGAAGAGAGAAAACTCTCAAATGTATAACTAATTTTTTATTCAATTGATGATGAAAACTACAACTTGGAGGGAGTATTTACATTTGTTAATAGGGGACAAATTTGTCTTAAAAAATCCTAAAAATCTCTCTCTATTAATGAGAAAATATCTCCCTATTAAAATTTGAAATATTTCTAGAATTATCTACATTCCTCCTGAACTAAAGAGTTCTAGAATGTTCTTTTAATTCTAGGCTAGACTATATCTTGGACTGGGCTATTTCATTGAGCTTTTGTTTTATCTTCTATTAGATTTTCTGTTCCATTCTCCTCGAGTTGGACAAGACTCGCCCTCGAATCTAATTGTCATCTTTATAGTATGGGGAAAGATCAGCAACGTTGAAAGTAACAAAAATGCCATAAGAGCCCGGTAGTTCTATTTTGTAGGTATTTTCATTGATCTTTTGCATAACTTGAAATGGCCCATCTGCCTTTGGAGATAACTTGGCATTAGGTTAATTCAGGAACCTCTCCTTTTGCAAGTGTATCCATACCAAGTCTCCTTCTTTGAAGGTATGCTGCCATTGATGTTTGTTTCGTTAGGCCTCAAATTTTGAATTTTGTTTCTGAATTCTTGCACGAACTTGTTCATGAAGCTTCTTTGCCCTTTGCTTTTCCCTCATTTTGTACTAACAACTAATAGAAGATTGTGCTAAATCAAGTGGGCTGAGGGAATGAGTACCATACATATCTTTGAATGGCCATCTTCCGATGGAAAGCAAATTGTGTTTTCTATTTAAGGGATCTACTATAACGTTTAGATTTCCAGCCTTGAATATTAAAAATACTAGTGACTTGCCTTCATTTTTGGACCGATTGAATTTTTCGGGTGGTAATAGAGCTAACTTGATCTTTATTCCATCTTTTTTAAAAGAATAGATATTTGCATAAACATTGTATATAACACAACAATCATACTGCCAAGGTCTTCCTAAAAGAAGGTGACAAGCTTCCATAGGGATGACATCATATCATACTTCATCTTAATACTTTCTGCCTATGGAAAAGGTAACAAGGCAATATTCTATAATGGTTACCTTGCTATCTTTGTTAAGCCACTATAACTTGTAAGGATGCGGATGCTTCTTGGTAGGTAATTTGAGCTTTTCTACCATGTATCTCAATATAACATTCTCACAGCTTCCACTGTTAATGATAATATCACAGTATTTGCATTGGATTATGCATCGAGTGTGAAAAATATTGTGCCTTAGCCAAGGTTCTTCCTTCTTGATTGCAGTATGTAAGCTTTGTCTAATCATTAGTGATTCTCCATGATCAGCATGGGTAAGTTCTTCATCAAACACTGGTGGATCAAAGGATTCATCTTGTGTCTGCTCAAGCTTTTCTTCTTCTAATGCTTCTTGAATTTCTCTTTCCATGATAGTGATAATTTTTTAATTTTGGCAGTCTGATGCAATATGGCCAAATCCTTAACATTTAAAGCATTTAGGTAGTCTAGATTGAGTGAGTGGTTTAGGTTTGACTTCTTTGGTGGGTTTAGGTGGGGTTTTATTTGAGGTACCAGGTTATGAGGCTTGAGTTTCATTGGTGTTGGTAGGGTTTCTTGAAGAGAAAGGTTGTAATGTAGATCTTTTAGGTAGCTATTTCTCAATTCGAATAGCGAGTCGGATGACATCATCTAGGGTTTAATATTGTTGAAGTTAGACTAGTTGGGCAATCTCGAAGTTTAGGCTTCCAAGGTAACGGGTAATTGTTTGCTCTTCCTTCTCTTAAATATCACACTTCATCATTAACTTCTTGAATTCTCTGGTGTATTCCTCCACAGATAGGGATTTTTGGCGAAGGTTTTGCAATTGAATAAAGTTATCTTGATAATAATGATCAGGTAGAAATTTACATGTAAGTTCTCATTGCATCTTCTCCCATGTCTTGATCTTGCTTCGACCTTGCATTCTCGTTTCCTTTTCAAATTTTCCCACCAAATAGAGGCATGTTTCTTTAACTTGACAACAATAATTTTAACCTTTTGTTCATATGCTATATCTTTCAATTCAAATATCCTTTCAACTGTTTAAAGCCAATCTATGAACTCATCTGGTTGGAACCTTACCTTAAAATCTGGAATGTCGACTTTAATTTCATTCCCTCGAGTTGGTTGCCTTCAAGGTCGATGGCTTCTTGATGAGGAAGAGGAACTGTTGTGGAAGTCATTTTCAGAATCTTTTCTATGATTCAACAAGGCTTGTTGGGCATTGACAATGTCTTACAGTTGTTGAATCTGCCTTCGCATTTCTTTCATCTTAACTTTTTAGGTGTTTCTCTCATTTTATCTTCTGGGTGGCATTGTGGTAGTTTAGGGTAGATTATGGGGTCAAAGTAAAGTCTCAAAATTTTTTTGGGGTTATTAAGAATAATAAGGAAAAGTTTTGGGGTACTTTGGTAAATTATGAAAAATATGGGTTTAAGAGAAATTTTTAGAAAAATGTGGGGTTGAAAGAAAATTTAAGAAAAATTTGGAAACTTTATGTGATTTAGGGGAAAAGTAGGGGTTAAAGTGGAAATATCAAAAACTTTAGGGGAAATTATGAAATTTTAGAAATTGTGCTAACGGGGTGCTGATGTGGCAAACCTGACACGTAGCATAATTGGATAAGCTGACGTGGTGCTGAGTGTGCACTAGAGTGCTGATTATGTCATTGACGTCAAAAGGGTTGACTGGGTGTGATGATGTGACGGATGTTGACACATGTCGCCTGTTGAATGGATGATATGGTGCTAATGTGGTCATCTTTAACCTCAGGCAAGTGCATGTGGAGCGTGGGGGAGAATGGCTAATGCGTGCAACTACGACGACGGCATGTGAGGGCACGTGCGTGATCTGATCGCTGTGAAAACTTCCAGTCCGATGTTTTGGACCACTCTGAACCTATCTGCGGTGTTGTTTTGCTGAAAAACTTATCGAAAAATGGATTTTCGGGGTTGGCAATTGGAGAGCTATGAAATCAGTGAAAATTTCGACCACTTTAACTCAAATACTTGCATAGGGAACTGGAAAAACCAGCTCTGATGCCAAAATGGCTCAGAAGCCAAATTGAAGAAGAAGAGAGAAAACTCTCAAATGGATAACTTATTTTTTATTCAATTGATGATAAGAACTACAACTTGGAGGGAGTATTTATATCTGTTAATAGGGGCAAATCTGTCTTAAAAAGTTTTAAAAATATCTCCCTATTAATGAGAAAATATCTCCCTATTAAAATTTGAAATATTTCTAGAATTATCTACATCCCTCCTGAACTAAAAAGTTCTAGAATGTTCTTTTAATTCTAGGTTGGACTATATCTTGGACTGGGCTCTTTCATTAGGCTTTTGTTTTATTTTCTATTAGATTTTCTGTTCCATTATTAAGGATTTTCACCACTTTCAAGTATTATATGACTAATATATCATGATATGCATTAAGAATGTGATTAATGTGTTGCCTATAGAATGAAATTGAGTACACTTATGAAATTGTGAATTGAGATAAACTATGTGTTGCCATGTAAAAAGGCATAGTAATATTACTACTTATAAATCATATTATAAATTAAATTGTAATAATATAATAAGATGAATAGTATTTAAAAGGGAATTATGCTATCATAGGCGATGAAATGATATGATAGGGCAAATCATATTATGATATGATCACATGCATTAAGATTTGTCTACAAAGTTTATAAGGGGATGGGTTTACTCTAGAAGGCATAAGAATGAAATTTATAAGGGGATAAGATTGACCAGAATAGCAAAAGGTGGAAACCTATTTGACATATGTGTTTTTGAAATTATTATTTAATGATTTGAGAATATCTTTTGTTCAAATGTGACAGGTAAAACCCAAAGGCATAACTAGCTATCACAATGATCATAGTGATAGTAAAAAGGTTAAGTATCTTATGTTCAAAGTTCTATGTCTCATGGAAGTTTGACAGTGTATATAACAGTTTCTTTACCTTCTGATTAGATCTCTCTAGAGTATATTATATGGATTGTAGTTTCATACTTATTGTTTTATGGATTTAAATTTTTAATATATAATAGGATTTTCTCCTCCTTCTTTACCATCACAATAAGCACCATACCTTTCTTTAAGGGTTTAAACGGATTGATAACAAATGTAGAATTAGCACACATGTATATGTAAAATAGTGGATGTAAGCAATATAGTGGGTTAAGTCATTTTTGTTGATTAGGATATGGATATTGATTTATGATTTGCATACTTAGAACAACTTATGCTTTACCTTTGAGTTTATAAGTTAAAATAACTATTCCTTTTGTAAATTTTATTCCATGTAATGAATTCTTAAAAATGAATACATGATATATGTTTATTGATAACTGAGTACAAGATATGACTAATTACTTATAATGTTTACCAATGTCTATGAAATAGGCTAATAAGATTATTAGAGGAATAATTCGATGCCGATCATAACCAAGTTAAGTAATGATATTTAAAATGGATTTTCTATAAAAAAAATATCTATAAACTTCAAACTATAGAACTTAAAGCCTTATTTAAATATAAACATGTAAAACAAATAGACCAAGCTTATACAAGCCTTGTTTGTGTAGGTCTAAGGCCATGCAAATTAGATTATATATACTTGTACTTAAAACAGAGTAAGAATAGGAAGCTTATTCAATTCTATGGATCGGTCAGACAAGTGTCTGGATAACTTATATAAAAAATAACTTATTTAGTTTATAAATTGTAATGAGCTAGTATTCTTTTTTTTTTTAGCATCATGTAATGGATTAGTTAAATAATACTAAAAAATTTATATTAGGCCATTGAAAATTAAGTTGAATTAGATTAAAAGTTTCCAATTATTTGAAGAATTAATTTTTTAAATACTATACTAGCTTGTGAATTTGCTTTGTGACCATTTCTAGCTTATATAGATAATTTATTTAAGTTCACATTAAAAAGTTAGAAGCAAAAATAAAAGCTTAACCATCTTATGCTTGCTAGTAGCTTGTATAGCTCATTAGGTTAGGATTTATTTTGGACTACTATTTGAACAATTTAATTTTTTGGGGATAATACAATTTATCCTCTTGAACTTCTACTCAGTGATAAAAATAGTACATGGATTTTAAAATTTTACATAACATTAGTCTTAGAGTTAAAAAAGATGAAGACCTGTAATCCCTTTCTTTTCCATTATGCCAAGGCATTTCTTACTTAAACAAAAAAAATGCTTAAGCTTGATAACAAAATGCTCTATAAAAGTAAAAAAAAGAGCTAAAACATTAGGGTTTAGTATTGCTTTTAAAATTTTAGGTAAGGTTTTTGATTTGATTAAATTGAATTTGCATAATCTTCAATCTCTTTTATTCTCTGAAGTTTACATTTTTATAGAATAATGTATATTAGGTTCGAAATTGATACAAGACACCCTAAATATTTTTTTTATTATACTTGTTGTTTTATTATATGTTTGTTAGATTTTTGATCTCATATATATAATATGGATAGATATTTTTTATGTTTGATGAAAATGTAAGAGGCTTTTAGGTTATTTCTTATTAGTATAAACATAATGCTTTAGTGTAAAATAGGGAAAAAATAATTTTAGTTTATTCATTGATTTGATGGTGATATACTTCTAAACTAAATTGCATGTGACTTTATTTCCCATTTCTATTTTATTCAATTTATAAAAAGTCATACTATAAGTGTGATATGATCCTAAAAATCATAACTAATAAACCTCTTTAACTTAATTTTACTGTTATAGGTATAAAAATGATACCTAACTTAGCTTGTAACTTTAACTCAATCTTAATGTCAAATAACTGTATGTGTTCATGTATATTTTCAATATCTTGGATTGTCTTATAAGACCTTTGTAACTTGGCTTTTCCTCTTCTTAATATTTGTACCAAAATAACAAATTATATTTCAATGGAGCTACATTATGGAAGTATTTAAACACTAAAGAAACATGCATATATATATATATATATATATATATATATATATATATATATATATATATATATATATATATATATATATATATATTATAGCTCATATGGACCTTGACTTCATGAACTATTAGAAGCTAGTAGATATAGTGATAGGATTGGGATATCCATCCACTTCTAAATTTTTACACAAACTATTTAATAGGGAAGTATAACATGATGGTTTATTATTGATTATGAGTGATAAGGAGGTCATGGAAATGATTAAGGTTTATAAAAGGATGTACATATTGGTTATTTATATAAAAGCTAGAATTGGACCATTATCTTTTTATTTAACTAAATCCTTTGGAACTAATGATGGTAAGAGGAATAACAGAAAAGATAAAGATAACAATAGAGATAGAAATAATGATTAATATGATGTAGTTAAGTGTTTTTACTTATAGGATGATGAACAACATAATATTAAGGAATTAAATGGTTTAAGGCCTAAGTATGAAGATGATAATAATAAAAGTGAGCCTAATATGGTGGAAATTGAGCTATGGATGTTAGAAGGATAAAGGCCTAAATGATGATAATATTTTCTTAAATTTTAAGGATAAAATAAGGGATAAGGAAGGGATGGAGAAATTACATCTACTTTGTAAATAAGCAAGGGTGTGATCACACTATAAGGTCACATACTGTCTATATTGTTATGATATTTCTAAGCATGAAGGTGAAACACATCGCAATAGGGAGAAAAGGAATATGCAATAAGAAAGGAAGAGGTAAAGATAATTTTGAAAAGGCTAAGCAAACTTATGATTTTTTAACCATTGAAGAACCTGACGATAATTAGCTTCTTAACATTAAAGAAGATGATTATGAAGAAGTAAATTAGTCTAAGTTTAATGAAGAAATAGACATGGAGAACCAATAAAGTTAAAAAATACAAGGTTTAAGGATGTTATGAATGAATGGAATGTTAGAAGATAGAAAGATGTTCAACTGGTAAGGAATGAGAATAAGATGATGGTAGCTATATGTAAAAGGGAAGAGTGTAAATAAAGGATTTATATAGCGCCAATGCAAGGAAAAACTACAATACGGATGAAAACCTTTAGTAGAATGCATACATATTACTTTAAATTTTAGAACAGTTTAATGACATTTACTTATCTTTCAAATGGATACTTTGACATGCTTTTTTATAACCCTAATTGGAAGCTAATTTCTATGAAGAAGATAGTAAAAAAGGAATGCAAAATTGATGTAAGGAACATAAAGCTATATAAAGCTAAAAGAAAGGTAACTACCATCGATCAAGGTGATCTTAAAGGTGAATATAACAAAATGTGGGATTACTTTGCTGCTATAAGGAAGCATAATTTAGGAAGTATATGTAAATTACTTTTATCCTCACAAAGAAAAGGCAAGTTAGCTTATTTCAAGAGGTTATACATAATGTTTCATGCCATTAAAAAGGGATTTCTTGTAGGGTGTTGAAAGATAATTAGATTAGATGGCTGTTTCTTTAATAGATTGCTTAAAGGACGAATGCTTAATATTATAGGAAGAGATATGAATGATAACATATATCTTTAGCATAGGCTATGGTTGAGATAAAGAATAAAGATAGTTGGAATTGATTTGTGAGATTATTTATTAAGGATCTTGATCAATTTTAAGATATGAAGTGGACATTTATAAGTGATAGGCAAAAGCTAGTACTATTAACTTAAAGCATTGACATTGTTTTCTATTTTCATAAAGATCTTGATCAATTTGCATGTTTGTTTGCTATTTTACAACATTAGATTAACTTTCATTCTATTTTTGTTGTTACTTTTGTAAGGTTTGCTAGATGTTTTCAAGCAAAAGTTGTTAACTACATCATGTCAAGCATTTATATAAGAATATGAGTGCAAAATTTAAGGAGAAAAAGCTTAAAGATATTATATAGAAGATTATCTATGCCAAAACTCTAACAAAGTTCAATAATTAGATATAAGAAATTAAAAAGTTAGATGTTAAAGCTTAAAACTATCTAAATGAACTAGAACTAAGATGTTAGTTAAGGTTACATTTCAATCCAAATGTCAAGTATGATTCTAGTTAATAACTTGAACAAATCATGGAGTTTTTACATTCTTGAAGTTAAAGAAATATTGTTCTTGCAAATGTTAGAGTGAATATGAAAAAAGGTAATGATAAAGCTTTAAATAAAAAAGTAAGGTATAAAAAAAATGAAGGCTTAAGTATATTGACTAATTAAGAACAGTTAGAGGATAACATGCATGAATCAAGAAATTGCTTTGCTTATTATGTCGAAGAAATGAAATTTAAGATAGACTTTTATGATAAAACAAAGATAGTGGACTTCAATGCATATACATGTACTTGTAGGGCTTAGGATCTTATTGGAACCCTTTGCAAACAAGCAATTAATATTAATTAATTAGCTAATCATAATCTAGATTCATATGGGCATGATTAGTTCAAGATAAATATGTATAAGAAAACTAACATTTATTTAATGTCTATAATATTAGGCCAAGATGATTGGGAAAATGTGAATCATTCCACTAGACCATTTTTATGCTAGAAGAAACCTGATAGCCTACTAAATAAACAAAGGAAAAAGTAATTGAATGTGCTAAAATTAGGCATTATGTCAAAGAAAGGTAGTTTCATTACATACAACAAATGCCTCACAATGAGTTATATACAAGGAATTGCAAATGTCTAGTGCACTAGAATAATAAAATGTTGTAAGGAAAAAAAAGGCCAAAGAGGTAAGGTATAGTATTGATTTCTGATTTTGATATAAAATCATTGGCACATGTTTAATGTATCATTAGTTGCTACTTTTTGTATAAGAAGGTAGTTGTAGCAAACTACTAGATTAATAGGAGCAACCATTAAAGTAACAACAATAGAAGTTATCAAAGTAACACTATGCTACATATAGCATAATTAGGGCATCTTTTACATAAAACACCATGGACAATCTTGATGTTTATAGACAAAAATTGAAATTAAAAATGGTAAATATAAAATCACTTGCAATTGAAGGTGGCTAAGAAGTTTATTACGTATTATGGTTGTTTTTTAGTTTTAGAAAATGCTTTAATGTGAATATATGTTGCTTAGGAAGTCTTTTGGCATGAATTTCTTGGTTTAGTTATTGTTTTAGTGCGTAGTGGATATGATACTATACAACTAACAAACTTGCTATGAATTCAAGAATTATGTTGTATTTTTAGATGCAATAGATATGATATAATTATTAGTTATGTCTTAGATAATACAACTCATGTCATGATTTAATTTCTTTAAGGGCTTGTTATCAAATTAATGTACTTAGGCCTAGTAGTGCATGTCTTATAATGCAAATTTGGTGGTGTAGGGGTAGTGGTATAAGTGCTATCTACAATGAAATTTATGTAATGCAGTGCAAATGATATTTTCAATTACTTTTTAAAGTGAATTAGCATTAAATGATTTATGATCAAGATTTTAGAGCAATAACTTTACCATAATTCAATGGCAGTAGTAGAAATCAGATAGCAATTGAAGAGATTAAAAAAGAGATGTTTTAAATTCATTAATTCTACATTGTAGCAACAATAACAATCTCATGCACTAAACATATAAAGCATGTGAAATATCTTATTACATACATATAAGTCAGCAATTTTATCAACACTTATGTATTTCATTCATTAAAACCTAATACAAATAATAATTATTCTTAGTGGATAGTATCTAATAAAATACACACCATGCATGAAAGCCACTAAGTCCAATCATAGATCATTGTTCCTAATGGGTAATAATGATTATTGGGATCCTATTACTTATATACCAAAATGATGGCTACTAAGTATAGTGAGATTTCCTTAATTATAATGTAAACACAAAATGTCAAAATATAATTAAATTCTTGATTTTTCAAGGCTTTATGTTCAGGTCATCTTCAATATTATAAGAAGTATAGATCTAGTTAAGGCCTATGTCATTATTAATAACTTGAAGTACTTATCTTCTATCTTAAGAGATTCTTTCAATTATTGTTCAATGTTAGCCATCATGTTCATCTTCCCCAACTCAACCTCAACATTCTTTTCATTTTTATTTTTTTTTCATTTTAGATTTTTTAACTTTAAGATCCAGTTTAGTTTCTATTTTCCTCAAGTAATTCATTACTTCCAAGCCATAACTTTTATCACTCTCATTGGAAAGATTAACTTTAGTTAGGGAAATAATATGAATGTTAGGAAGGTTAACCAAATTCTACTACTTGCATCCCTATTGCATTATTCAGTCTACAAATGATTTTTAAATGATTAATTTTATACTATAAAAAAACATGCCTTAAAGAATCTATAATCATAATGAACCTAAAAAACATGGAGTACATTCTTAAACTACTAGAAGAAATTTTATTCATTAACTACTAGATAAATATGTTTCAAGTTTTACTAGATAAATATGTATCAAGAAAATGAATTTTAGAAAGAATAAAGAGAAGAAATTTACATTGCTAGCATATTTTTAATATCGTCTACCAAAGTATTTTTTTTATCCATGCTATCCTCATTATTGTAAGCATACAACAAAGGCAGAATCACAGCTTCGTATCATTTCAACCTATCATTTAAGGTGTTGTAAGATTAGAAGGTCATTTCTTCCATTAGTAGCAAAGCTAAGAACCTGCAGTTAGCGAATTCGAATTTATATATTTAATTTTAAATTTTACAATTATACTTTAATATATACATTAAAATATCACTTGTAAATTTTATGAAAGTTTTTTATATTTTTTTTAAATTTTTATATCAAAACTTATAACATTTACTTAAAAAAATATTTGATGCAACTTTGACTAATGGATTTATAATTTTTTGTGAATTTTATACAAAAAATCCATAAAAAATATAAATTTTATGAATAAAAATTAAAAAAGTTTATATATATACAAAGTTACAAATTTTATGTAAATTGTAAAATCATATACAAATCTTTTAACATATACCAACACATTAACCTTAAAATTTAATAATAATAGTTAACACTTTAGTGGTGCAATAGCGTCTACTGTCACCTTAAGAGATTTATTTTTCCCTACATCTAGAGTTTGAACTCAAGGTTACACTTATATGCATTAAGTAGAATTTCATTCTTGTCATTTCCATTTTTTTATAATAATAATATCAATTTATTAATTTTGATTAAATAATGAAATTGTTAAATAGAAGTTGATTTTTTTACCAAATTGCATAGTTAAAGTTATTGAATGATTGAACTAATTAATTATAAATGTCATATATCTAATTGTCTAAAGAATAGAAAGGAAACATTATGCTTATTTACTTTGATTTATTAATCTTTTTATATATGAATTTGAATTTGATCTACTATTTATATATAGATAAGTTTTATACTATTACATATTTATGTGTTATCACATTAATAAAAACTTTTAAAATATTCCTACATTGGTAAAAATTATTAATTTTTTAATGATGCATTATATGTTTATTTACTAATAAATTAAACTATTTTACATTAATAATGGATCAAATTTAAATTGACTATATATAATTATAATACCTATGGACTAATATTTAAAGTTCTATTATTTTAAATATTCTGAAATATTTATTTTTTATCTAGGATAGTTAAATTATATTTATAAATACTAAGATGAGATATAGACATTTTAATTTTCAACTACATAATATTGTTATGATTTTATTTAACAAGAATGTTATCTAAAATTTATTGGGATTTTTAGAAATTAAGGGTAAGAAATTTAAGAAATATGTGAATCATTTTTTATAAATGGTTTTACTCATAAATTTGTGAAATTGTGAGAATATTTTCAAAACTTAAAGCATATTGAAATATGATATATATATATATATATATATATATATATATATATATATATATATATATACATAATAAATAAATGTTTATTCATGATTTAATAAAACAATCCTATGATACTTATTTGAAATACAAGATAAGGATTTTAAATAAGATGAGAAAAGAACTTTATGGAAATGAATTTTCTTTTAAATAAAGGGCTAGGATTGGTTTAAGTTAAGGATGAAAAGTTAAGATCTAATGGAAAGAGAGCTTATCGTGCATCGTAAAGCATTGGATAATTGTTTATAGCTTATTTTCTTCTTTTTTCTATTTTTCATTTCTATTATTTTTTTTAGTTCCCTCTCTTTTCCTTCACCCTTTTCTCTCTTCTTCTCATGTAGCTTTTTGTGCTTGTTGCCATCGCACTTGGTGGTTCCATTGCAATTGTTGGTGGCTGTAACTATGGATGGCCTTCTCTTTTAGCATCTAGCTTGGTGGTCTTATGCAGAGGGCCAAGGACCATAATGACCATAGGCACAAATTCCTCTTTTTTGGCATAATTTTTCTTGGCCCCAATTACAACGCAGCTTCCTTTAACCACTGTTCTCCACCATATGCTTAAAGGTTGCAATAGAAGTTGAGAGCTTTATGGCACAAAGTGGAGCTACTAATTGGAGCTTAAGCAAAGGTGCCATACTTCTGCATTTTTTGGCAAAGGACCACCTTTTTCTGACATTAATAACCTCCTAAGTGTAGGTAAGCTACCTTAAATTTTAAAACTCTTTCATTTTGTTAGATTGAGTTGAAATTAGAAAAACCCCTATGATGCATTTTATAGGTTCTTGATCATAACCTTGAAAAATAATGTTTTTATATTATAGGATATTAGAATGATGAGTTTAAATAACTATTAGAGTATTACGCCCCCAATATCACAAATGATTCATGCATGATTCAAGGAACCCCCCTAAATGGGTAAAACATGAATTGGTAATTATGTTGAAAAAAAGCTTAAAATATTAGGAATTGAATGTATAATTTTATAAAATGATATGAATATAACATTCTTATAGCATAAAGTTTCAATATTTTGATTGTTTCATGCTTAGTCCAAAAAATCCTATTTTTATCATCTTATTTGGATATTTGATATAACATTGATAAAATAATAACTTGAAGCTCTAGAATACTAGAGTAGTATACTTAGAGTACATCTATGTTATAAAAATCTAATATTTTCAATGTTCAAAGTTAATTTAGGTAAATCCTTAAAATGTGATATTTTAATTTCATAAGTTCACATTAGAAATATAAGAAGTTGATGATCTTGAATGTTGAAATAAATATGGATTAAATCTAAAATTGTTATATTCAAAAGAAGAATAAATAGTTACCTTGTATTTATAAATTATCATTATGAATGCAAAGTAAGAAGAAATGGAAGATGAAAGCAAAATACTTAGAGATCTTTGAAGTAAATGGATATTAACAAGTGAGTATATTTCTCACTCTAAAATTTATGATTTCGTGATATTTTATTTAAATGTTATAATTAATACTCTTCTTATTATTTATATGGATCATATATATACATCTCTCTACAAAATTATCAAAGGTATAATTATGCAACTTGGTTATGCTTATAAATGATGAGCTTTAAATTAAATATCCACATATATTTATTTTACTACAATGTTTAGGGTAGTGGTGGCATATTGATATTGATAATCCTTATGTATATATAAATGGTTTCTTATGGATTATTATTAAATTATCCATGTGGCCATGAAAGAGTGACATGAAACTAATGTTTGTAAGCATAGTTATAATTGTTTACTTGATCAATATGTTGTTGAAATAATTGATAAGTTAAAGTGTGTATATATATTTATATGGATGTTTCATAAGAGCTGACTATTTTTCATATTTTAAAACCTTGTGTTGAAAGCAAGGTTTTATTATTACTTGGTATTGCTTGGTAGTATTTACGCTTAATGAAACAATAGGCTATGAATGTGTATGTGTAATAGATAAATGTTGTGACCATGCAAGAAGGCATGGTGGTGTTGCTCTCTCTCTCTCTCTCTCTCTCTCTATATATATATATATATATATATATATATATATATATATGTTCCTTGATATTACTCTTGGATGATGAATTAGCTATTTTGTGTTAGAATTATAGTGCAATTATTAATATATAAAGCTTAAGCTTTAATGTATATATATTATACTGTGAATTATGCTACAAATGGCATTGGAATAGTGATATTAATAAGGGAGATGATGTAAACATTAGATGAGAAATTTCTAATAAAAAAGTAAATATGGTATAAAGTTGGCTCGGAAAGAATAAATATGAAAATGCAGGTAGGGTATAAAGTCAAATTAGGAGTCAGAAGGTGGATGTTTATACATTGTTATAAATTGTGCACCTTGATGACATTAAGATCTACTTACCTTAAATAATCTCATGTGATGTGATTGATGTTTTAATGGCTACTTAAATGTTTGATGACCAGCTGGAATGGGTTACGTGTAATGTTATAACTTTATTGTGTAAAAATCGAATGGTTGATGCTATTATATCTTATGATGTAAATTAGGAAACTTGAGCTAATTGCAAGTTAATACGTCAACCCAAGAATTAATATTGCATGTTACAAGTTCTAGGACTTAGTTTGCAACTGTTTCTATTTTAATACTTAATTAGTATATGATCGTTTTATATAGTTGATTCGAAGTATAGTTGTGGTAGATATATACTCATTACATTCTTGTAATTTATTTTTATTTTCAATGATAAATGTGCTAGATAATTGTTGCATCTATGGAAAAATCAAATAGCACTTTGTTAGGAAATTTTTTACAATTAGATCAAGAATTAGGAGATTGGATTAGGAGCGAATTTTAATTGTGTTTGTATAAATGCTATGTGTGTTAAGGCTGTATATTCTATATTATTATCATATCTATGAAAAATTTTAAATTCTATATTTTAGGGTATGTGGCTCACAAAGAGTGTCCAAAAATAAGGGATACTCTATCTATTTTTCTACAAAAATTTAAAATATAATTTAAGTTCCTATGAAAATAGGAAAATTTTTAATAGATAAAATTAGTGAAAACAGTTTCCAAGCTAATGGAAACTAAATAATTAGATCTATGCCAATCAAGATTGAGTTAGGTCGTGATAATATAGAATTTTATTAAAAATAGTTCTACTTATTCACTAACTAACTTGTTAAAATTTTATCATTAACACTTATTCAAATACATTTATATTATGTTTTAAAAATCTAATTACAATTTGTTATACTACATTGGTTAAATAAAATAAGGCACTGCCAATTAGTTATTTTATAAATATTAATTAAGTAATATCGAATAAAAGCTACAACTTTAACAATTAATTCATTGTCAAAGAAGAGGTGTAGTTAGTCACTCAATCTTATCATATTTCAGTGGATTCAAATTCTAAAATTTAATAAATTCATATATAAAATGTCTAATATATTTTATAAGAAATTTCAATGTTTAGCATCTTTATTTGCACGTACAAAAAACAACATGACTCCATAACTACCTTCTATCACTTTTAGCATCATTCTTCAAAGCCCTGGAACCAATTTTCAAAATTTGGCATAAATGATGAAGGAATGGGGTCAATGATAACTTGCTAAGCTTTCTTTATCTTTTTAACTCTAAGGCTAATGTTTTCAATTTTTTTAGAAATTCAAGGGGCAAATGTGTAAGATTTCAAAGTTCATGCAATATTTTTGTTACTTAGCCAAAGTTCATAGGGTAAATTTTATTTTCCTCTAATCTTTTTATAGACATGATAAAGAGAGAGAGAGTAAAGCCCTTAAGGTAACATTAGTTTGACTTGAAAATGACTTAGTTCTTGTCGACTTGTAAATCATTTTTATCAAGATTGAGTAGGAAATTTAGCTCATTTAACAATTTGAACCTAATATATTTTATTCTTGCTCAACTCATTTAGTAATTCAAGCAATTCTTATAAATATATATAAGAAAATATCAATATTTTACTCTACTCTTTTTATTATGTATTAATATTAATAAAATTATGATTATGTTTTCAATTAAGTTATAAGAGTTGATAGGATTTTAGTTTGGTTTTTCATTTATTTATGTTTTAAGTTTATATATTTACTAAGAAAAATTAAATTTTATATTAAAGTGATTAATTTCTAATCAAGCTCAAATCAAGCATGAAATTCATTTATAATTAGCCAAGAATTTTTTATCATTATCAAGTTGATTGAGTTAATCATCAAACTTTAATATTTCAAATCAAGTGGAATTTAGATTAACTTTTTATTATAATTTAAACTCTACTATAATATTTTATCTAACCATATTTGATTAAGTTAGCCTGCTTGCAAAATCTAAAATTTTTTAATGGTAAAATATAGAAAATATTTTATTTTATTTTTAATTACTAATTAATTAATTCTATTAGTAGTTAACTGATTGTATTAACTATTAACTAATAGTTAATTTGACCAATTAATAACATTAGTTGTTTATATAAAAATATTTAGTTAAATCACCTATTTATTATTAACTATTTATATATAAAATAACATATAAAAATATGTATATATTTTATAATTAATTTAAGTATTCTTTTACTTTAATAATATTTTAGATTATAATATATTATTTATTGTTAGAAATACAATGGTAGGTGCAATAATTATTAAAATTTATAAATTTAAAATTCATATATTTATCATTTAAAATATTGATGAATTTTACATTTTAAGTATGAAAATATATTTTTCATAAGTAATATCATTCCATTACTTTTTTTCTTAGTATGTATTATTTTTCAATTCAAAAATATTATTTGAAGAAAGATTAATAATTTTATCAATGGACTTTCTATTATTTATTATGAAACAAAACATACATTTTTTATACAATTTGAGAGAAGATATGATTATATTCATATAATTTTTTATTATAATGTAAAATTTTTAATATAGTTTGTGATATCTATTTAATTTTTATTTTTAAAATAAATAATTATAATTTATTATATGTATTAGATTTAATTTATTAAAAGTACTAGATTTTTCTTTAAGAAATAAATAAATAAAATTTATTATTTTCTTATTTTTGAAGGATGAAAATGTAAAAAATTATAATTATGAATAAAAATATCTTTTTTATAAATACAAATCAATCATCTCAAAAAATTATTATTTTAACTTTTTAAAAATCACTATTTAAATATTAATAAATTGACTAAAATTATTATTTATCAAATATTCAAATTAACGTATTAACTTAATTAAATAATTAAAATTACTTAAATTAATTAAAAGTTGATAAAAAATTATTTGTCAAATAACCTCATATTTCCTTCTTTGTAACGTCAGGGAAAAAAAAATGAAACAATGGGAGAACATCCAAATCCCAACGCACCACAGCACTTGTCCCCGGGTAACGTGCACAACAAAACAATTTTGAGTGCCACCGTACTCTTGTGGCAAGGGCCTCCTTCAGTTCTTCCTCTTCTCTTCCGCGCGAAATTCCACACCCAACTTTTCTTTCTGAAACCTGTTCTTCATGCAAAGCCACAACTCGCCATCTCACCTGTAACGTGTCGCCGCCTTAAAACCCCACCATTCTATAAATGCACCGCCATATCTTCTTTCTTCCTCACGCCATTATCAATCAAAGCTTCTTCCTCTTCTCCTTCGCTTTCAGTTTAAGTTCAAAACTTTTCAATTTTCAATCTCAGCATTCAGCCATGTCTGATCGTGCGGCCGATCGCCCACAGCCCCACCAGATCCATATCCACCCTCAGAACCGAAACGAGGGCAGCAATGTCCACCAACAGCCCCAGAGCCGTTATTCCGACGGAGGCCGATACTATGAACCCGGCAAATATTCTGAGGGAAGCCGCTACTATGATGCCGGCGCCAAGAGTTACGACCAGAGAGGCCCATCAAAATCCCAAGTTCTCGCCGTCCTCCTCGGCCTTCCGGTCGGCGGCACGCTGCTCGCCCTCTCTGGCCTCACTCTGATGGGGACTCTCATCGGACTGGCCGTCGCCCTGCCACTTTTCGTCCTGTTCAGCCCAGTCATTGTGCCGGCGGCCATCTCCATCGGACTCGCGGTGGCCGGGATTTTGACATCTGGAGCCTGCGGGCTAACGGCGATGACGTCGTTATCTTGGATTTTGAATTACATCAAGGAGACGCAAGGGACGGTGCCGGAGCAGCTGGACAGGGCGAAGAATCGCGTGGCGGACATGGGGGGCTATGTGGGCCAGAAGACAAAGGAAGTGGGCCAAGACATTCAGAATAAGGCCCAAGATGCAAAAGCCTATGAGATGAAGGCCCAAGATGCAAAAGCCTATGAGATGAAGGCCCAAGATACCAAGACCCATGAAACAAAGGGCTATGAAACCAGGAAGGCTTAATGCATTGTGGGAAATAATGACAATAATGCATCTTATCTTATATATTTAGAACTTGCATGCATTTTTTTCTTTTTGGTTGAAGTTGTGTGTACTTGTTGTCTTGGATTTAAAGTTGAAGGATGAGGTTGGTTAATCAGTTCAAATGTCATGTTTAATTTGGCAGTAGTTAAATTCCATCAACTTTGTAATGGATTCCGCAGTTGTATATATATTTAAAGTTTACTTAAGTACAATAAATCACGTTGAAATATTAATTTAATTATATTTTTGGTTTCTTTTAATCATAGTTTTGGTCTTTTATTGATTTTGATTTTGGATATATTAATAACTTTTATCTGATTTTGATTCGGTTACGTTAATAACTTTGTCAGTTTTTTTAAAATTGATAATTGAAATGATAATTGGTACATAGGGTTCCAATCAATCTCCATGTTGGTAAAAGTTGGGTTTCAACCGATCTCTATGTTGTGTTAATTAAGATTTTATTTACATAAATTGCAAATTTGGATTTAATTTGTTTTGATGTCACTGGAATCAAAATAAAATATTATATTTATGACGGATTAAATGCATTGAGAAATAATAATTAAAATTGGAATTAAATTTAGAAGTTTTTGTGGATCCGAATAAATTTCAAGAAAAGCTAATGAGTAGTCTTGTAAGAGGGTGGGAGAGAACTATGCGTATTTTAAGTGGATAGCACCACTGAAGTTCACTGATCCACACAAATACTGTGTCACATTCTTTGACAAATTCTTACTTATTAATCTGAGTCACATTAAACCAAGTATAAAAAAAATTAGAAAAATTAAAAATCTATTCGGGGTTTATTTTTCACTCAACACGTTATCACACGAAAGTATTTCGTATGAAGTGAAATATTATAGGAAACATTTTTCATTTAACGTAGCAATCTAATGTAATTTATAAGAATATTACAGTAATTTAATGTAATGTGGGTTATTGTAATATCACGACATATATAAAAAGAATATGTCATTAAAAATATAATAGTAATTAGATATATTATTAAAAAAGTAATAGTAATTAATAATATTTAACAATAATAAAGAAAATTTAATAATTTTTTATTGACATGAAAACATAAATGACTTATATGGATCAAATTTAAATCCTATAAAAATTTAATATAATTTTGAGTGATTTAATGTAATATTAACCAAAATATCTTAAAGAGTGAAACTAGCGTTTATGGAAGTTTCTAAACAAATTCCGGGTGATTTCAATGTCAAAAACAAAGGAGACTTTTTGGAAAAATAAAAATTTGGTTATATACATACATATATACACACACACACGATTAACGATATCTCATAACACTGAGAACATACTTCACAAACATCATCTCATCATATGGATTAAGAGCATTTTTCATGTATTATGCATTAGTTGTCCTCTAATTCTCGAACGCATTATCCTTTTTAACATTCTGAAATTCAAGAATTTAATCCAAGTTGTGGGGTTTCACATTATGGAATTGGATACAATCTCATCCAGATTATTAGGTGTATGAATTTAACGGCTTTGCCAATTCTACCATTAAAAAAAAATCGACAAATTTTCATTATTTTTGAAAGAATAAAAACACAATTTTATTCTGGGACTCCCTACTTTTTTTCTTTACTGAGACCCACAACTTCAAATAAAATAAATTTTGTATTGATCTCTTTCTAAAATTCACCACCCTTTTTTCTTTTCCTTTAAGAAAAAGGAGAGAATCTATCTTGCAAAAAAATTGAGTTTGCACTTCATATGGAGGATTGGCAACATTAGCTGTTTAAATGCACCGAAAAAGTATTATCCCTTACCAGACCAAAGAAATGATAATCATTAGAAAACATTTTCATTAGTACCACAGAAACCTCCTCTGTTCAATGATAATTAAAGGAACCGTTACATTAAAGTTACATTAAAATGAAAAGCCTGTTCCTGGATGCCTCTACATTCAAAGCAAGCTTAAATTTTACAGAACCTAAATGGTGGGAGGCAAAATAAACAACATAATTTAATTCCCTAACAAAATTTGTTCTAGAATCAGGCAAAGCTTGATTTTTACATTACTATAGTTGATTCGCTCATGAACCAGAAGTCAAGCTGGTATAAGATAGCACGAGGTTGTCATGATATTTACTGCTATAAGTTTTTAATGTGTAAGTTGTGGTTGAGCTGCAGCTTCAGCATCCATGGCACCACCTTCAGCCTTCCCCTTTGAATCGTCTGGTATCCAAAACGTGAGAACTGTTGAAGCTGCTGCAAACATGGCCCGGCGAGGGGCCCACTTCAAGCATGATGCTACGCCAATATGGCTGCTCCAACATGCCACCTGCAGGGGAGGGGGGGGAAAAACCTGAATTGTAGGTCATGTTATTCTTCAAATAGATGGAAGTGCATGTTTCAAATGGCCTGATAAGGGGAGGGAATGTATGTTTCAAATAGAGAGAGAGAGAGAGGTTAGTGTATATAAAAAAGGAAGAACACGGTACGTTCCTGAAAATAGAAGGAGTGAGTAATTTGCTCCATTTTTGCCATTTAAATAACAGAATTTTATATCCTAATAAGAGACACATGCAATGAAACCTACAACTATGCAGACTGTGAAACCAGGACTCGTTTATCTCTTTGTTCATGTCTATCTATCTATTAAGGGAATGCTTGAATGCATGCAGTTACACATATGAAGACTTATAAAGTTCCAATCAAAGGTTATTTTTAAAGAGAGAGTTCCAATCAATGGTTACTCTAATTTAAAGAAGCAGAAGCAGAGAGTAGCATAATAAGAAAGAAGCAGATAAGGAGCAGTGCTGGTAAATTAAAGCTCCTAGTGCTTGTTTTCACTCCATTTACTATGGCCTAATAACAACTACATAAAAGTGATGGATAGAAAAGGCGCAATTTCTAGAAGTTCTAAAGAAGCATATGGTCTAGATAAGGAGGATTGGAGACCAAACAAAACCAATTCCTAAAATAGGAGGATTGAAAATGTATTCGGACCTTTAGGCTAGAGTCATGCTAACAAGTTTCTTGACCTCGTGCCATTAGAACTTGAAGAACAAACATAAGGTTTCATCAAATTCAAAAGAATCACAACCACATACTGACATAAGGGGGGCAAAATGCACAACTCAAATTTATTCCAGGAATACCCCAATAGACATCGCTACACATAAAAATCACACGTTTTGGTTCTGATACTTTTGATAGTATGCCATGTTTTTATGTCTTTAGAATAAAAAAATAACTAGAACAACTCTTCTTTTTCTTTTTTGATAGGAGATATATAACCAAACAATATCTTGTATTGCAAGCGAGTGTTGGTAAAAAGTAGAATACCTCATTTCTCATGTCAATATTCCAAGCATGCATGGATCCATTTCCTGAGCCTGAGAAGCAAAAATTTAGTATATTTTCAACCTTAGAGTAAATACACAATAGAAGAAAGGAGACAGTAAAACAGAAAATTTTATATAGAAGGCATAGAGCAGGGATGCATATATTGGGTAATGACTAATGAGTATGAAAGGTCACAATAGAACAAAGGTCATAAATTTCACAACGGAAAAACAGGTAGAGAAATTTGGTCTTCCCTTGCATAAGATGGACAACGAAAGTTCTAACTAGTACACTTTGCAGACCAAACGGAACAGCAAAACTTGATAGAACAAACAAAACAAAAAGGATTTTTTTTAATTATTTATTAGATTATTATAATTATATTCAATTTTATTATATCTTATAAAATATTCACAATGAGTTGAAGAACACCATGCATTGATGGGTGCTGAGGACCCATATTGACCATCATGAGGTCTTTTCTTGTAGCCCCGAGTTGGACATCCAATTGGTTCGATTTGAATTATCCGGAGGATACTATATATATTCTATAAAAAAGATGGATAATCAAACCTATTTCTCAAATTGATTAAAAAAACCCCAGATTCATACTAGAACCACGATGATTCACTAATTTAGTATATACTTTAATTTAGTGTATACAAAGAATTTCTATTTTTTTTTCAAATAGAATTCCTTATTATTAATCAATTCAATGTTTATGCATTCACAAAATACAAATTTTTTATTTGAATTTAAAAAAAAAAGCTAGAAATAGACTGATTTTATATCACCCTTCAATTCGAATTAGCAAAAGCAATGTCTCCTTGTATAATATGGATTCCAAACATTCATGATTTGGATGGGAATGAGTCGAATTACTTATCCCTCAGTCTATTAGTGAACTATCTCTCTAGGGACCAGAATTGTGGGGAGTAGTGCCTAATTATTTCTACCAATTTTAAGCCCTAAACCAGAGAAATGTTACGGTAAAACTTCGTTTGAAACGATGTGGTAGAAAGCGACGTGTGACTTAAAAGACATGATTCAATTAGTCGTGGATTCTTAATCCACTATAAGTATAATATTTTTAATTTTAATTTTAATTTTTAAAATTTTTTATATCTTAAATAAAATTTTAAATCCTAATATATAGAATAAATAGAAAAACTATAAAAAGAATAAGTCAAAGAGAGATAAGATAGAAAAAAAGAGGAGCAACTTCAATCCCACCTTTTTGTTTGTATAATGTAATAAAGGAATTTTTTTTTCTTGGTAAGTTGTAACAAAGGAATTCTATTTTTTCAATTTAGATTCTTTACCCCTACCTACAAGGATGGAGTGACAGAAATTTTGAAAATTCAAAAAAAAGTCACAACAATTGTTTATCATTAACAATTGGTGTCAAGTGGAAATACAATAATGTATGCAGTTGAGGCATCCTAACATATCGGTAGACATGAACCTTGCTCCTACATGACCCAATCAATTCGATCAGGCACTTACTATCTATTTTCATTGTTCGACTTAAAAAACTCTTTTTGAATTAATATGCAATAAAACTAGAAAAAAATATCTATTTTGATCTCTTATTTATATTATATATATTTTGTATCAAGCCCATTTTTTAAAAGAACCAAAAGAAGAGTGACCTTATATTTATAATGTCCATTAACTTATTTACTTTCAACTCATTCGATTTCATTCCGATTTAGTAGTGGGACCTAAAATATCGATGAATTATAAATGGAATATAACTTATAAGTAAGGCCAATCAAAGAGATTAGATTACATTATGTAATATTCATCTTGACAAGGAATTATCAACATAATGTGATAAAATATGTATCAAAAGCCAAAAGGCTACAGCTCAGTTAGGTAGAGCACCTCGTTTACACATGCACTGATTTTGTTCAAAGGAGTCTATTTATAGAATTAAAAGAGTTGACATTATTGAGAATTACTTCCTAGTTCCAATTCAAATTGGGAGATTATTAATGTGAAAATGGACCATGATACAGACTGAACATAGTGAATCCAAAACCAGTGTGACTGGTGGGCCTTTCTTCCTACACATGCACGTGTTTACAAACTAATAACCAATGTAGAAAAAATCAGACTGAATCAGCTGGTTCAACTGAAACCCGGCCATTTGCCCCATCTGATCTTATATCAAAACCCCACTATTATAAAACCGTTTGAAAATTTATCCATCAAACCAGCAGTAAACTGGTTAAAAATCGCAAACTGCTCAAGTCTGTGTGGTTCACAAGGCTTAGTAATAAGCTTACGCGCTACTGCTATCATTTCATACTAAAGAAAGATGCAATCCCACATCATTCTTGTCTGATGTGGGACTTGCTTTAGAAGGTATTTTCAGCCTCCAATCCCTCCCTTTTATGCATCAAACCTTTTCAATTATTTTCATAATAATGAATAGAATTTAGAAGGAAACCACATTCATTTTTACTGTAATTATTCTTTGTATTATTTCCAATTCTAATTCAATTCAAATGAAAAATATTATAAGTAAAAATTATGAAACATTTTTTCTTTTCCTCAAAGCATCATAAAGGGTATTTGATTCAAATGTAATTATATATTAAAAAAGTCAAATATTCAATTATATAATATATAATTATATATAACATAAAAATATAAATAGTGATATATCTTAAACTATAATTTTTGACATATATTATACAATAATACATTTAAATTTCCAGTTTAACCATGGTTCAACCATGGTTGGATCATTAAACCCTAAACTATTTTCTATTCCGATTCATTCACCAGCCTGGTTTTTAAAATATTGCTATTAACATCCTATTAACATCGATCCATATTTCAAATAAACTCTAATGTCTATCCTTATTTGCAGACTACATATCATTTTAAACAGGTTTCCAGGTTATCAGCCATCAAGAAGAGAAAAGGCATGACATGTAATTCATACACTATAGCCTGGGAAACACCCCCCCCAAAAAAAAAAAATAGATTGACAAAAAAGTTAAGAGAACTGAAAATTGACAACCAGTCTGAACATAATACATGCATAATCATGGCAGGTCTCGTTCATCTTAATTCAACGTCAGAAACAGGTTCACATTAAAAAGAATACATGTTGGGAAGTGAAAACCATCGTCTTCCAATTTTTTTCCCCCACTTATGGTCTATCCACCAGATAGGTATATAATAGTCTCAATAAAAGATGGAACTTGTACTTTTGATCAATTTTTGTGGGTATACATCAGCAGCCAATTAAAAGAAGAAAATGAGAAACCATTCTAGGAAATATATATAAACTAAATAGAAAAATGAATGAAATACCTGCCACCACATATTTCCCATCTGGAGTAAATGTTGCCTCTATTGTTGTACTTGAAGATGATTCCAAACTAAACCCACAGCGCTGCACATGAAGTTCAAAAACCATTAGTTTATTCATTTTGAACGAACATGATGCATATAGAAAAGAATAACTTGAAATTAAGGCCACGTCAACAATTTTGATAGGCTAAAACTAGGTTATCCCAGAAAGCTAACCTTTTCGCCTCCATATGCATCTAGAACATAAATATTGTTATTCGTAGTAGTCAGAAGCATTGATTTGCCATCATTGCTGAATTTGATATCACAAACCTCAGCCGTATCACCACCAACTAGAAAGGTGTCAAAGGGACCCTGCAGTAGTAGGGCAAAATATCAAACTTCAGACATTGGTTTACTAATGGCCAAAAAAATTGGTTTAGAAATAATAGGATAAAAACCTTGTCATAAGAACGTGAATCAAATAATTTAATAGCTCCCCCTTCCATTGCTACAGCAAAGACCAGGCCCTGTTGGTCATATGCAACAGCAGGTCTACCACGTAGGTGCAAGATTCCCTAGAAACATAACAATGAGTGAGAATATATCATAATTTCCTCTGTTTTCATTTCATCCCCTGACGAGACATTCAAACTTAAATCTGTTTTAGACTGAACTGTAACTAAATGTTTTAATTCATTCAGTCAGAAAAAGATTTGGAACATACAAATAACCATATCTATATCCATGTCCAAACCCTATATTCAAAACATGTGAAAAATATTGCATCACTTCAATTTCAGGTGCAAGTTTTGCATGCCTCAACTATGAATTTCCTCAGCAGTTTGATTGCTAGATGACACAGGAAATTGAGCTTTCAAGAAAATAAACTACTGATTCTTAAGTAACTTCTTTTGTTGAATAAAAGCATATACCATTGGAACCATAAGCTGAAATGAATTAGTATTAGAAATCCACATTCTATTTATTCCATGAAGCAACATCCCTTCCTGCATGGCTAGTTATCATCTCCTTTCTTCTTCATGAGGAAGGAGGGAGTTGGAGATAGACTGTACCACACACATGCATGGTGACATTTTCTCGATAAAATTTACTTAACCTTGAGCTCTAAAGTCATGCCAAAAAGAAGTACTAACCTGGCAGGCATTAACACGAAGATCCCATATTCTGACAGTGTGGTCTATGGAACCAGACATGAAGCTGTCATTGATTGGAGACATGCAGAGAGAAACAACTCTACAAAGAATGTTGCAGCATAAGAAAATCAGCATTACAACAACATCAAAGAAGTCAGGTTATCTTCAACAGTTGTAGTAACTCTATACATCTACCCTAATCTTATTAGTGAGAAACTGGAAACTCTGAATAAAACGGTACTTGATGACATCAAATGTTGAACAAGGAAAACACAAGAACTTATATAGGATGACTGGCAACCCAATTAAAATCTGAAACACAAATGACCAAGTCAAATTATTGGAAACCATTCTAAATGAATGCCGTTCATGTTATCCCAACAAATCCATGTATGTTTTAAATGAACCAATGTTTTCATGAACTAGACAAGCAATACAAAATGACACAGTTTCAGGCTTCTGTATCTACCACGTCAAATAATTTTTAAGTAAATAACTTAGACTGGACTTTTGATAACTTGGTTAGCACAACACTTGGTTTGCTTAGGTTTTACTTCATCCTAATAATGCACAAAGTAGCATGTTTTCCATCAACCTTATGGCTAACCTTTCCAATTATAAACAGTTTCAACAACCGTAAAAATAGTGATAAAAAAAATGTAAGTAATAGATTTTCGTAAGACCAAACCTCTGTTTATGCCCTTTAAAGTATCGCAGGCATCGGTTATCATACATTGACAAATATCGCAATGATTCTGTAATAATTAGGGGGAAAAAAGAGTAAAAAGCTACAGTCAATTTTCAAACAAGTAGCACAAAATTAGTTCCAAAATGTATTTTCATTTAGGAAGCTCACCTCCAGTGGATTCCAAATTGTATCTCGATGAACATATAACAGAGCTAGGGTGGTGAGTAAAACAGATGCAATCAGTGCCATGTTTCTTATGATAAGTGGTCTTTAGCAACCTGAAATTCATGATAAAATGCTGAACATACATAAATACATGGATAAAATGCCAAAGAGATGAAATGAAAGAAGTAGAAAAAAAAAAGACATTTATTTGAGAGACCATTTGAACAAAGAAAAATTAGAGACTCGTTAAAGGGTATAATCATTTAATACTGTAAGCTAGTAGAGGATTTTATCTCAAAGGACCTATTTAACAGAATAGAATACCAGGAACATTGAGACAGAAGATACAGTTGAAATTGAATATTAAGACCAGCTTTTCATTTAGAAAGTGCCTACATGAGTTATAGTTTCACTTAACTCTAGTTGATATGACCCTTCTGTTGAAAGATAATTAGAGTTTACAGAAAAGGAAGAAGTAGAAAGGCTAGAGAGAACTTTGAATATATTATTAAATGATATATTTTCTGAATATAATTTAAGACTTAACCCTAATGCTCTATATAGAGCTCCTATGCAAGACAAGTAAGCTCAAGCCTATAATATAACCTAGAATCGTAATATAAATTAGAATCAACCATAATAATTTCCTATAATATAATTCTAACACCCCACTCTAGCTTAAGCTTATCTAAGCTTAAGCTTATCTAAGCTTAAGCTTGGAACATAAATTAGAACTCCTTAAAAATAAATTGCAATAAAACATAATAAATAAAACTTGAAGAATCTTCAAACTACACAAACAGCTTGCAATGAACACAACATGCCAATAAATCCCCTTGAGTGCAAAGCAATCTCATGACTGCCAAAATGATCATTAGAGCCTTAGAAGTACTGCTAAAACAACCATTGGCACAAAAAGAAGTGATGCTGGAATAAACATTAGCACACAAAACTGCCAAAATGACCATGGGCAAAAAGATTAGTGCCGTCAGAATAAACATCAGCACACAATAGAACCATGATAGCTGGAATCAGACAATTCACAATTGTGCAATTCAATTTCATATAGAAGAAAATCAATTCAAATCATTGGATGAATCGGAGTTGCTTGAGTATCATGTGATTCAAATCTCTGAATTGCTCAAGAATCACTAGAATCGTGCTTTAAGTGTAATTCCTGTGCTGAATCATGCAATTGCATCCTTTGCTCCGGTTGAGCCCCCATCCAGGTCTATTTGGCTGTTCCAAAGGGGTCATGAAGAAACTGACCCAATTTCTGTGCACGACCCATTTTATAAAACAGCCCAAGACAATTATTTCAGAAAAAAAAAAAAAGGACTTCAAAACATCTTAAAACATCAATTTGATTCATGTATACCCTTACCCATCTTCTAAAATCCTTTTTCACCTTGAAAGTCTATAGTTATAATTTTTGTTCATGATGTCAGACAAATATTATGTTTCTTGACTTAGATTTATGATTTTTCATCATCTATGCTTACATTTTTGTTGCGCATAAGATAAAACGTACTACTTTCTTATTTCTTTGTGAACTTACTGATTCACGATTCGCTTTAATCACAATTCAAAAAATTGGCCAATCAATACGCAACACAATAACCTTGGCTAGAATGACCATCAGCACAAAAGTACTGCTGGAATGAGCATCAGTGTACAATACCACCAGAATGATTGTTGGCACAAAAGAGAATTGCTGCAATAGAGGATGTGACAGAGGGATGTTGCATGATGGATGAAGCTGATAAAACAGAAATAGAAACACAGAAATAGAAACAAAAACTAAGCAGAAATGAGCAGAAAACATGACTAAACAGCAGAAAACAAGCCAAACAGATAGTGGCAACCGCAAATCTCCTGGTTCTAGTAGATCGGCTGACACCGATCACAATGGCACTGGTGGTGAGAACTCAAACTTGCTGGAGAAGGCAGATCAGGGCTAAAAAAGTGCAGAACTGAAGCAGACTGTGGTGGCATGTGGGTGGCCAGATGACAGCAGTGCTTCAATGGGTGGCCAGTGAGAGGTTGCCAAACATGGTGGTGCCACCAATGAGGACTCATGCACACTGGAGAGGGCAAATCAGCACCAAAAATCAACAGAACAACTGCAGACTATAGCTGCGCGTGGATTGCTAGAATTTGATGGTTCTCCGGTGGTTGGCTGGCAAGAGGCTGCTGAGCATGGTGGTGCCTGCAGTGAGTTGAATGGATGTCGGAAAGGGACAAACAGGAGATAGCAGATGTGACAGCACAGTGGCAGAATCAGAAATAGATATTGAAAGAATAAAGGAATGGTAAAGTAAGCTACAACAGGAGTAGAAACACAACAATCTGAGAAGTGTGCTGCATTGAACATTATAACCCGCAAGACCTCAAGGTGGATGATACTGCTCTGATACCATGTTAAAAGATAATTAGGGTTTAAAGAAAAGGGAGAAGTAGAAAAGCTAGAGAGAACTTTAAATATATTATTGAATGATATATTTTCCGAATACAATCTAAGACTTAATCTTAATTATCATTCATTTCCTTTTCTTCTCAATTTCAGTCCTGAATCTTCAGTTTTCTAAAGCTGCCCAGACTTGAACTGTACCCCAAACCCCTGAGTACTGTTCACATATCCAAATAGCCTCTGCAGCTTTCTAAAATCACATCCTTTGCCCACATTCTGGCTTTCACACAGCACTCATACCATAAACCTTAAAATATAAAAACCTTCCCACCCCTGGTTCACCTTTAAACCTCATATTTTTAGACAACTAACAAAACTACCCCTAGCTGTCCTAAATCACATTGTCACCAGCATGTTGTGAGCAATGACATTTGGGGCCCTTTCCTATTGCATCACATCAGCAAGCAGTTCAATCTTTCATGAAGTTAATATAGATGTTCAACAAAAAGAAATATGCAAATAGCAGCATTTGATGACAGATAGTCCTGATATAATTATATATTCCATTTTTTCTGTCAACAAGCAAGCCCTTTTTCCAAAAGAAAAATGAAACTAATACCATGTGGAATAAGTTGAAGTAAGTGTAACACTAGCATTAGACATACACAACTTATAATGTAATATACTCTTAATTGATATTGAACGAAAGAGAAAGCAAGCGAGCAATTTCAACAGTCATTCTCCACATTCAGTCTTTAAATTGTTAATATTCAATTCTATTTTATAACAAGTAACTCACTTAGCATTTGCAATGTCATAGAGTCGCACGGAATCATCATCACTGGCTGTTACTAGTAAATCATCCTTCCTATGGAAATCAAGTGAATTTATTTTTCCACCCTGAAAATATAATAGGAGGCCATGTAAGTATAGAATAGAATAGGCATGTAGAATGGGGTAGATGATGTGGGATGGGCCGTGCTTGCATAAGCCTACAAAAAATGCAGTGAAAATTTGTCATGCCCATAGGTGCCTACAGGTTCCATGAGTAGAGATCACTAAATGCTATATACAAGGATTAGAGATCACCTTAGATGTAGAAGAAGGAAACACTTTTAAAAAATATTAGATTGGATTAAATTAGAAAAAATCTATTTTTTTTAAATTGTAATCAAACAATTTTATTTTTTTGGTTTTGTGTAATAGGTTAGTTAAGTAATGCTAAAAAATTTATATTAGCCTATTAGACATTAAATTGGATTAAAAAAGTTCCTAAATGTTTAAAAAATTATCCAAAAAAAAAAATCCCTTTACGCCCATGGGCAAGTCTACACCCACACAATCTTGCCGCACTAGCTTGTGTCTATGTAGGTTTACCCGCATTAGCCTACAAAAAATGTAGGCTTCATTTTAAAAAACCTATCCTGCCCCACACTCACAAGCTGCTTGCATTGCTCTCAAACTTTTTGCCCATTTTATATATCTAAAATAGAAAAAGACTTTTAGGACCAAAACCTCCATGCTCACAAAGAAAAATCATATATCTCCACAACTTTCTCAAAAATAAAACTATATGCCAATTAGGGATGCAAACAAGTTGAGTTGATCTAAACATCGGCATGCTCAAACTCAAGCTCGATAATATTAAACTCAAGCTCGATTTAAACATGAATTTAATCAAACTTATTTGAGTTTGAACGAGTATTAGATTTCTTACTCTAAATTTCTAATTGAATCAAGGGCTCAAACTCAAGCTTAAGTTATATTCGAATTTATACGAACTTAAACGAATTTAATGAATTTTTTATATTTATATTATATATAATATAAAAAAATAAAAATATATTTTATACTAAATTTGTTTAGACTCGAAAATAATTTGAGCCGAATAATAAAATGCTCAGGCCCAACTAGTTTGCTGAGCTCATTTAAGCTCAACTTGTGAAAATTTAAGCTCGGGAACCGAATTTTTTACAAATCAATCTCGAACTGCTCACAAGTAGCTCAACTAATTTGCATCCCCAACACGAATTAATGCCAATCTCAAAATCATTAGAAAAGGAGATTAGTTAAACAAGCATATTAATTTGAATGAGGAGATTGCAGAGCAGCCAAATAGGGTGATCACAATAAGATAGAATACCCATACGACCACTCAAGGCAAAACAACGATTACCGATGTAAATATCAGAACAAAATTGGTAGCTTTGCAATAAACGGTACTTTCGGTAGATAATGATTTAGCTGCCTGGGCAATTGAAAAGTACATATTTGTCCAAAATCAGTATTCAAAATTTAAATTGACGGTCAGTTAGCGGACTAGGTAGAGATTTCGCACCAAAACATGCATGAAAAATCATCCAAAACTTACAAAATCGGAAAAAACTGCTCCTATTGCCATACTGCGCATCGTATCATCGTCTAGCTCGGTAAGCAACGCCATTCTGATCGATGGGATCCGAGGAAATCGCTGAGCAACGAGTAGCAATCTTTTCTTCCAGAGGAGGCGAAGGAGTGAGTGCGGTTTTTGTCCTTACTCCTTTTAACAGCTGTTTTATCCTGTGCAGGGAAGTAAAGAAGGAAAATAATTGGGAAGAAAATTCTAAACCTCAAATTTCTCTTATATATTTGGATGGGAAAGAGGAGGGAAGAAAATATATAATTTATATGTATTTATACATATTTATTTATGTTAATTTTAAAATAAATATGATTTATATTATTATTGATTCATTTAAATGAAAGTTATGTTGGTATTAATTTATGAATAATTATTTATTTATATTTTTATGATATTTATTTGTTTATATTTATAAGAAATAGATTTCATACATTATATAAATTAATATTGTAAAAAATTTTATATTAAAAATATTTGTAATTTAATATAATTTAAATATTTTTAAAATATTTATTTTACTTAAATTTTTATGAGATCTAATATATATATATATATGATAATAATGATTCTTTCTTTAGAGAAAAATAAAATCAAGTTTACTCATTGTATAATATAATAGAATTTTTAATAAAAATGAAAATTCAAAAAAAAATTGAATCCACTACATACATTGCAAACCATAAAAGAGAAGATAGCTTTCTGGCAATGCTTTACCTAATGATTAGGTGAAATATAAATCAGATATAGGTTAAATGTAAATGTAATTACTAATACTTCATCTATAAAAGTCAAGGCAAGCTCATTTATTGAGAGAGAGCCATTGAGAGTAATAAAGCACAAATGAAGAAAGGCTTCTTCATGAGTTTTTCTTTGTTATAGTGAGTATATTTTGAATATGTAACATATTAAATATTTAAGTGATTTAAAGCACATTTTGTACATGCCATATGGATGGATTTTGTACATAAAAAATTATCATAAATTTATAATTAATATTTAAATATTTTTAAGTGAGTGTAATTTTTTTGCTTAAGTGAATAAAAAAGAAAAACTTTTTTTCTTTCTATACTGCCTTTTCTCTTTCTTTCCTTTCACACCAAACAAACCACAATTATAAGTAAACTTTAATAACATTGCCTAATTGAATCATGTATTTTGCTTCTAGATGATTTGAGGTTGTATTTCTTGGTTAATTTTCCAATAACTTAAAAATGGTGGAGCCAATGACGGTGAAACACAACGATAAGCAATCATTGCTTATGGAGAGTAATAATGTTAATCTATCATAGTAGTTGAACTTCGATGGGTTCTAGATATCTTTCAAACACAAAGAAAAGAAATAGCCTCATAACCCCCATGACTACCTTGGTGTGTTAGGTCCAGAAGATAATGCTACTACGTACTATCAGCAGCAAATTGAAGTTCTTGAAGGCTTTACTAAAATGGATGCCTTAATAAATTATGGTTTCATTCCTAGAATGTCTAAGAAGGAGTAAGAAAAGTTACCTAGAAGTGAGACATTTGTTATTAGGATATCAAATATAGTAAATATGGTTCTTTTGCTACCAAAGTTTATACCTCTATTAGAAGTAGTTCATTAATCATCATTGCATTCAATTTAAATTCACTTCTTAATCTTCTTTTTGGATTTATCATTTAGTTCATTATATTTTCTGTGCAAACACTAAACCTATACACCTTTTTTTTTACCTTTTTTTAAGTATAATTAACATACAAATATGAAAAAGTATGTGGGATAGGATTGCATTAATAGTCCTATCCCACATACTTTTCTACTTTTAGTATTATTTTTTTAAAAATTTTCTTTTCATGATGTTGTTAGGATATTATTTTCGTACAATTTCTATAATAAAATAAATTAAAATAATTTGAAAGTTCAACATATTCTAATACTCTTAAGGTGAGAGATATTTTAAAAGTTAAATCCAGTGAGACAATTAAATTAAAAAAACTTAATATTATTGTATACAATACATTTATCATTTTTTGTACATAATGTCTTTTAAATTTATTTCACATTATTAAAATTATATGTGCACTCATAATTTGTTTTATATCTCAATTTATTATCTGAAAAATATCATAATTTTTTATGATAATAAAATAATATTGAAATTAATTACAATTGTAATAAATATGACTTTGATTTTTCAGATTTGGTCATGAAGTTAGATAAATTTAATACTTTAAAATTGCAAATGAAATATATATGATTTCAATTTTTTTGAAACTATTTCTTTATTCAGATTTAGTTATAAAGTTAAATAAATTTGATATTTTAAAAATTATAAAATAATATTAAAATTAATTACAAGTATAATAAATATAATTTTAATTTTTTCTAAACAATTTCTTTATTCAAATTTGATCATGAATTGAACAAATTTGATGCTTTAAAAATTTACGAAATAATAAGGAAATTAATTTCAAATGCTAATATGATTTCAATTTTCTTGAATAATTAGACAAATTTGTTACTCTAAATTAAAAAATTATTAATTTGATACTTTTTTAAGTAAATAAATAAATAAGATTAATTAAAATAAATTTTCTTTATTTCATTATTTTAAAAGTTATATTATGATCATTTTATTAAAAATATTTCAAAACTAATAAAATAAAAATATTTAAAAAATAATAAAATTTATGTTTATGATGTATCAAAACCAAGCAGTCTAATTACAAGTGTGATCATAATGATATTTAAAATTATTAAGATATTCTATTTTATTCAAATCATATCATAAAATTGAACAAATTTGATAAATAAATCAACAAATGAACTAAAATTAAAATCACTTTTTTACCAAAACACACATATAATGTTATAACGATTATTGCAGTTTAATTCAAAAAATAAAATTAGAATAAATAGGTAACTATTATTTGAATGAGTGTTGCAACGTATCGATATCTTCCTTCTACATAATTAACTCTCAAACTTGAACTTTAAAAATGTAAACTTCTTTCAGTGTTCTAATCATATCATTAAAAAATAATTAGTGTTGGCTCCTTTTTCTTTTTATTCATACTCCAACATTCTAAGAAGACATGAAATTACTACATTCCCACCATCCACTACGGGGCATTTTATGACCCTTACTAATATTAAGATCCATATAATTTATTACTATTATCGTTAAAAATCTATTTTGAATTTTTTATTTTAAAATATTCTTTTTTATTTGCATAAAAGGAAATTAAAACAAAGAATAAGAAACTAAACTATAATAGCATGAGGGAACACCTTTCAATTCATATATATAGCTTTCAACATAAGCTGTCGGAGGAGTTTCAAATTTTCTAATTTGATGATTTAAAAGTCTCATGTCATGTGACAATTTTGCCAAGCAATTAGTTACTTAGTTTCTTTCACAATAATAGTGGTGTATCTTAAACTACCAGTTTGCTTGCATGAGGTTTTGAATGGATTTAACTAGTGCAAAGCATAAATGTGATGGAACACACCCTTTTAAAACCAAAGCAACAATTGCTCAAGAATCCAACTAAAAAATGATCCACCTCCATCCATAATTCTAAGCTAATTTCATTCCAATAAATAAACCATATGGTTTCACCATCACCATACTAGTAATATTGATGTACTTGCAAAAGCCTATAATCTAAGTTCTTATTGCATTTTTAAAACATTCCTACAACCTACCAAGTATCTATTCTTTAAAGATCCATCTACATTGCTTTTTACCCATTCAATTGGAGGAAATTCTCATCCAATTTAAGCCTTTATTGTTTTTTTCTTTGTCTTATCCCTTTTTAAACCTACATATTGAACAAAACTTCCTGCATCTCTTTGGTTATCATTATAGCAGTAAAGATAATGCTCTAAACATTAGCTATATTCCAATTAAAAACCAAATTATTCCTATTGCTACATACTAACCAACATATATTACCAAACAATAAAGACTAGTTAACATTATTCATTTTTCTCCAAGGTTTTAGATAGGTTCCATTCCATCCAATCATGTAAAGTTATATTAAAAAATTTCTACTAGTGCTTATCTCATTGTAATCTCTAATAAGATGGATAATGGATTCATTTGAATTATTGCATCAAGGACAAATGGCAGAATTCATGAGCTTCCTAACTTTACATTGGCTATTGGTAAGAATTCTTTCCTTTGCCACTAACCAAAGAAAGGTTCTCGCCCCTTTTCTTGCCCCTTTCTTAACCTTTCCATCTCTATAGTTTCCTTTATTATGGTGAAGCAATACTAGCTTTCCTAATAGTAATGTCTCCATAAGCTGTCTTAACTATAAAGCATTTATTTTTAGATAAATCTCATATTACCTTATATGTACCAAAGCTACTATTAAGAGGAATAATACTCAAGATTTTTTGTACAATGTTTTTAGGAATCACCAAACTTAACTTACCGACATCTTAATTCCCTTTTGTGTTAATATAAGGAGCTACTAAATAATTAGCTTCTATAATAAGAACATGGATGTCATTATATCATAGTAGAGCATTAACACCTTGTATCTAAAAGTTCTTCTAGAGTTTTACATCAAGCCTGTCACCTATACTACATTTCAAACTTTCCTTAACATACTTCTGTACTCCATAGAGTCCTTATCATAAATTTAAACATCTAATTCTCTGTTTTATTTTTGGAACTTTATAAGGTTCATAGTCATATTTTAAGCAAAATATTTTGACTTACAATGCATGAAGTTTTTCCATTAGTCACGATGCAAGCTTTATAAGGTAAGCCTTGTTGCATTCTTCTTAGTTGCATAAACCTATATCTCTATATTTTTTCCACTTACACAATTCATCCTAAGCCACTAGATGAACTTATCTATTCTCCTTATGATTAGCTTAAATAAAATTTCTAATCACTTTCTCCATTTTAAAATAAATGGATATTGGAATCTTATTCATCTGCATGTTGTATCAGAGAATTGTAGTAAGAACAAACTTTGCTAATGTTATTTTACCAGCAAGAGATAAGTACCTTGCTTTCCATAAGCTAAGCTTTTGAGAGATTTTATTTGGAATGAAATTAAAATGCTTTTTAGATGCCCTTTTATAATGTAAAGGAATGCTTAAAGATTTTCCTAAGTCCATATTTATTCTAAAACTAAAAGCATATTCAATTTCCATTACTTTATATGGTTTACATTTTTAAGAAAAAAATTTTAAGTTTATCCTTATTCACCTTTTCTTTTGAACTTTTACAGAAGTAGTCCAAATAGCTACTCACTACTCTTGCCTGACTTACTAAAACTTTAGCAAAAAAAACTAAATCATTCATAAAAAATAAGTGAAAGATGGGACTTCTATTCCTTTTCAAGGTGATAGGTTTCCATATGTCAAAATTAATAATTGCTTCAATTCCATGTGTTAGTTTCTCAATACAAAGAATAAAGAGGTAGGAAGAAAGTGAATTTCTTTATTTTACACCTCTTGTTGGTAAGAATTTTTTAGTAATCTCTTTAATCCAAATAACTTGCACACTTCATGTAGAAACCCCTACCATAATTAAGGAGACAAAGTGGTTATTGAGCCTAATATCTTTTAGAGTATCCTTTAGAAAAATTGAGGTAATGCGATTATAAGCTTTTTCTAAATCAATTTTGATTGCCATAATCATATGTATAGCATTCTATGTGACAATGATATAATTTGAGTTATGTCTCCTTGGAATGAAACTAAATTGATGTGGCCTAATAATTTTCTTTATGATCATCTTCAATGTAGTCACAATAATTTTAGTGATGCTTTTGTATATAACATTACATAAATTGATTGGTTAGAATTCTTCTAGTTGTTCTAGTTTATCTAACTTTGGATTTAAGACTAATAATGTTTCATTTATCTCTTTTATTTTATTAAGGTTAATATATGCCACTTTAGCACAATCACAAACTAAATTGCCTATTGTATCCCATTAACTTTGAAAGAAGAATGCATACAACCTATTTGCATTTAAAGCTTTCAAAGCTTCTATACTAAAAACTAATATTTTAATTTTTTTCATTTTCAAAGACTTTTGAGTTGCTAACAACTCCATATGATCAATAGTTGGAAAACATATTGAGAGGGGGTACTCTATAGCATTCAAATTCTCTTTAATGAAAAGATTATTAAAATATTCCATAAATATATTCTTCAAAATTTTAGGATCATTACACTAGTTGCTATTATGATCCAATTGCCATTATGATCTAGCAGACATTCAATCTTATTCTTTTTCTAATAGATTATTGTTGATGCATAGAAATACTGTATGTTCCTATCCCTATACAATAATTATTTACATCTTAACATTTGAAGCTAAGCTATTTCTTATTGTATAAGAATTCACTCATATTCTTACCATAGATCTCTTTTAAGATGGAAAAGATAAGAATTATATCTTTTTGTAAGCTTCCTATCAATTCCTTCCAAACGAGCCATTCTTCTTCTTTTTTTAAAATGTTCCTAAACATATTCTTATTCCATACTTGAATGATTTCTTGAAATGAGGAAAAGGCTATATTCTAACCACTATTTTGGTGCCATATCATTTTAACAACTTTCGAGAAAGTGTTATTCATATGCCAAGCCATAAGGAAATGAAAAGGTTCAACCACTATCCTTTTGATTCCTATTTTTCTGCCTCAACAAAATAAGTTAGTGATTTGATTTTCTTAAGAATAAGTGTAACATTATTGCTTCAGGAGAACTATTTCTCTAATTAGTATTTATTAGACATCTATCAATTCTCTCATTCATATCTTTTCTTTCCCATGTAAACTTTGGACCTTGGCACCCTATGTTAAGCAAATAGAACTATCTTATACATTTTGCAAAATGCCTCATGCTTCTCCAATTTGGTCTTACACCTCCTATCTTCTCGGACTCTATAATATAAGTGTTAAAATCACCCAGAAAAACTTATAGTTCTGTCATATTATTGGAGATATTACATAATCCTTCCTATAGTTGTTGCCTACAAAGTTAGTTAGGTAAACCATACATTCTAGTAATGAAGCCTAAGAATGACCCACCAACCAATGACACATGCACATGAATAAACTAAGAGTGAGTTATAACTACTTCCATATTAAAGCATTATTTATTGTAAAAAAACTCATAGGATCAACTTTCACCTATTTATCAAACCCAATACTCTTTAAAACTTTATGAGCTTTTGCTTTCTTGATATATGGTTCTAGGGGCGGCAATTTTTAACATGATAAGAGTTATGTAGGTTTAGGTCAAGTTTAATTAGGTTTAGGTCATAAATAGGTTAATCCGTCTAATTCAAAAAATTTTGTATCGAGTTCAAGTTAACTTATATAACTCATCTTAACCCATTTAAGTTATATAGATTATCAATCGAGTCAACCTAACTAATGTAACCCATATAACCTATAAGAATGAATTATATAATATATAAATTTATTAATTATTAATTTATATAGAATAAAAATTTAATATAAATAGGTTCAAGCTAAGTTAAATGGGTCGTATTATTATTGTATAAGCATATTATGAATATTTGAGTTTAACAGATAAGGTCAAATCGACCCATTTAATAAATAGGTCGTATTCAAATTCAGTATAAACATGTTGAGACCATACCTTAACCTGATATGAACTCGACCTGCCAACTTGAATTGCCACCCTTATATGGCTCAATAATAATCATACTTAGAGAATAACTATTAGCGAGGTCCTGCACTTGTAAGCTAAAAGTATGAGCACTTACTTATCCATAGTTCTAAGATATGATATTCAAAATCCACTAAAAAATTAAAAATATAGAACCAATCAAACCCTATAGTAGGTACTGCACCATTTTTTGTAAACCCAAAAGGTTTTCTAACCCCTCTTTTAAAAAAGATGAAGAGTAATATTTAATGAGATTCACTACATTAATACCATCAAGTGGCTTTAATAGTAGGCTAACATGCATTATGCTTTAGTTAGTTTTATTTTTATTTTCTCCCATATGAAATGATTTCGTATGATCGCTTAACAAAGGAATATTTCCTACTTGTTTGGTAGAAGATGATGCACTTATTTCCTGGGTTGGCCTTATTTTTCTTAAAATAGGCACATTTTAGACAACATCATTTTTTATCATTGCTTCCTTAAAATTTCATTTCTTTAAGTGTAAAACATTGTTAAAGCCTTAGGCATCCATAATATTTTTTTCCTTTTGCTTTTATTTCCCTTATGTTTTGATTTTTCTATTTTTGCATACTTAGCCTATTATTAATTATCTCATAGTCAATAGCACTTTCTCTAACATTATTATCTCTATCATTTTGACTCTCTATAAGATCTTCTTAGGATATGCTATCTAAAATATAAAATCATGATCCATTATTTCATCCCCTTTGATCCCTTTCATTAACAGATTCAAAAACTTTATCACTTTTTCTATTTTGGTTCCTATTCTTCTAGATTTGTATTATGGTAACATTCATCCACCAAATTCCTCTTCCTTAGCTACCACTTTATTGCTAGAAACTTCCATCTACATTAAGCCACTACTATTTCTACCTTCTTATACTTTTACTATCCTAGACTCCTCACCACTTTATAAGTTTCATTCAATCCCTTCCTTCTTCCAATTTATCTTTTAAATGATCGCTTTTGGACAGGTTTCCTTTTAATGGCCAAATCTATTACACTAAAAGCAGATTAAATGCAATTCTTCATACTAAATAAGATAAGTTCTCTCATGAATAATAAGCTTAAGGATCAATTACTTATGAAGATCTACTTTTACACATATTCTAGCAAATTGCCCTTTCTTTGTGAGAGCCTAATTTTTCAATTCCTTGAGAGTATGTATGTCAACTTTAATAGCTCTTCTAATAATTTTACGTATTCTCCATAGAAAGTGCTATAATAATACTCCAAATGCAAACCCAGAACTTAAACCTACACTGCTAACTTGTGATATTAATCATTATATAGATCCTTTAGATAACTAAACAGTTCTTTGCAATTATCCAAGGACCACTTTGAAATGTATTATTATAGTCCTCTATTTCACTAAACCTAGTTACATAGTACTTATTTCTAATATTAATCAATTGCAAGCTTCCTTTTAGGATTTATAGTTTTTCCAATCCGGCTTTAAAAAATTGAAAGCCTATATTCTTTCCCAACAAAGTGATAATGGGAGAGTTTTTCCAAGGTTTACACTACTTCTTCCTCTTTGCCAAAGAAACAAGCATTATTAGGCATAAAAGATCTTGATTTTCCATCTATATCATAGATAGCTCTTCCTCTTCTATCTTATCTTCTTATAGCATATCCCTTAGTTCATATTCATCATTATGCAAACTATTTATCCTTAGTAATCTATCCTTATATGATAGAACTTTTATCCTTCTTTCTAGAATAACATCCCCAACCATCACTTTCACATCCTTGATTTGAATAATACCATTACTTCCTTCTATAGATTCATGCTTTCTCACTTTTTGCACTTCCATTTCTTCCTCTACACCTATTGCACCATTGGCATTTGGTTTGGCCTTCTTCATGCTCCTTATAAAGGCATTAGCCTTTTTCCTTATCAACTCTCTTTCATGTTCATTGGATATGAACAAAAAATATTTTATACAAAAATAAGCTTAATTTGAAGAGAAAATAAGAATTGAATATAGAGTTTCACGTATTTTAAAAAAAATCTTATGCATTGTCCCATGCCCTATAGCTAACTATATAATGTAACTATACTCTTGGGCTATGAAGTTCTAAATATGTCAACGTCAACAATGTCGATATTTTTCCCATGCCATGAATTTGTTTTGATATATATGTATTTGTGCAATTTTAAATATTATTATTGTTATAAAAAATTCATACAATTTGTTCTTTTGAACTTTTTAACTTATTGTATCTCTATGTTGGATTAAAAAGGATATCATATATATGTATGTTAAGGTTTGTTTATTTAGTTAACTTTTTTTGATATTAAAATAATTTAAAGAAATATAATATTAAAAAAATAACAATTTATGCATATAAGAGCAAAGAAAAAATTATGCATATAAGAATAAAGATAAATTATAATTTTAAAAAGAGAGTAAAAAATGAAGTTTACAAATTCTTATAGCATTAGTTTGCTTTGACATAATAGTCGTAAATACAACATAGTATTGGAAAATATAATATAATAATATATAAAACAAAAGTAATTTGATAAATAAATGAATGAATCATGTTTACTATATATGTAAGTAGGGGTGGGCAAATTTCGATTTCGGTTTGCAAATCAATTAATCAATTTAAACCGATTGTCTCCTTAAATATACCACAACCGAACAAAACTATTACTTAAACCATTATTAATCGAATTAATTGGTTACAAACGGTTGAAAGTGATTTAAAATAATTAATCATTTCAATTTTTTCTAACACGTAGAAAAATTTACAAGTCTCCTATCTCTTCACATTTCAAATAAAATATAGGAAAAATGAACAATTTAAAATGAATTTTATCTAATTTTTATATCTCAGCACATATATTTTATTTGAAATTTGGTGAGACAGATTTAGATTTGGATAAATATTGAGTTATTTTTTTAAGAAAAATATTTGAGAGCAAGATTTTGAAATTGAAAAATGACTTATGAAGGCTGAGGGAAAGAAGGGATAAATAACAGATGGCCTTAAAATGCACCATATAAAGTAAATTTTTATACTCTACAATAATTTGATTGGTTATGATTTAATATGATTGAAAATTTTTAAACTTGTAACCGACCGAAACAAACCGAAAGCAAACAATAATAATTCGAATATAACTGTTTATTATAATCAACCAATTTAAATCGACCGAATGTAAAACGGTTCGGTCGGTTTAAATCAATTTGTAATATTTTGTCCATTCCTATATGTAAGGATCATATGTTATTTATAACTTATTTAAAATTTTACATTGAGTCATAAATGAACAAATGGACTAACAATGTCCTATCTATTTTTAATTCAACTCATATTCATCTTAACTTATCCATTTGCCACTTCTAATTAGCTTTATATATCAGAATTTTAAAATTTTCTTTTCTTCCTATTTTCTTTTTTAACTAACTTTAAAATTTTTCCCTTTCTTTTCATTTTCCCTTTGACTAAAAGGTTAGCAAACTAATACAATATAAATAATATTTTTAGAATTTGGGAAGTAATTCTTTATAATATTTAATGGGAATTGCCAAACTGTAATGAAATAATAAGAAATTTTGATGAAAATAATAATTTAATAATAATAAAATAAGAAGAAACATTTAAATAATTTTAATGAGAAGATATTAATTTAAAATTTTTAAATAAACTCCACTCATTTTCTCTTATTTTCACAATAAATATTCTCATCATTAATTGAAGTAATTAATGGTGGTGGTAAATTAACTATAATACTTTTTTTATTATTTTATTATTACTCAATCTATCCTTTATTAGCTATCACATTTAATTGATTTTTTAGATATTAAAAAAGTGGTTTAATTTGTTTATTTTTAATAAAATTTTTGAAACCACCCTTTAATTCAAAATTAAAACTTATTTCATTCTCATTTCTATTTTTATTTGAATTTTATAATCAAACTTAAATACACATTTAAGTCTCTCTCTCTCTCTCTTCATGCACCAATTCTAATATGGTTGAAAATAAAAAGAGAAAGATGAAATAAATTGTTAAAACATTATAAGATTAAAGTGCAGAATAATGAATTATTTATTAATGAAAAAGAAAGGTAAAATTAAAAAATATATTTAATACTTTATTAGATTTCTAAAATAATAGATAAAAAAGAATAATAAAATTTATAAAAAAAATATAATAGATAATAAGTGACAAAGGGAGTATAAATTTAGTAGTATCATCTTTTTTTCAAATGACAATGTGGATGTTGCTAGTTTCCACTTCATATATAGATATGGATATTAGCAGTCTCCATATTTAATTGAAATATAAAAACAACTTATCTTATCATTTTATCTTTAATTATTCTATTTTTTCCTCACTTCACACTTATTTTTTATTTTTTATTTCAAAGTAATTTCAATTTTTTTAAAAAATTCTCAACTTACGTTGTTATCTAAGAGATAATTTATGAAATATCTAATTTTATAATTTTTTTTATCTTTTTTGAGTTCTGATAATAATTTATATCAAAACATGGTCTTCAAGATGGTTTTTGAGTTCTCACTCACTTTGTTTTATTATAATTTTTTTAATCTAATCATATGTTTATCTGCTTATATAACTTATTAATTTTAGTAAGTGGCGTGCATTTTTTTAAAAAAATTATTTTATGATTAGTTATCACTTATTAAATTATCTTTGATAATGCAAAAGAAATAAAAAAATTTGGAGATGTTTGGAAGTTAGTTATTTAGATGATTTTTAGCTAGTTTGACCAAAATTAGTTTATTAACTTGCTAAATCAATTAATTTCAATTGATTTTAGTATTTGACAATCAGCTAATTTTCTAAACCACCATTTTTAAAAAGTTGGGGAGAGTAATGTTTTACAATTAGTTGATCTGAGAAAAAACTAAATTACCATTGATTAATTTTCATATTTTTCATTTTATCCTTTCAAAAAACCTACTAATATATAATATTTATTTTTACATAAAAATTAATATTTATTTTTACATAAAAATTAATATTTATTTTTACATAAAAATTAATATTTATTTTTACATAAAATTAAACAATTATAATTATTAATTTCTTAAAAGAAAATTTAATAACTATAAAAATTATACTAATTTAATTTTCAAAAATATTTAATATGTAATAAATTATAATAATATATTATTTACAAGAAAATTTAACCTACTAAATAATATATAGAATTTAAAATATTAGAATATTATTAAAATAAAATAATATCAAATAACTCAATATATATATATATATTCTTATATATTATTTTATATATAAATAGTTAATTATAAACAGCTAATTTACTAAATATTTTTATTCAAATAATTAATGTAATTAGTTGATCAAATTAACTATTAAATAATAGTTAATTAAATTAATTAACTATTAATATAATGAGTTAATTGTCAACCAAAGTCTTTGAGTGCGAAAACTTATAAGAGAAACAAAAATAAAAAATGTAAGCAAGGATGAATATGAATAACTTTCCATAAAGATAAGAAGTGGAACTTCCCACTCCCCCATGAAATTGAAGATAAACTACCAATGCAAAGAAATTGAGCTTATTTAAAAGCTTATGAATATCAATAATTTAAAATTAAAACCTGTTTATGTAATCTATTTAACATTGAACCTTATCTTATGACTTTTGAAGCTTATAAAACATAAAAATATAAAATGTTATAAATTTATATTTATATTTATAATATTTCCTTCATGATCTACGTCATTGTACACATTAGATCCCATGTTAGCGTTAAGAAAGTACTTGGTGGTTTTATTATTGCGAATTACCACATAGTAGAGTGAAGATCTTTTTGAACATGCAGATTAACAATATCATAGATTAATATATATTACTGTAAACTAAACATAACAATTATTTCTTCATTTATAAAGAAGTAAGTACATTAGATGAATTGATTATGATAGTCTAATTTGCAGGTAAATCCACACAATTTTAGGTGTTTGACGCATCTAATTTAGCACCAAACAAATTTGGTTCTTTCAAACTCGAAGATTTGATTGAATTTACGGAGCTTTAAATATTGACAATTTAAGTTACCAAAGATGAATTAGTTGTCATATACAAAAGACTACTTACAAAATTTAACCCTTCCCTTTCATTCATAGAAGTATAGATATTATATCCCTCAAAATTCATGTTTAATATTAAAGGTTATTTGGTTGATAGAAAGTTACGTGAAAAGTATATATATATATATATATATATATATATATATATATATATATATATATTATTTGATTGGCCACTAAGTATTAAAATGAGAAACTAAAATTCTTATTTTTTTTTTGCATAAAATATAGGAAGTAACTTACCCACTTCAATCAATATTGGTGAGTTGGACTTCCAGCATATTTTATAAAATCAAATACAAAAGTACTCTTACTAATATTAATTAATAAAAATTTTATCCTTTTATTTACTCCCTAGGGTTTATCTAATTGAAGAGTTAAATGTTTTATAATATTTAAGTTATTTTACATAATATTATTATAATTATATGTATTGTACATGATTATCATGAATTTAAAAAAAATATATATATAAGAAATGAGTGATTTTCCTATTTTATATAAATCCATTAAGTTAATTTTTTTATGAAAAATAAAAAGTTACAAGTTTGAAAAACATTTAAAAAATAAAAATAATTGAACTTCATTAATATTTCTAAGTTTTTTTTGTATTATAATTATAAAAGGCATAATAGTCATATTGTTAACATTCTTTAAAAAGTTTAAAGTTAAACCAAACAAGATATAAAAAATTAATTCATGATAAGTGTCACTTTTTTAATATCAATTAAATAACTTTGAACACTTTTCAAAAAAATTGACAAGAGAATTTACTTTTTGTGAAATTTAACTTCTCACAAAAATTTATTTTTTATGTAAATCAAATAACTCGTTATCTATCTTTTATTTTTTTTCTTTTGTTACTATTACTCATCAATTGATTCACTTATAAAAATATTAAAACGAATTGTTAAATCTCATTTTAATAATATCAAATATATATTTTATTATATTTTTTATTTTGTTTATTTTTTATAAATAAATAAGGCCTTAGCCCAATGAGTATAATTTTTACCTTTTTTTGGCTAAGAAAAAAGATAGAACATGGATAACCAATGTTGATTATCTTTCCTAAATGTTATCATAAAAGTACTTCCTTACTATTATAGAATGTTCAGTTTGAGTTATAGATATTATCCTTGATTACCCTCTTTAAACATTATTATAAAAATATTCTCTCATTATTATAAAATGTTCAATTTAAGCTATAACTATTGTCTAAAGGGTGAGCCCTTCACCATAACTCTACCAAAGTATTAATGGTTCTAAGAAGTTTTCATCTATTCATTAGCCATAAATTAATGTACTTTTGCATAAAATTTGTGGCCTCCAAACTAAAGTAATAATTTGGTACCACTCAATCAATCACTTTAGTGATTTTTATTATTTATTCTAATATTACACAAGTGAAGCAAGTTAATAACTTTTAAAATAAAAAGGACAAATATAATTAGATTAAATGGCAAGCTTAGTCTACGAATACAAATCTAGTCAATCCTTTTATAATGCTCATCTTTAATTCTAATAGAAATCTATGTCTTAAATTTGGCTTTCTTCATTAAGGGGACTATATATATAGAGAATCCAAGCACCAACAGACCTTGAGATTTCCAAGAGTTGTTGTGGGGCCATCCTTCCAAGCTTGATTTGCCTTCACGATGCAAAAATGTTCCTATTTTATGGGTTAGAAGTCAAAAGATTGTTCTCTATTTTGTGTGATTGGTTTCTCATCCTCACGTAACAGTCCTCTTAAGGATCTTGCATCCTACTTTGAATCTTGTATCTGCTTGTATATCATATTTATACAACAGAGAGAAAAAAAATAAATTTCTTTTGTTTACACTTAAAATATTCTCATATGATTTTTTTTCTACTTAGGATAAGAGTAGTAAATGATAAATTCTCTAACAAATTTTAACATGGAAAGATTTATTTTAATTTTCTAAGGTGAAGATAGTTACTCGAGATATGATTATGCTAAGTGCTTAAGTAAATTGCTTAGCTTGCTTGTTTTTAATCAATGAAGGGTATTTTGTAGTGTCCCTAAGATTATAAAGGGGACTTGTTAAGAGTATATAGAGTTAATGCTTTATATTTATCCAATTCAATGATAGAGTGGACTTTGATTGACATAATAAGCTAGTTTTTATGCAAAGGTAAACTTCTCAAAAAGTAAACTTGTTTATGAATTTCTTAAATAAGTATTGATTGTTGTTTGGTCAATGATCAAAATCAAAGTTCCTATATGGGAAGAGCTTTTTATTCAAAGGGGTGAGATGCAATTTTTCAAATTTTAACTCCATTTGTTTTATGAAAATAAATTATCTATAAATAAAGCTCATTTTATTTGCATCAGGTAAAGGGTTTTCATACACTTATATATATCTTGTAATTAGAAAAATAATATATGGTACCATAATTTTGGAAGGAAATAATTTCTTCTTTAAAATGGAAGATGTTGTATTTCACTATACTTTCCGTATTTAACAATGAATAGGTGGAATTCTCTATTAATATTTTACAATTATAAATACAAATAAATAAAATTATTCTTACAAAAGATGTTTTTCTTTAAAACAAACAAATACTTTTTATGAAACAATACTCTCATAGAAACCATGCTTTCTTATTTTATCAATTTGTGATTTATCAAGCAATATACCTACCAATTACTTTTTTAAATAGTTACAACTTTTTCCTAACTTTGTTTTTAAACTAAACAACTACTTAAAACTAATTTACAAACTTTGATTTCTTATTGAACCAAAATAGAAAAGAAAAAATGTTTTCCATATAATATTTTTTAAACTCTAAGATTATTACCTTATTGATCGTTAGATTTTGGCTTTGGCGTTGCCTAAGTGTCACAAGTTAGCAGTTATAACCAGTTTAATAGGCAAACATGCTTAGTTTTTTATAAAACTTGGCCTAAAAATTAAGTAAGGTGTAAAGGTCCTATGGGGTGAATTTGGAAGCAAATGCACTTTGTGGATTGTTTTTCTTGATTTTCCTAATTTTTGGGGTATTTTGATAAATTCAATAAGTGTAAAAAATTTAAAGGATCTTGAAAAACTTGTATTTATAATCCTTATATTTTTATCTTCAAGTTAGTGTGCTTTGGTGCTAATTAGAAACTCAAAGTATGGAGAAAAAGGCTTATCATAACTCAAAAAAAGTATGTATACTTTTATTAAAAAAACTTTTGTTCAAAATGCTTTTTAAGGATGGTGGAGCATTAGCAGCCTAACAGGGCAACTTAACATTGAGTTTGGGACTCGAGAATGTTGGCTTATGGCCATTCCCTACACACTTAAAATTATGTAATAAGACATATGCCATTAAATAAAGTTATTTATTTCCTTTTTGGTTGTATTTAAAGGATCTTCGTGTAGATCATTCTTACAACTTAATATGCACAAGTGGTTTAACAACTTCATTATATTGCCTTCGGACATGTTTTGTATGAAATTTTATTATATGTGTGATAAATTTTTTATGTCTCACTATCTTTACTAAGCATGCCATAAGAAAGTTTTAATGAAAAGGCTAACATATTCACCAAAAGTGGCAAGCATGTATCGCATGATTTCGACTAAGAGCTATTAACTCATAACATTTGGTATCAATGCTCAGCTTGTGCAAAGGGCCAAGATTAAGTAGGCGATAATTAATCTAGATGTGACTTCTCCAATGCTATCGAGAGAACATTAATTAATACATCGGATGTAAGCTCTAGTGCTTATAAGCTAGCTTACATTATGGAGGAAAATGGTTAGGCGCTTATTTATAGTAATGGCATTGAAAGATGCATAACTATTTAAAAGAATGTGAGAATTGATAGTCAATCTAGAGGGAAAAGTCTTAGTCTTACTAGAAAGCTTGACCATATTTTGAGGGATAGAGTTTGCAATTAATGGAGTTAAAAGGTGAAACTTTGGTTATACAAAAATGCATGACCATAGTTAGTGGACATATCCTAAGGGATAACATATTGGAGTAATGTATTGAGTGGATAAAAGAGTCCAAAATCATATTAAGGTGTTCAAAAGGGATCAATTATAATGCTCAAAGGAGCATAGCTAAAGGCAAAGTGGATTGCTCTAGAAGAAGCAATCCAAAATCATATTAAGGTGGTCTAAAGGGATCATTCTTATTGCTTAGGGAAGCATCACTAGAGGGTTAAGTAGAAATTCAGAGAATTAATGCAATGTGCATAATATGTGGGTTTGATCAAGAGCTTGGAATCACCTACAATATTTAAGATAAAATGCTAAGGAGTTAGTACATTATAGTCATATATTAATGGCAATGATACTTTCATTTAATGGACTAGGCTATATAATCATTTAGTGGTGTGGCGATAATGACTTGAAGGAAGGGTAATAGACTAGCACTACATAGTTGCTTAGTCAAATACTTAGTGATAATTGAGTTCATATTTGCTAGTGTATAGATAAAGTGAAACTCAAGTTAGAGTAAAATGCTTTATGCCCAACCCCATCAAGTCATTGATATGGGCAAACCATTAAAATAGATATACTTGATGAAGTCATCAAGAGATATATTTAAGTTAGGATTATAAAAGCCTAGAGATTGTTAGATGTCTCTTGAGATAAGAGAGGTTATAAGAACAACAATGCTAGAATGTATCAACTCTAAGAGTAGGTTGTAATGGCCAAGATACCATAAGGGTGTTAATTTAGAAAGGATTAGGAGGGATTCGATCAAGCATGGAAGTGGCTTTGCAAAGTATTATGAATTGATCAAAAGCAACATAAGTAGGCTTATAAGCAAAGTTATAAGGCTTATATGCAATAAGATACTAGTTGTAAGACACTTATTAATAGGTAGTTTAGAGTGTTAAGCATTGCTCACAAGTTATAGAGTTAGCACATACTTTTGCTACAAATATGGCATTTATGCAAGTTATTGAGGTAAGGAGCACATAATTATAGAGATAACTACCTGTCAAAGAATTTATATTTATAATGAGTTTAGAAGAGTTGGTGGGATAATGACACTTAAGATTGTCGGGATAGCTTTGAAAAAGTATTGGGGAGGCTCTTTAATATATATGGAGGATAAATTTTGCTAAAAAGAATACCAAAGTTGGAGTGGTGACTACTTAAAAATGCATGGGAAAAATTCATTAAAACTTAAAGAGGTAAGCATGGACGTTCGAGAGTGTAATTAGAATTCTTCATATTGTTGTGTCAAAGTAAAGTGTTAATGAAGGCATTGACATTTCAAAGTAGGGGAGAATGTAATAAGCTAGCATTTGTGACCAGTTCAATAGGCAAATATGCTCAATTTTAGATGAAACTTGACCTAAAAATCAAGCATGGTGTACAAGTTCTGTCAAGTGAATTTGGAAGTAAATGCACTTGCAGATCAATTTTTTTTTATTTTTCCAAGTTTAGAGATGTTTTTGATAAAATCAATAAGGTTTGAGAATTCAAAAGAGTTGAAAAAATCTATATTTGTGATCATCACATTTTTATCTTCAAGTTGGTATATTTTAGTGCCAATTAGACACTCGAAACATAGAGAAAAGGGCTTACGACAACTTGAAAAAAGTATATCTACTCTTGTTGGAAGGATGTTTGTTCAAAATATTTTTTAAGGAAGGTAAAGTGTTAGTAGCCTAGTGGGGCAACTTGGCACTAAACTTAGGAGTCAAATATGTTAACTTGGGGTCATTCTCTACAGACTCAAAATTATATAATGTGATGTATACTATCAAATAGAGTTATCCTTTTGTCTTTTGATTGTATTAAAAAGCATTTAGTATGGATCGTTCTTGCGACTCAATATAGACAAATAGTTTGGCAACTTGGTTATATTGCCTTCGGACATGTTATACATGGAATTTTATTATATGGGTGATAAATCTTTGATGTCCCAGTATCTACACTAAGCTTACCACAAGAGAATTTTAATAAGAAGGCTGGCAAGTTCACCAAAAGTGGCAAGCATATACTACATGGTTTTGGTTAAAGAGCTAATGGTTCATAACACTAAACCAAATAGAGTTTTCTATATGCATGGTTTAAGCTTAAAGCTAGCAAAATATCTAATTCTAAATATGAAAAGTATATAACTATCAATCTCAATCATAATTCCTCATAAATCCTTAAATGATTAATTAATTTACTCAGTCATTTCAATTCAATATTCTAGTTGGAGGCATTCTAAGTCATCATCTAAACCATGACCTATAAGTATTTTGGCTTTTCCAACTCTTAGTCAAATCTTCCAAAGGAGTTCCCCATCATAAAGGAAGTCTTAAATCTTTTTTTGCACTTGCTTTATAAGCATTGCATCCCTTAAATATCTGCCTTAATGCCTGTTGTGTCATACCTACTAATAGTACCATCAATCTTCTTTTACACAAATTATACCAAAATTTTACTACAATCTTGGAGTGAGAGAAATAGTCACTCATTTTGAAGCTCAAAATGAGTGAAAATTCAATTCAATTGGAATTGAATTTATGTGTAAAATTATTTATGAATCCAATTTCAAATGAATTAAATTCTTATTTTTTGAAAGTTCTAAACAAAAAGTGAAAAAAAAGTAAAGACAACATATATATTTAGTATCAACATCACTTGCTTCAATATTTTGTATCTTATTAATAGTAAATTATTTTGACATTTCATCTTGGTGGATTTCATTAAAAAATAAAATAGTAGACCTACAAAAATGAAATGTTAAGATTTAAAGGTATTGATAATACTATTTTCTTAATGATACTATAGTAGTATTCTCTTAACACATCCAAAATTATATAGTTTACATTTAGAGTTAAAAAATTTAAAACAAATATTAATCTTTTCCTTTTTTAAGTCATTTTAAATGAAATAAATATAAAATTTATAAAAATTCATATTATCCATAGTAAAGAATATTTTGAGTTTCACTACATGTAAGGATTTTGCCTTTAAGATCTTTCTAACTAACATACCAAAAACATGACTAATTAAGAAAAAGAGACAATAGAAATTTGTTAAATATACAGTTGCAATTAGGATGCCATGATGTCATAGTTGTAATAAAGAACATGAATATATAGAATCTTTTGAGTGAAAAAAAAAATTTAAATTTAGTTGCAATCATCATACGTGTAATATGAAGATATAAGTTAGTGCAAAAGAGATTAGGAAAGTATACATACTTAAGAACTATGATAGAATGTCTACCATATTTGAAGCATTGAGTTGAAGATCTAGCATAATACTTATAGTTTGTAATTGGAATCGATGGCTTGGGATAAGAATGGAAGATGATGTTTTCATGTTAATCAATTATGCAAACTCTAACATAGAAATCTAGAAAGCTATCATTCTGTCACTGACCATTTTACAACCAAGTGTAACCACTTATAGCCCACCACCAATAGCTAAGTTGTCATGGATCGCTAAGTTTGAAAAGCGGCCGCTCAATCCCTAGACTTAAAAGTGGTGTCAAGAAGTTAATATCTAGGTATATTAAATGGGTAATTTTGTGCAAATGTGAATTTATTTGTGATAGAATAATCCATATTATTTGTATCCAAAATAGGTTTAATTTTAAAGGGTCTAAACCTATCAAAATTTGCAATAGGCATAAATCAATTTGTAGATTAGATGGATGTGAACCAACCCAAGACAAATAAAATCTATTTTATTCATGTCTGAAACAAGTTTAATTTTTTAAGGTCTAAATCCATTAAAACTGACAACAAGCATAAACCAGTTTGTGAGTTGTGACTTGTTTAACGCCCCTATAATTGATAATATCTAAATGAAGACTGAGAAGTGCTATATGCTTTATTTATGACACTTATTTTTGTTCTTACTCTTAGTTTTAAATTATTATTATCTTTGTAGGAGAAATTTGGTACTTCTTTATTAGGGAAATGTATTGTACACTATTTTTAATAAATAGTGGTGTTTATAATATTGTGAATTGCATAATTTATAAAGAAAAGACTTAATAATGTTTTCCAAAAATGAATTTAGCAAAACTCATTGTTATTATAAGAAAAATGCATATGTTATAAATTTTTTTATCAAATTGAATTAGTAGTATTTTCGCTCGATCTAATGATTATGAACAATATATGGAAATTATGATCTTTTTTATTTATAAGTTTTGTGCCTGAAACATACACCAACTCAAACCCTTACTCAACATATTTCATGATATTAAACTATATAAAATTGATAAATGACTTGTTTTTGTTAGCTGGGAGAAAGAAAATAGATTATAATTTAATTATATATACAAGAATTTATCAACTTGATTTGTATATCAATAGTTGTGAAGTTAGAAGAATGATACAACATTAGTAGAGTTAACATCTTTCTTGGTGAAGCTTGTGAGCATTAGGTTATCAAGGCTTCTCAAGAAAAACCTACATCCTTGGCTGGCAAAGATGTCTTTGCATTTTTGTTTTAGCAACAAAGCTGAAGTAAGAAATAAGGTGATCTTGTAATTTAATATTTATCTTATATGCATAAATAATGGTCACCCTTCGTCTCTTAAAATTTTCCATGAAGAAAAATCCTACAAAATAATGTCAATTTGGGTTGATTTAATTGGTTATAAAGATCTGAATAAAATTCCTACCCTTTAGTCATTCTAAGTTTTTCAAAAATTCCATTTGGTGGATAACACTTCTCAAAGAAGTCCTCTAATTCTCAAGAATTAGTTGAGTCATTGCTTTTTAAGCTTAATTAAACTTGACATTAATTTTTTAGTAGAACTTAGCTGATAGCTTTAATACATCACTAGCATTCTACTCTATAGGATTAGAAAAATCTTTCTTTCCTGCCATCCTTTTTCTTGAAAGAAAATCCCATGGAATAATTACTTGAATATTGATTAAATACCTATAAGATGTTCCTATAAGGACTCAAAAGTTTTGGAGTGTTTCTGCAAATATTGCAGGTTGGTTCATGGGTTCAATGATATGAGATCCTCATGTGCTCTACAAGGTGCTCTATTTTTTACGAATTGCTTTAGCATATTGCACACTTATTCTTATTGTTATAATTAATGTTTTCTATTTAGGATTACGTATCAATAATTCTATTCATATATTTGTTTAAATTCTTACATTTGATATCAAAATCAATTATAAATCATGGAAATTAATACGAGAATATGTAGGCTAAATATGGAATTATGGATATAAGTGAAGTGCTACTCCTATATATCTATGCATATTAAATTGTGTAAATATAATACATAAGCCAAATGTTTCTTCCATGCATAATATTTACAAGGCACTCTCACGATTCACATGAAATTAGTTTGATTCATATTATGTTATAATATAATTACAAAAAATAGGTGTACTATATTTATATGTAAGTGTAATATATATATATATATATATATATATATATATATATATATATATATATATATATATATATATATATGTGTGTGTGTGTGTGTGTGTGTGTGTGTGTTGTGTGTAAAATGTGTGCAAGTAGCTTCATATAATTCAGTGTCTTTTTATGTACAAGAGAGTGAAAAATAGAAGTTATGACTAGAAACTTCTAACCTTTCAATTTTGTTGTCCATGTTTGTTTACTATGACTGTATAATGGTTTATAAAGACTAAAAGGCTTTTAGATTAAGGTGGGACTAGGATGCTATTTATATAAGATGAGGAAAGATAACACTTTATATGCTCTTGATAGGTGGAATTGGCTTAAATTTTATTTTATTCTGTGTGATAAGTGATAATTTTAAGAAAAAAATTATGTGAATATAAGATTATTTATGAAAGGTTCTTGAACATGCAATACCTAGAGTTAAAAATTGCAATTTGAATTCTCCCATATCATCCATCCCCTGTTCTTTGCCATGCTTTCTTTCTTCCAACTTATAGTTTAAGTTATTAGGCTAATTAGCATAAAATATTCCTTAATTGGAATCCAATACTCCATAAGTTGGGGCCCATTTTTAATAGAAGAATATACTTATTGTTTCTTTTCCTTATAAAGCAAGTTTTTCACACAGTTTTGGATTATATTATGGTTTAAGCTTAAAGTTTGCTTAGGTTTTTGCCTCTTTGGTTATTTATGGCCATAAGGGTGGAATTAGGTAGAAGGGTGAGGGGGCCACGCCTTTCCTAAATATCCATATAGTTTTATATATTATATTATAAATTTTATAAAATTTTTGATTAATTTTTAAAAAATCATATACTAATTCCTTAAAATTTTAATATTATTTTTTAAATATTGTGTATTTTTTATTGGCATTCTTAATTTCATTTATGAATGAAATTTTAGTAAAAAATTAATTATTTTCTCATTTCATTTAGGTGAAATATTACCGTAAGTTATATTATTTTTAAAAAAATAAAAAATTAAGTGCAAATTTTTTATGATATTTATATGCGTAAATTTAAACAAAAAAAATTAGAAACATGTTGACTTTTAGTGAAAGAAAAGTCATGATTAGAAAAAAGTCATAAAATCATCAAAATCTATTTTGGTTAATGGAGAATAGATTGGGGAATGCATGTAATAGAGGTGATAATTCATATTTACATATTAGACTTATGTTATATTAAAGGGTTGTAGCAACTTAAATATGCTTAATGCGAACTTAATATAAATAATAATCGTGTCTTGATAAGCCATTTATTAAATGCATTAAGATTGGTTAACCTATATAAACCTTTTGATAATTCTAATGAACAAAATTCATTATAAATTCATTTATTAAATTTAATTAGTTATTATTTGTAGCTAAAATTAATTTTAATCATTAATTAAATATTTTGTTAAGGTTTTATTATCATTTTATTATAATAGAAAGTTTTCTTTTTTTATTATATATAATTATTCATAATTTCATTTATTAATTATTTTTCAAATAATGCTTTCAAAATTTTGATATAAATTCTTAAATGAATTGGTATATTCCATTTAATTTGAAGTAAATGCTAACTTGATCTATTTGTTATTTTTATTGTACAAAATGGTTTGTTTATGACCTCAATTTGACTTGTATTATAATCATGATGTGTCATGGTAACTCATTTATTAAATACATTAAGATGAATCAATCCATTTAATTTGTTCAATAATTTTAATGAATAGAATTTATATTATAAATTTATTTATTAAATTTAATTACTTATTATTTGAAATTAAAATTAATTTTAATCATTAATTAAAATTTTCATTGAGGTTTTATTATCATTTTAATATAACATAAAGTTTATCTTTTTATATTATACAATTATTTTTTTAATTTAAATTATTAATTATTTTTAAATAATATTTTTAAAATTTTGATATAATTTTTCAAATGAGTTGGCATGTCAATTTATTTAACTTTGAGCCAATACTAATCTAATCCATTTATTATTTATATTATCAAATTAATCTATTTACAAAACTTATATAAAATATTTCATGATTCTATTGAATTAAAATGCTAAAAATTATGGTCCCTATATGTACCTTACATACAATGCCTTGTAAAGGTAGCATGTAAAACTTGTACTAGGCATTTACATGATGGGTTCTTTCACTTGTCTGATGTTATGAAGAAAATAATTTTTTAATATAATGTTCTTTTTAAATTATTTTCTTAAATAATGGCATTTTATAAAATAATATGTATGACATTATAGATTTTTGGATATATATTGTTAGTTTAGATACGAGCTTACAAAAAATTCTCAATAACATAATAATTAAGAGAGGTTGGTTGGCCTATAACTTCAATAACCCTCTATTATGAGGTTATAGATGGATAGGTGCACATGACATAATAGAGCATTCAAGCCATGTCATTAGTTTATATAAAGATGCACTAGGCTGCCTAAAGTTGAACTAAGTACATTAGCTAGTCTTATGAAATAATTATAAAAGCCTCTAAATTAAATAAAATTCATATCTTTTCTCTATGTTAAATGCTTTCTTTATTGTTGGTAATCAGTGAAATGGCATCCTACATTGATAATATGATGGCAATCTAATCAGATTACTACACAGTGGGTTAGGAGATATGGTATACTTAGGTGCTGCCTATATGCTTTTATATCATTAAGTGGTATAGTATGGATAAAGTCATGAGATAATTTAGGAGTGAGCAAACCATATTGCATGGCTCAAATATAAACCTTGACTTGCATGGTATCAACATTATAAGGTAAGGATAGTGTGAATTAAGTTAAAAAGCATAGACAATAGATTTAAATGTGGAATTTGCATCAACATATTCCTTATCTTGTACTTAACCTTGCACACATACAATATAATAATCTATACATATAGAGGTACAAAATAGTTAAAAGGTATTGGATGATTCCACTCAGTGTAATGATTAACATTATGGTATGACATAATATCTTTACGACTTATAGATTTTATGAAATGTGTTATTGACTAGTATTTTTTTTTCATTTTTAACATAACATATTTTTTAATTGGTAGGTTAACATGATAGTTAAGTTGACAAAAATGTGCACAATTGATGTGCATTAAAGATAATATTATGACATGTTAAATGTTTTTGACAAGAATGAATGCTTGGAATCACAACAAGCTCACACCATGCCCCTATCTTCTTATGTCCCATGGCTAAATGGGTAGAAATGCCTAAGGAAAAAATAATAAATGCATAAAGGCATAGTAGCGAAAATAAAGTTATGTCAATACCAAAAACGATGCAAATCCTTTATACATAATCACAAGTCTAGTAAGACATGATGTTGAGTTAATGCACACAACACATGATGTTTATGGATTATATTTTGACATTAGGCCATCAATTGCATATACACTACATGTGGAGCCATCTAGCATAATTCCAAATGTGCATAATGAAGGTTCTCCTTTCATGTATGACTTCTTTAGTGAATGTGCATAATCACTATTATTCTCAGCCTTAATGGGATATACCTAGTTATCTGCCTTTTTTGATATCATGCAAACCTAATATTACTCTGAATTTAATATGCATGACATGACATCATCATCGACACACATAATAATAATTGATATCGAATATCAAGTAACTAATTTTTGAAACTTCATTAAGCTTAGCTATGCACCCAATTCTAACATTCCTAACATATCAAAACCTTAAATAGGAATTTCATAATAACTAACTCATATCTAGCACACTTGTGCAACTTAAAGTGCTAGTGTTTAATGTGAAATTGGTGGTTGTATAATTGGCCACATGGGAAAACAATCAATGCCATGACATTAATAAACTGATGAAAAATCTAACTCTAATTTATAGTTAGGTTTATTTGATGATATATTTATTTATGTTTTGATTATATATATGATGTATAATTATATAGTTTGTTTTATTAGTTATTGTATATGGGTATAAGTGTAAACTACTATATATGTTTTATAAATTAATAAGAAAAATCGTTATGTGTGATAACATTTTATTAATGCTTACAATATAATAGTACAAAAGTATTACATACTAATAACCATTACAAAATGAAAACATTGTATACAAATAACTATTATAGAATAAAATAAAAGTTCACATAGGTTTAAATGATCTAAAATTATATGAAACTGGCATAGAACAAATAACAAACTTAGTACTATTTATTTTCATATCATGGTTGAGTTACATTTGGGTCCTAATGTGGTGAGTACAAAGCCCTAATTTTTTTTTTAGCTTTTTACAACATTTTGATATAATGTACTTGGCTCTATAGATCTTGTTAGTGAATTAAGAATTAAGTTATTAGTTTCTTATTTACTAAGATATATGAGCCATGAGTTTATCTCTTGTAACCCAATATTTTATAAATAGATATGCTAGCCTTTTGTAAAAGTCTGACTTCAAAAATTATTCTCTATTAACATAGTATCTAGAGCCTCTCTTTAGATATCTATCTCATACTAGAAAAAAAGAGCCCAGAGGATCCTACTTTCTTCTTCCTTTTCTTTATCTTCAAGTTTTTTTATGTGTGACTAAACCTTAAGTCACAAAGGATCTAATAACATAAAAACCTAGATCAAGTTACATAATGCACAATGTTGTAGAATAGTGAAGCTACTATTTAGAGCGATTGATAAAGTTTTAGTGCATTTTTTAAAAATCTTAATTGATGGCAGGGCAAATCAACCATCACAATTGATCAGCACATAAGCACCACACGTGGCTTTTTGGAAGGCACATGAGCACCATATGTAAAAGACTTTTCCAGCACATATAGGTGCATGCGATGTCGTCTGTTGGCCGAATTTTGACCAATGACACTCTAGCTTGCTTTGTATTCATTTGTGTGGTTCTTTAAGCAATCCAACAACTATGATGTGATTTTTTTAATTTCTTGCCCATTTTTTGGATATTTTTAGATTCTTTTTGCAAGTTTATTCTTGTGACTAGTGTAATTTCTAATTCTAATACACATAGCCCATTTAAAAATAATAATAGTGAAGGAAAGTTAGATTTTTCTGATTTGCTTCTAGTTGGTGGTCGAATAATTGAATAGAAATTAGAAGGTTAATAATATAAAAAATGGAAAAAGGGTTATTCTATGTTATCTTGAAGTTCGTATAACTGATCACCTCACCAAAGATCCACCCATAGACAATACAAAAGAAAAAGTGGATTGTAGAAGATCAATGATTACTTCAATTAATATGTAATACTTTAACTTCCGATGTTGATGATAATACTATACACTATGAAACAATCAAAGAATTATAGGACACCCTTGTATGACTTTATTTTCTAAAGGACAATATGCACTAAATTTATGATCTAACTTAGTTATTGATTTATCCTAATGTAATTGGTAAGACTTCTTCTTAAATTTATACTGATCTTTATCAAACTTTTCAATAATGGTGTTCTCTTTTACCTATTACTACTGATGTTGATGCAATGCATTCTCAATTAAAACAATTTGGAGCTATGTGTTTTCTTATGGCATTGCCCTTAGAACTTAGTATTGCTCATCAATAAATTTTTGTTTAGTTCTAATTTTCTCATTATGAAGTCTATTTTTTTATCATATTCAACAAGTATATAGTGAGTCATCATCATCTTCTGCACATATAAATGAGTCATTTGCCTTGGTTGGTTCTAGTAGTCGTGGTGGTACTTAAAGTGTCAAGGGAAGAGGAGGTAGAGGATGAGGTGATTTTGGTGGGTGTGGTGATTTTAATGAAAGTGATATTGTTTCTTGCTACTACTGTGAAGAGCTTAGACATATCAAAAAGTTTTGCCCTAAGTGACTTGAGAAAAATCTACCATCATCTCGATTTACACACATTGCCATAAATAATTAGGCATAATATATTAATGATAATGATAATATAAGTTTGTCAAAAAATGAATATGCTAAGTATTTACAGTTCCGAGCATCTCAACAGTAGCCAACCACTCAATCTGCTACCATATTAGCACAGATAGTAATCCCACTGCATGTCTTTCCTATACTAATTCTAGATGGATCATTAATTTTGATGCTACTAAGCATATGACAAGTTAGATAGGTATTATATCTTCTTTTTGACCCTTTTCTTCTTCTTCTTATGTTACTTTAGCCAATGGGTCTAAAGCATCTGGTATTGGTTATGGTATAGTGGATGTTATCCTTGATATATCCTTATTTGATATATTATATCTTTAAAACTTCCCATTTAATCTACTTTCAATTAGTTAAATAACATATACCTATAATTATAATGTCTTTTTCTTCTTGACTATTGTATTTTTTAGGATCTTATGATAAAGAAGACTTTTATAAAGGGTACGAATTTAGTGGCCTATATGTTCTTAAAGAGAAAGTTCCTCAATTAGTTATTGTTGTTGCTGCTATGACTCCACACTAACTTCATTGTTGCTTGGGCCATCCATCTTTGTTAACTTTACAAAAATTATTTCTTAGTTTTAATTCTTTGTCTAGTTTGGATTGTGAATCATGTTAATTTGCTAAACAATATTGTTAATCTTATGTTTCTTGAGTTAATAAATGGGTAGCATTCGCATTTGAGTTAGTACATTTAGATGTTTTGGGGTCTTTATCCAGTAATTTCTAAGTCTAGTTTTTTATGTTTTGTTATTTTTATGAATGACTATTCAAAAGTTACTTGACTTTATTTAATAAAGAATCGATTAAAGTTATTTGAGATTTTTCATACTTTTCATGCTAAAATTTTGAATTAATTTAATACATCTATTCATCATTTTCATAGTGATGATGCTAAAGAATACTTTTCCACTCCATTTACATCTTATTTGTCTCAGCATGGAATTATTCATCAATCTTCTTATGTAGTTGCCCTATAATAAAATAGGGTAGCTGAACAAAAAAATTGATATTTAATAGAAGTCTCACGTGCTTTATTATTTCAAATGAAAATGCCTAAGATTTTTTAGGCAAATGTAGTTTCCACAGCTTGTTTCTTGATTAATCAAATACCTTTTTAAATTCTTGATGCTTAGGTACCTTACTCCATTTTATTTCCTTCTTTATCTTTGTTTCCTTTATCTCCATATGTTTTTTAGTGTACTTGTTTTGTTCAAGATCATTATTCTCAAGTATCTAAACTTGATCCACAGTCTTTAAAGTGTGTTTTTCTTGGTTATTCTTGTATGCAAAAGGGTATCGATGTTACTCTCCTGATTGCATCATTATATTATTTCATCTGATGTTACATTTTTTTAGTCCATCCCCATTTTTTAGCTTTCCTAACTCTTCATCCTCTATAATTAAGACTAATTCTCTTGATGAATATTTTCTTGTGTATTTTGCTCTTCAGACATCTTTGGTCCCTCTAGATAATAATTGGGTTCATCTTCCTATTAAAAAGGGTTACTCACGTAGGAAGCAAGTACCAGCAGCAGCATCTTCCCTACTTGACAATGTCGACAAAACTAAGCCTGCACCAATTATTGATGAATCACCGACTTCATTCCCTCTACTAGCTTTTTTCCTCATCAAATCTTCTTCCATTGTCATCTGATCTTGACATCCCTATTACCTACCAAAAAAGTATGTGTACTTGCATTCTGTGAGGTAACACTAATCACCCTTACTTTATTTCTACTTATGTATCCTATAATTCCTTACCTTTATCTTCTTAATCATTTATTGCCTCGTGTAATTCCATTACTATTCCTGAGTTTGATATGGAAGCACTATCTCACTCTGGGTGGCATGCTGCTATGGAGGAAGAAATGCAGGCTCTTGTTACAAATCAAACATGGATATTATCTCTTTACTAGAAGAAAAATAACCCATTAGGTGTAAATGGGTGTATATTGTGAAAGTTAATCCTGATGGTACTATTACTCAACTAAAAGCCCATTTAGTGGTTAAAAGGTATGCGCAAACTTATAATGTTGATTATTTAGAAACATTCTCCTTTATTGCTAAAATCACCTCTGTTCGATTGATTATCTCTCTTGTTGCCTTCTATAGCTGGCCTCTTTATCAGCTTGATGTTGAAAATGCCTTTTTGCAAGTTAATTTATATGAAAAAGTGTATATGGAGCAACTACTTGGGTTTATTGCTCAAGGGGAGTATGACAAGGTTTATTAACTAAAAAAATCTTTGTATGACTTGAAACGATCTCCTCGAGCTTGATTTGGAAGATTTAGTTATGTAATGATAGAATTTAGGATGAAAAAAAGTGACCATGATCATTCAATTTTCTATAAATAATTAGATTCTAGTTGTATTCTTCTGACTGTGTATGTGGATGACATTGTGATTACTAGTAGTGACTGATTGTGTATTTTAAAATTAAATTTTTTTCTTCAAGCTAAGTTTCATACTTAAGACTGGGAAACACTTTGATATTTTTTAGGGGTTGAAATTATTTGAGGAAGAAAAGGAATCTTTTTATCTTAGAGGAAATATGTTCTTGATCTCTTAAAAGAAATAGGGATGCTTAGTTTTAAGCCCTATGATACTTCTATGATTTCGAATGTTAAACTTAACTTGGAAGATGAGAAGTTGTTAAAAGATTTAGAGCAGTATATATAACTAATGGGTAAATTGAACTACTTTATGATAACTAGACCTTATATTGCCTTTTTTATAAGTATAGTAGGTTAATTTATGAATTTTTCAAAAAATTCTCATTGGGATACAATCATGCCTATTCTAAAATATCTTAAGAAGGAACTTGGTTGTGGAATTTTGTATAAAAATCATTGTCATTGTAGAATAAAAGGCTTTTCTAATGCAGATTAGGTTAGATGTCTTATAAATAAAAGGTCCACTTCTAGATATTGTGTGTTTGTTAGTGGAAATCTTATGTCTTGGAAAAGTAAGAAATAACCAGTGGTGTTATGTTTAAGGGCAGACTTTAAGTATCGAGCTATGACCTATGCTACATCAGAACTTATGTGGATTTCCTATCTTCTTTATCAACTTGGAATTTGGATTTCCTATCTTTTTTATCAACTTGGAATTGAGCCCTGTGAAACTATACAGTAATGTGATAATTGAGTAGCTACACATATTACTACAAATCCAATTTTTCATGAATGTAAAAAACATATAGAAGTTGATTGTTATTTTGTTAAAGAGAAACTTCATGAAGGGATTATTGATTTGGGACACTTAGAACTAGGGATAATTGGTTGACTTGTTTATTAAAACCCTTATAAGAAAATAGGTTGATAATATTTTTAACAAGTTTGACATGTTTGATATTTATGCTCCAGCTTGATAAGGAGTGTTAGTGAATTAAAGATTATGTTATTAGTTTCTTGATTACTAAGATATATAGGCCATGGGCCTATCTTATGTAACTTTATATTTTATTATAATAGATATACCGACATTTTGTAAGAGTATGGCTTTAAGAATTATTCTCTCTTAACAGATCTAATAAGTTATCATACATGCTAGGCTTCTAACCTTTTAATATAATATAATAAGGTTTTTCTAGTCTAGCATATCACCTGAGGTATTCTGGAGTGAGACATTGAAAGCTACTAACTTTATTTATATTGAAATTGCTAATTTTGTCATTAACAATCTTCTTGACTTTGTTGCCTTCTAAAATTTTGGCCATTTTACAATTCAACATCCAATTGTTAATTTTATTTTCCAATTTTAAATATAGAATAATACACAAGAAATCATGGACATGAAAAATGTGGCATTGTACAATATAATACATTACTAATTTTGCCTAGAGCTTTCTTTTAAAATTGTTATAAAATATGGATAACATTTACAATTATATCTTTTACTATTACATTTGGTACACATTTGCCTTCTCTATCTTCTTATTCTTTAAATCACCATAATCCATCTTATTTCTAATGTGTGTAAACCTTGAGTGGCCTTTATCTTATGCTTTTGAATAGTTTGGTAATAATGAGATGAAATGCTTATAGCCAATAATCTTGGTGGGTGACCAGAAACTATATATCATGATGTGCAGTTAAGAGTGAATCCATACGGTACACTATGTGTATAAATTGATGGAAGTCAATGGAAACATTGTGACTTGTTGTAATAGCATGGGAGTATGGAAAATATAGGTTTTAAAATTTCCCACAAATGCAATTTTGCTTATAAAGGTTAATAATTTATGTTTTACCTTCTTTATGCATCTGTGCATCAAATTTTATCTTTACTTGAAATATTACATTCATTCTATTATGGGCATGTACTTCAAAAGCTCTAACCTTCTTGATGTTACTTAGAAAAATGAATGTCAAGTCATAAGGGTACTTATGATTGGCTAAATTCTTTCTTTAACTTCTTAAACTCGCTTGACAAAATATTTTATAACCCGATAAAGGGTACTTTGCACCAAGGCAATGATAAGCAAATTTCCAATACCTTTAAAAACTTCATTTATAACCTCTATTAGATTAGTCATCATGTGCCTAAACTAGTATTTGTCATCAAATGATTGAGGCTTTTTTCTTTTGAAAGTAATTCAACCTATTAAGCTGCCACCACATTTATAAAGAATAGCCAATTTAATCTTAGATCAAACTTTGTTATTGCTCTTCATACTTGAAAAATAGAACAAATTAATTAAAAAGACATATAATAATTTAATATTACTTTTTTATTAGAAAAGTACAATTATTTTACCTATTTTTATCACCTTTTTTTTTATCTGTTGCATTTCTAAACTTGGTGTTGAAATTACTAATAATGTAGTAGATACAAAATAGATGATGATTTTATGGTGCATGCCATCCAAAATTTTCATCCTCATCTACTAGTATGATTCCATCGTGATGATTTAATATCAATCACAAACCATCCACTTTAATGGCATATTGTCATAGTATTTGTAAAAACTATGGCCAATTTAATGTGTTCTTAGCCTCAATAATTGTGAAAGTAAGTGGTAAAACTTTACAATTTCCATCTTAAGTTGTAGCAATCAATAGACTGCACTTATACTTGTTATATAAGAATGTTTTATCAATATGCAAAATTAATTTGCAAAAGAGAAGTACATCAATGCGAGGTTTAAATGCCTATAATAACCTCTCAAATTTCACATTATTAAGTCACAAAATTGGCCTCAATAGCAATCTTTAGTTTCTAACTGAACAATTATCTTAGGATTGGATTACTTCATGCCAACCTTTTTAGCAACTAACAATATGATTCATCCTAATTACTAAACAGTAGGCCAATTGCTTTCTATTTTTTTAACCAAGCTTTTTTTGTAAGAAACTTGGTAAGAAAGTTATATTTTCATCCCTCATATTATGGTCCTAATTGAAAGACTAGATATAGTATGAACATCCTTTGCACAACAAAAAGTAATTAATGCAAAATCTAATTCTTGTGATCTTGTGACATGCTAATTGATACACACATTTAGAACCTAATATATTTTTTCAAAATCTAACAATCATTTTTTATATTATAACTTGGCCTCATCCTCTAATTGCATTCTTTTTCATATTTTATGCATATCACATTAATATATGATATTTGGGAATTTTATCTTATAATTTTTATAATTAATGATTGAGTATCATTTCAAGGCTAGTAACACATTAACCTTATTCTTATATTCTAAGCCAAGAAAAAACTTTTAATCATTAAATCAATTGCTATGTTTAAGTTAAGCATATTTAGGTACATCTAATACTTCATAATTAATGTATGAAAAATATGGAGATGGAACTACATATATATGTGAAAATTTAGTACTTCTTTTATTATCTTCATCACTATCATTCTTATTTAGTGCAAGTTTATCATCAACCTCAAGATTATCATACAGACGGTTTATGCATTTTAGGTTTAGGTAAGGTTTATTTGGTACATGTGTTGTAACACCGTGCACTTCCACTATTATAACATTATTTTCTTCCATAGCATTTGTGTTCTTTAATCCTCAATTAGAGTATAATATCTTGAGTTTGAAAGTATAGATTGAGTATGTTTGTTGAGATCCTATACTGTGAGCTATGAATTTAAAATAATAGATAGGGCGAACACACATGCCAATTCAAATGCCATATACATCTCTTCATTTTCTACATCAAACATATTCATAAGCTTAACATGTAATTCAAGATCCCTACTATTAGAAAATTAATAATAATAATAAAACATGGTAGTTACATCTTTATACTTATATATAGGGGTGCAAATGAGCTGAACTAAGCCGAACATCTGTGTGTTCGAGCTCGAGCTCGGTTAAATTAAACGAGCTCGAGTTCGAGTTCGAGCTCAAGCTCCAGCTCAATTCAAATACGAGCTTAATCGAGCTTATACGAGTTTAAACGAGCTTTATATTTTTTATTTCAAATTTCTAATCAAGCCTAAATATTCAAATTTGAACTCAAGCTTAAGTGATATTCAAGCTTAAACAAGCCTAAACGATCTTAAATGAGCTTATAACAATTTAATATACTTATATTATATATAATATAAAAATAAACGAGCCTAAATGAATTTAAACAAGTCTAAACAAGCCTGTAACGATTTAATATATTTATATTATATAGAATATAAAAAATAAAAAAATATTTTATACTAAGCTCGTTTAGACTCGCGAGCAACTCGAGTCGAGTAATAAAAAGCTCAAGCTTGGCTCGAATAATAAACAAGCTTGACTCATTTAGGTTCGGCTCGTTAAAATTTGAGCTCAAACTAAACTTTTTACGAATCGATCCCAAGTTGCCTACGAATAGCTTAACTCATTTGCACCCTTACTCATATAATCCAAATCCTCAATAATGAATATTTTGATGGCATGCTGCTAGAAATCTATATGTTATGGATGACACATTGGTTTCAACTTTTAAATTTAATTTTACCCAAATCTTTTAAGCTGGCTTAAATTCACATCCCTTTGAATTTTAATAACCACAGGTTTTGAACTTTCAAATGTTAACCCTTGTATGCCTTCATAAGTTCTCCCATTTGAATACAAAAGAATAATAACTATTTGTCTACTTATTTTTCTATATAGACACCACATAAATAAATAAATAAATTTACATTTCTAATAAACAAATAAAATAATTTATGGTTGAATTAGTGTGCTAATGTTAAGCCCAATAATGTTTAATTGAGCCCAATTATCCTTATTATATTTCTAGTTATATAAGGAGACTTATTCTTTATTAAACATAGCTTTGGATAATTAACCTAAAATCAAATTTTGGAGGAGAGTTTCTCTTTAGGGTTCTTGCTAAACTTTAAAACTTTTTAAAGGATTCATTCTTTGTGGTGTCTACTTTTATCACTTATCACTTCTTTGAAATGTAGCATAATTCCTTTATCCATTTTTCATTTCTATTTCTAATTTTTAGGATGATCCTTGGAATTTTTGAATTATTCGTGGGTTCTCTATGACTAGTTTGTATTAGGTCCATATTATTTAGTAATTAGAGCTTATTTCCCCATCTTCAAGTTTATCCTTATTTACTTCTATTTTCTGCATATCTATTTTTGCTTTGTAGATTTCTTATGTTTGATTTTGTGTCTTATTGATTTAATTCATTAGATCTTGTTATTGCTATCCAATCTTGAGTTTACATGTCTTACTTTATGCCAATTATGCTTAGTTCTTGTTATTTTTGCATAGTTCTTATTATTGTTCTTGTGTTCTTGTTTTGTTCTTCATTTTTATCCAATTTTGTTAATTGACTTTATTTTTATTCTATTTTGTTGTACATTTGTTGTTATTCTTGTTATCATTCATTTGTATCTTCAATCCTTGAAACTCTAGTGTTAAAATTATGTATAATTTCATGCAAATTTATGGTTCTAATTTATGTTTGAAAAGTTCTTTCAAATTGTTTCTTAAAAGTTTAAAATTGGAAGTTTAATTGATAGTACTCAACTATTATACATAAGTACTACATAAATTTGCAAAGTATTTGATTACGGTATTCGAATACTTAAAGGCAGAGAGCTTCAAAATTGGAGGTATTTAAGCACCCTTTCAAAAATTGCCTTGTTCCCGAATCTTATACTTGATTAGTAAAGGTGGGAGCTACCAAAATTCTAATAATTGACTATTATACTTGAGTACACTTTTATATACTTCTGGTATTTGACTATTGTAGTACCTTACTCTCTTATTTCAATATAATAAAAGTGTTATAACATTGTTAAAAAGATTTAAACTAAAAAAAAGTGAAAAGAAAAGAAAAGTAATTGAATCAAAAGTAAAAGAATCTAAAGAACAGTAAAAGTAAAGATCAAAAGAAGAAATCAAAGTGACAAAAAAAAGAAAAAAAAAGAAAAAGTAAAAAATAATAGAAATTAAGAAAAAATAAAAGAAAATGTAATAAGAGAAGTTATTTGAGTATTGCTTGCTTTACATCTTCTTGAACCTCTTATTTTGAACTAGACTCTTCATTACTTCTTTCATTCATTTTAATCTTCCAATCTTTACTTATTAGTTTTATTCTTATTTCTTCTATTCCTATTAAATTTGAATTTTATTTTTGTGTCTTTTCCTTATCTATCTAGTTTGTATCTTTAAATTTCTTATTAAATCATTGCATGTGATTTGTGATAATTGACTATCATAATTAGTGAATTTGATTGATTATGTCTCTCTAATTCCCTAAAAACCTCAAAAAGGAAAAAAGTGAAAAGTGGAAGAAGGTAAGAATGTATGAGCTTATTTAAAAAAAAAAAAAGCCTTAAAAATTAAAGTGCAAATATGAGCATGAATACCTTTATATCAAGTGAAAAGAATATTGTTATGAGGTTTTATTCTTTTTCTAAGCTTTTCTTACAAGTAATCTTTTAAGATGTTAAAGAGAAAGTATAAATAATATTAAGTCCATTCTTAGAATTCTACAATAATAAGTGGAGGGAATGAGTTTTAGATTTAGTGAAATAGAAAATAGACTCGATAGAGTTAAGAGAGAAAAAAGGGAAAGAAGAAATAAGAGATAAAATGAAGGAAACTTTGAAAATGAAGAGGTAGGTAGTAATGATAGGAGAAGTAAGGGTTTTCATGAATTCAAAAACAGTAAGAAAAGAACAGATGAATGAAGGAATGAGAGAAGAGAAGTTGATAGACTAAATAAAATTAAGATAAAATTCTTTCATTCCAAAGTAAGAATGATTTAGAGCTTTATTTGGAGTGACAAAAGAAGATGAAATTAATTTTCAATTTTCACAACTATTTTAAAGAAAATAAAATTAAGCTTGTCATCATTTAGTTCACTAACTATGCCCTCATTTGGTGGGATCACATCATGACTAATGTCCAAAGTAACTATAAAAGGCTAATAGGAACTTAGGAGAAGTTAAAGTTTATCATGTGAAAGAGATTCATTTCAAGCCATTACTATGGAGAATTATATCAAAAAATTACAAAGCTTTACTTAAGGGTCTAAAAGTGTGGAAGACTACCATAAAGAGATGGAGATTACCATTATTAAAGCTAATATAAAAAAACACCAAGAAGTTACTATAGCTAAATTTTTTTGCAAGTTGAATAGAGGTATCTCCAATATAGTGGAGTTTCAACATTATGTGGATTTGGAAGAAATGGTATATATGGCTATGAAGGTAGAAAAATAACTTAAAATGAAGAGTTCTTTTAAGTATGGCCATAGTTCTAGTGCTTCATAGAAAACTTGGAGTAAAATGATTGAAAAGAAGGAGGATAAAGTCAACAAGTATAAGGTTGAATCATTAGATAAACCTAAAATAGAAGAATATAAAGGAAAAAGGAAAATTAAAATGCATAAAAAACATGCTAATGTCTAATGCTTTAGATGTGTAAAGCATAGCTACATTTTTAATGAATGCCTTAACAAGAGAGTCATGAGGACAAAAGAAAATGGAGGGATAGAATTCACTAGTGATAATAGAGAAGAAAAATTATTTCCTTGCATGGAAGAAGGTAGTCAAGAATTTGAAAGTGCTATGAATGGCAATGCCTTGGTGCTATGAGTGTTCAAACTAAAGAAGAGAATGAAGATCAAAGAAAGAATATCTCCTGTACTTGATGCTAAGTTATGGAAAAATTTATAACTTAATCATTGTTTGTGATGATTATGCCAATGTAGCTAGCACTATCATGGTTGAGAAATTGAGTTTGTTTACCTTGGAACAATATATAACTTACAAACTACAATGGTTAAATGATGGCAGAAAGGTTAAAGTGGCCAAGTAAGTGTTGATTGCATTCACCATTAGTAGATATCACCATGAGGTATTATATAATTTGGTCCCTATGCATGCTTGTCATATACTATTTGGAAAATCATGGTAATTCAATAGGAAAACTACTCATAATAGGCTTTTAATAGATATAGCTTTAAGATTAAAGATAAAAAGGTAACTTTTTTCCTTTGTCACCAAAGGAAGTTAAAATAGATCAAATAAAAATGCAAAAGAAGAAAGAAGAAAAATAAAAATAGAAAAAAAGTAAGAAAAAGAATGAAAATAAGAAAAAAAAGAAAGAATTTAAGAGAAAATAGAGAAAGAAAAAATGAGGAAGATGGGCATTCAAAATAAGAGAAAGGAAAAAATAAGTTAATTGTCTTTGCAAGAATGAGTGATGTAAAGAATGCCTACTATAATGATAAGCCAATGTTTGTACTATTATACAAATAAGCTTACATAAAAAAAAATAAAGTTGGAGAGAAAATAAAGAAAGGAAAAATGAGGAAGGTGAGTGTTCAAAACAAGAGATAGGAAAAAATAGTTAAATGTCTATGCAAGAATGAGTGATGTAAAGAGTGCTTACTACTAACCAGGAAACTCTTATTTTACCTAGCATTATTCATTCTTTTTTGCAAAAATTTGAAAAGGTATTCACCAATGATGCTCCAAGAGAATTGCTACCTAAGAAATGAATTAAACTTCAAATCAACTTTATTGAGGATGCTTTTATTCTAAATATCCTACTTATAAGACAAATTTGAAGGAAGCTAAGGAGATCTAAAGGCATATAAAGGATCTTAAATCCAAAGGCTATATTAGAAAATGAATGAACACATGTATTGTGCTAATGTTGTTAATCCCAAAGAAGGATGGGTTTTAGAGAAAGTGTGTTAATTATTGACTAATCAACAAAATCATTATAAAGTATAAATTTCTCATTTCTAGGCTTGATAATATGCTAAATAAATTACATGGCTCATGTGTGTTTTTTAAAATTATTTTGAAATAAGGTTACTACAAATTAGAATGAGGGAGGATAATAAGTGAAAAAGTATAAGACAAAGCATGGTTTGTATGAGTGGCTTGTCATGCCTTCAATTTGTCTAACACACTGAGTACTTTTATGAGATTGATAAACCATGTTTTGTGCTACTTCATTGGAAAGAATGTCATTGTTTATTTTTATGATATCCTTGTTTATAGCAAAAATGTTAATGATCATGTTGTGCATTTGATACATATCTTGAAAGAAGAAAAATTAAATGCTAATATGAAGAAATGTTCTATTTGTTTGGAGAAAACTATTTTCTTAGGTTATGTTGTTAGTAGCCAAGGAATTGAAATGGATGAAGAGAAAGTTAGAGCCATTAAGGAATTGCCTACCTTTAAGAATGTTAGTAAGGTAAAAAGTTTCCATGAATTAGCTATCTTTTATAAGAGATTTGTCAAAGATTTTAACACCCTAGCTATCCATTTAAATGAATTAGTTAAGAAAAATGTAGGTTTTCATTAGGATAAAAGCAAGAAAAGGCTTTTAATTTGTTAAAAGAAAGGTTAAGTTCCTCATTTTTACTTACTTTTCCTGACATTATAAAAACTTTTAAAATTGAATGTGATGCCTAAGTATAAGTATTAGAGCTATATTATTATGGAAAAAAGGGCCTATTGCCTATTTTAGTAAGAAGTTAAATAGAGCATCTCTTAATTATCCCACATATGACAAAGAACTTTATGATTTGATTTGGGCTCTAGAGACATGGCAATAGTACTTATAACCAAAGAAACTTATCATTCATATCAATCATGGAGCCTTAAATCATTTGAAAAGTCAAGAAAAGTCAAAAGGAAGTATGTAAAATGGATAGAGTTTATTGAATCATTTCCCTATAAAATTCAATAAAAGCAAGTTAAAGATAATATAGTTATTGATGTATTATCTTAAAGGTATCTTCTTATATCTATTTTGTAATCTAAATTGTAGGGATTTGAATATATGAAAGACTTGTATAAGAAAGATAATGATTTTTCTATTATTTTTCAAGTAGAAAAGAAAACCTTTTAGAAATTCCATAAGCATGATGGTTTTTTATTTAAAGAAAATAATTTATGTGTGCTAGGAGTTCTCTTAGAGATGTTAATGAGAGAAGCTCATAGTGAAGGGTTGATAAGACATTTTAGCATAAGAAAGACTCTAGACATTTTGTGTGAACATTATTGGTGTGTGTCCTAGGAACTAATCATATAGATAATTGAAGTAATACAAAATTTATTATGTTTTATTTTAGGCAATTTAATTATTATATTTTATTTTTATAATTTTATTATTATTCTGTGCAATTTATAACTTAATATAATAATTATCTTTGGAATAACTTCGCTATTCCCAAAATGTCCTTAATCAAGTATTATTACGAAAAGGATAGTAATAATACATCGAGATTAGCATGTATAGTGACTGATGATTACGAATCATGGATATGTGATATCAAGTCAATATATAAGTACATTATTGGTGAACAATGTACTGGACTGACCCACTATGAGAATATTGCATGGATAGACGTGTCATAAGTTATTCTCATATGATCATAAATACATGTAAACCTTTGACCTGAAGTCATTACGGTTTCTTACATAAGGAATTACTCACTTTAATATTGTCCTATGTCACCTTTGATCAAGATGATGAATAGGGCATTGATTAGGTATATCATGAATCGTGCAGAGGGAAGTGAGTGATGTAGATGAGATTTTGTTACTCTTGTATAAAAGAGAAATATCCTTGGGCCCTTTGATTAAGTGAGACTTAGAAATACATGGTCATGCTCAATTGGATTAATATGTGATATTAATAATTTATTTTAAGTCTACTCAGTATCAAGAAATATAAATTGAACATTGATGAGGATGACACATTCCATGCCTCCAGTTCAATTTGGATATTATTACAAAAGAGTTATGATGCAAAACGTTGATCATGTATTAGGTGGATGTCGAATCACAGACATTTTTACTACTTGAGTGGCAATGATGTATTGCTAAATACCACTCACTGTCTATGGCTTAATAATGAGTCATTGTTAACGTAGTAAGAACCTACAGGGTCACACAAAAGGAGTAGGAATAAAATAATAATTAATTAAATTTTAATTATATTAATATCCAATTAATTGGACTTATTTTCGTGTATATATATTATTATTAAAAATAATAATATGTTATTCACGTAATATATATATATTATGTGATATTATTTGATATTAAAGTAATATCAAATAATTACGTTATCAGATATTATATAAAAATATTATGAGATAACATTATTTTAATATTTGATAATTATATGCAATTATCTAATATTAAGATATTTATATTATGAGATAATATTATTTAATATTAGATAATTAATAGATAAGTCCTATCTCTCCTCATTATCTTTAGGATAAGGATAAAATGAGTTGTTAAGTGTGATTAGGATTTTGGAAGTATTATCCTAATAGGACTAGGATTGTGGCTTGCCTAAGTTCTATAAAAAAGGACTTAAGGGCAGCACTTTTTATATAACATGCTCATAAGCCTCCTAAAATCCAAAATCACTCAGAAAACATCGAATCCTAATTCCTAGAGAGAGAAATGTATCCTAGCAGATTCGTGGAGGGTGAGAGGTCATTATTCACTCCGTGTGGATACTGTAGAGATGTTGTACCTTCCAGCCGGTGTTTGATTCATCCACTCTTAAGTTTTGATCAGTAGAAACACGAGTGCCCAATAAGTAAAACCCTAATAATTAATTTATGTTTTTTGCATAGATCTTAGGTAGAATTCGGATCAAATTTTGAATTTCCGTTGCATATGATAATCTGAATTCCCAACAAACATTTCTTTTAGCCTAGTATAAGGCATGATGTTAAAAAACTTTGTACCAATTGTGTTACTCACAAGGAAACAAAATCTAGAGTGATGCCATATGATTTGTATACCTTACTTCCTATCCTTATTAAGCCTTGGATTGACATATCTATCAATTTTATTTTAGGTTTGCTTAGGTCCAAGAAAGGAAAAGATTTTATGTTTATTGTGGTTGATAGATTTTTAAATATGACTCATTTCATACCATACCATAAAGTTGATGTTGCAACAAACATAACGAATCTTTCCTTTAAAGAACTAGTAAAACTTTATGGAATATTAAGCAGCATTGTTTCAAATTGAGATATGAAGTTTTTGAGCTATTTTTTAAAAGTCCTATGGAGTAATTTAGGAACCAAGTTATTGTTTTCAATAACTTGTCATCCATAAGTGCATGGATAAACTAAGGTAGTAAATAAAACTTTAACTACTTTATTATATTCTATTATACATGGAAATTCGAAAAATTAAAAGGATTGTTTACCTCATATTGAGCTTGCATATAATAAAAATGTTCATTCTATTTACTTATTTTTCCTTATTTAAGTTTATTTATAGTTTTAAACCACTAATTCCTTTGGATTTATTGCTACTACTTATTAATGAGAAATTCAACTTAGATGGGAAGAGGAAAGTGAAATTGATAAAAAATTTACATAAGCAAGTGAGAGCAAACATTGATAAGAAGACTTCCCAATATATTTAAGAAACTAATAAGGGATAAAAGAAATTATGTTTGAAATAGGAGACTTAGTTTGGTTGCACATGAAAAAAGAAGGTTTTTGGCCCAAAGTAAATCTAAATTACACATAAAAGAAGACGTCTTTTCTAAGTACTTAAGAGGGCTAATGATAATGTTTATAAGTTAGAACTTCCTAGTGAGTATAAAGTTAGTTCTATTTTCAATGTTGCTAATTTATCTTCATGTGATATTCTAGGATAAATCTTTTTCAAAAAGGAAAGATGATATGATCTCAAGGACCATAGAAAAGCATTCATATTTGCTAAAGAGACGAATCATAAGGAATAAGGAAAAAATAAAAATGAAAGAAGCCTTTCAAAGACTTTTTCAAGTTGCTTGGTAGCATGAAGATGGAGGCTCGGATGGATCCAATAAGTGTATTTCTTGCATTTCAGCCATTAAAGACTAGTGGTCAAGTACCATACTGTAGCAATACACTTAGAGTTCATATTTACCTCCAAATACTTAACTATTATACTTGAGTATTGCTTCAATTCTAAATAGTACTTTAATAAAGTATTGGAGTACTTGTTGTAGAATCCATTTGTCTTAAATAATTAGGCTTTGGATTAATTGTTTGTTATAAGTTAAGCTATTTGGGCCTAATATCAATTATGTATGCTCGGCCCATTATTTTAATCACTTTATTTTAGACAAATTATGGTTTAATTAGTGTGCTAATATTGAGCCTATTTATGTTTAATTGAGCTTAATTAGCCTAATTATATTTCTTGTTATATAAGGAGGCTTGTTCTTTATTGAACATAACTTTAGATGATTAATATGAAATTAGATTTTAGAGGAGAGTTTCTCTTTATGGTTTTTACTACAAGACTTATTAAATGATTCATCCTTTGTGCCATTTACCTTAATGACTTATCACTTCTTTGAAGTGTAGCATGATTCTTTTATCCATTTTTCATTTTAGTTTCTTATTTTTTAGATGTTCCTCGACATTTTTGAATTTTTTATGGGTTCTTTATGATAGATTCATGTTGGGTTTGCATCATTAATGATCTAATCAACTCTTCTTCTCTAATGTGATTTCTAGCATAAAAGGTTGGAAAAATGACTTTTTAAAGATGTAAATAGTAGGCAAGATTAAGCCATGCTAGATTTTAAATGGCAAACAACTTTACTTGATCAAATGGATAAAGGGTCTTAAGCACTATTTTTCCTAAAACTTCAGAGTTTTAATACTAAAGATCAGGATACAATTGTTTGACTTCAATGTTGTGTTTATGAGAATTGCTTGATATACATCTTGTTCATAGCATGTATACATTTGTCTATTATATTATGTTCTTTTATTATTCAAATTTTAATATGCACTTTCTATTTTATGGAATATTGGTTAGATACCAAAGACTTTGAAATCCTTCCTTTCACAATAGACCCAATCCATATGGCATTCGTCTACAAAACTTACGTGGAAAAGAAAAATACAAGGGATTAACTTGATCATGGTCATCCAAGCTCATGATCAAATTGGATATGCTCCTATGATCACATTAATAACTCAAAAAGTCGTTAAGATTTAAGTGTTAGGAGAAATTCCATCTCCCAAGAAGAAGAGAATAAAAAAAAGCATGATGCTGGAATGGTTATTAAGAAATAGTTTGCCAATATGGTAGTTGAAAGTTCTAATGTCTAAAAAATAAATAATAAGCTTGGTTTCAAGACTATTCACTATAAGGTTATATCGTAGGTTAGTATGCTTTAGAGTTTATGGTATAAAAATGTTGTTTCTACTCCATAAATATAGAGTCAACTAGTGACCAAGACCAATTGAGCTAAGACTCGGGTGTACTGAGCAAAATTTAGCAATGACTCAACTTTATGCTTTATTGTCATAGATTTAGGTTGAGCATTTGGAACCCTTTTGGAAACCATACGATTGTTAGTGAAGAATAATAATGCTTCTTTAAAAGGTCATTTTGAGTTAACCTAATGAAATCTTACAACCACTTAGTACAACTTAAAGAAAAAGATATTAGAGATGCCAATAAAAGGGAAATGGATTTGGATGAAAAATTAAAAGGAAAGTAGAGAAGTTATCTGAGTTTAGAGGAAGAAAATCAAGAATAGGGGATTGAGCTAAATGAGAAGGATGAGGAGATATAAAATTTAAAGACTCAAGCTCAAGAGTTAGATTCTAAATTACTGAATGCTTTAGTTAAGTGCTAATCTTTATTTTGGTTAGGGTTTTGACTTAGCCATTGATTAGATCAAAATTTTCAATCCTTCCCTATCAATTAATTTATCTAATATCGACCAAGACTCTACTTTTACTGATTTGCTATAGAAGGAGGGGAATGCCCTTAAATTTGTAATGATTTTAATTAACTATGGTCATTAAATACTTACATGGCTTCCAATGGGCCCTTGAATAAAATGTTTGAATGATGTGTTTTACATAAATATTTATCATTTCTCTTTCTTTAATTGTTTAAACAAGTTTCTTTTCTTTAATCAAATTTTTTTATTTATTTTAAAGTAACTTGCTTGCATTTAATCTTGCATCTTTCTTGAAATGTGTTTACATGCTTTGAGGATTCTAAATGCATGAAATATTTCTCAAATTTTTGAAAGGTTGAAGGTGCAGGACTCATTCAATCTTCTAAACAGCTAAAGGTATGAAACTCACTTAGGCTTTAAAGTGATAAATGTATAGGATTCATTTGAGCTTTCAAAGGGATGAGGGTGCAGGAGTTACTCAAGTTTTAAGGTGCTAAAGGTATGAGACTCACTTGGCTTTTAAATGGCTGAGGGTGTAGGACTTACTTGGGCTTTCAAAAGGCTAAAAGTGTAAGACTCACCTTGAGCTTTCAAATCTTTATTGATTTTACTAAATATTTATTTTTATTCTTTTCAAACTTTAAAGTTTTAAATATTTACAATGTATTTCCTAAGATGAGTAGCATTCCAAGTTTAAGGAATTAGTACCTTTTCTATTTAGTTTATATGCCCTATTTCTGAGTTATTTTTTTTACTTGAAATGGTCATTCCTAGTTTAAGGCTAGCTTCCTTTTTAGGTTTTTTGTGTGGTCCCTTCACTAACCTAACCACTAGTGATCCTTTAATATAGCCTTGTACTTTAACTTTTATGTTAAAATAATTAATCATTCTTCTTTTATATTACTCAGCTCCGATTTAGGTCATTTCTTAAATTTCAAGCAACAAATCCAAGTCCTAGCTCTGGCAAGCTTGGTTAGCTTTTTCATTATATCATTTTCAATGTTCACTTAGCTTTTTGACTTTAACCAATAGTATTGCTTTTGAGCCATAAGTTAGTTTGAAAGGAGTCTCACTTATGGATAATTGTAGTGTTATTTGGTAGGACCATAAGACACTTAGTAACTTTTTAGCCCATCTCCCTTTAGCTTTTTTTAACCTTCATTTGAGACCTTTTAAGATAATGCTATTAGTTAAAACTACTTGTTCATTTGATTGAGGGTGTTTTATTGATGTGAATCTTTGCTTGATTCTCAATCTATTTGGAAAATCACTCAAATCATAAAATGTTTACATTTAAAGCATGCTTAGTAAAAAAATCTAATATATTTACCCTTGGCGAAAGTTTATGAAGCTATCCGCTGCGAAGTGGATTTTTTGTTAAATACTAATGTTTCTAGTAATTTAAACTTGTATATGATAGATTAAGGTATAAACATAATAATGATTCAAATGGATTAGGTTTCATGGTCTTACCTGCATGTGATGAATTTCCATAAAAAATTTTGCATTATCTTTGTTGTGATTAATGCTAAAAGCTCAGCCTCTACCCATTTGGTGAAGTAATTTACTACAACGATTAGGAATTTTAGTTGTTTTAAGGTGAATAATAGTGGTCCTAATAAGTCTATACCTTACTTCATAAAAGGCCATGAAGAAATGATCGAATTTATTGGAATGGTTAGCTTTGCATGTTCATGAACTTTTGGCATTTATCACATTTTTGGACTATTTTTACAGCCTTCTCTTCATTTTAGGCCAATAATACCCTAAATGAATGGCTTTCAAGGCTAGAGTAGTTCCTGCTAAATGGCTTTTGTATATCCTTTCGCATAATTCTCATAGTACATAGTTAGCTTCATTTAGTTATAGGTATTGGAGCATTAAAAGGTCAAAGCTACACTTGTATAAATATCTATTATCAGTAAAAAAAGAAGAAGAAACACTTGTCTTTGAATTTTAAGCACTTTATTTCTCTCTTTGGCCAATTCGCCCTTTTCAAGGTAGATTATAATAAGGGTGATCCATGAATCTATTTGATCGATCTATAGTGCAACTTCATCTTTTATACCTAGTGTTTCGATCAACTCTTGAATAACTGTTCAATTATTTATCATTGCTTTAGCACTAGCTTATTTTGCCAAAGCATTCGTTCTTTCATTTTTTGATTGAGGTATCTTTAATAGCTTATACTCAAACTCCCTTAGCAAGTTTCTTATTTACTCCCTATACTTGATCATGTTAGGTTTTTTCACTTTATATTCTCCCTTAAGTTAGATAATTACTAGATTGGAATCTTTATGGATTTGGATCATTCTTGCTCCTACTTTTTAGTTAGCTTTAGACCGACTATGATAACTTTGTACTTAGCTTGATTATTTTTAGCCTTCAATTCAAACCTTATTGAATATTCCAAAATTATCCTATCTTTTCTCTCCAATATCATTTCTACATTACTTCCAAATTTATTTGAGGATCCATCAATGTACATAATCTATTGTGTGGATAGATTGGTATCATCATCTTTAGTTATCTCCACTAAAAATTTAGCCAGTGATTAGTACTTGATGGCCTTCCTCGTTTCATAGATGATTCCATATTTTGATAGTTTTATTGACCAAGCCACCAACTAACTAGGCAAATTAGGTTTATGCAAGACTTATTTTACAGAAGAATTCGATTAGACTAGGATCTGATGCTTTTGAAAGTATGACTTAAGCTTTTTTGATGTAATCAATAAAATGAACTTAAGCTTCTCAATATTTTGGTATCTAGTTTCTATCTTATAAAGAATTTTGCTAACAAAGTACACTAATTTTTATGTTCCTTTGTATTCTCTGACTAAGATTAAGCTAATAACCACCTCAGAGGTTGCCAAATATAAGAATAAAGTATCCCTCTAATTATGATCAACATAATATTAGTGGTATGGATAAGTATTCTTTCAACATGATAAATGCTTCTTTATATTCATTGCCTTACTTGAAATTTCCAACATCTTTTAACAAGCTATAAAAATGAGAGCACTTACCTGCTAATTTGGATAAAAATCTTAATAGTGTTATTAACATTCTATTTAGAGCTTGCACTTTTTAAATTGTCAAAAAGGCTTTTTATTAGCATGATTGCTTAACATTTGTTAGGGCTTGCTTCAATTCCTTGCTCGGTAACCATAAAGTACAAAAACTTTCCTACTTCGACTCCAAATGCATAATTTTTTAGGTTAAGTTGCATTTGATATTTCTACAATATTTTAAATGTCTTGACAATGTCTTTCTAATGTTTCTCCTTTGTCAAGGATTTTTTTATCATATCATCCACAAACACTTGCATATTTATTTTTACCTAGTCAGCAAATACTTTATTTATCATGCACTAATATGATGCCTTTGTGTTTTTTAGGCTAGGCGGTATTACTTTGTGATAGAAAAATTCTCTAGTTTTATGAAGCTTGTTTTTTCCTTTATCATTAGGGTGCATTTTCATTTGATTGTATCCTAAAAAAGCATCATTAAAGCTAAAGATTTTAAATCCTGATGAGTTATCAATAAACTGATCAATATTTAGTAAAAGATAAGAATCCTTCAAGCAAGCCTTGTTTAGATTTATGTAATCCACACATATTTTCTAGGTTTTATTTACTTTTTTAACTAACACCATATTTAATAGCCAAGTAATATGGGCAACTTCCCTAATGAACCCAACTTCCAAAAGCTTCTTTATTTCTTCCTTCATCATTACTTGTCTTTTATCCCTGTCTTTCTCTTCCTCTACTACACAGGTCTTATTGACAGATCTATAGATAACTTATGATAAGCTATTATTAAGTCGATGCTAGGTATATTGGTTGGAGACCATGTGAACACAATACCATTATCCCTCAATAGTTAACTTAATATGCATTTATCTTGCTCATCCAGCTTGGGATTGATTTTTAACATTCTTTTATCATTATTATTGAATAAACAGATCTTTTTCAACTTTATTTTAGGTTCTAGTCTTAATGTATTATCTGATTGGATATTTAGAAGGGTTGAATCAATCATTTGGCAATATTTAAATAAATTACCTATTTATTCTAGGAATGAGTTAACCTTTTTTCCTCTCAAACTTGCCATGTAGCATTAATATACCAATCTCTAGTAACACTTTACTTGTTTTATACTTTTTGGAATGTTAAGTTTCATTAACAAATAAGGGGTGGAGATTATAGCTTTTACTAGATTTAAAGATGGGCTACCTAATATAGTGTTATATGCATTGTTCGAGGTTAAGACTACTAAAAAATCAACCTCAATTTCTTTTAGCTTGTGGTTAGATCCTAAAATGACTCTTGATGTTATTGTCCCCTTAACTTGTACTTGACTTCATGCAAATTCAATGAGTACCTTATTTTAAAATTTGTAGATATCCTTTAAGATCCCTATGCTTTTCGTTATTTTAGAGTATAAAACATCTATTGAGCTCCCTTAGTTAATTAAATCCACTTCATGAGATAGTTACTAACGATCGTTGTGATAATTATTGAGTCGTCATGGTCTCAATCAATGTTTCCAAAATCTTCTTTTGTGAAGCTAATCAGTTTGAACTCTTCTTCATGGCTTTTTTTTGTCTAATTGTGAAAATTTATCTAGTATGTTTTTTCCTAACTTTGTTCGAGCCACCCTTTCTAGCAAATCTTGTAGCTTTTATCTTTATAACTTGTGCAACTCACTTGATTAGATTCTAAATGATCCTCCTTATCTACCCACTTGAACTTCTCTTTCTAACATTAGTCATCTAATTTATATTTCTTGTATTTCAAAAGATATCCTTTCCTAATCAAGTGTTTGATCTCATCTTCTAATATGATACATTCATATGTATTATAATCATAATCCTTGTGAAATTTAAAATATTTATTATGATCAGCTATAGATGATTTTTTTTCTTTAGTTTAAGGAATTTCATTAATTCACTCGCTTTAACATTATACAATATTTTAGTTAAGGGAGTTGGCAAAGGCTCATAATTATTATACCATCCTTAAAGGGCCATATGATCTTAATCCTTTAGTCTAATATTTCAACTAGCTTCTACTTGCATTTGCTTATGCTATTGTTTATTTAAATCTTACTCCTCGATATTAATGAATTTTTTTGCATATGCCAATAATTTTTTTAGGTTAAAATCTAGCCATTTGGCTAAAGATATAGTGAAATGTCTTGGTTATAGACTTACTGTTACATGATGAATAGCCATATTTTTTTTGAGATCTTTAATTTCCAATGCCAATAAATTAAATCAAGCGAGATATTCTTACACAATCTCTTATCACTTTTATTAAAAATTCACAAAGGTTGTAAATGTTTGCCAAGGTATTCAACTTATTGCAAAATAAGCTTGAAATGTATCAACAAGCTATTTAAAATTGGAGATAAATCTACTTGATAATAATATGAACCACCAAAGCCCCATCTTCCTTAAAGTTATGGAAAAGGCATGACACATGATGGCATTTGGCTCCTCGGATAATAACATTGATGTTTGGAATGCTTTTAAATGTTCGTATAGATTTGAGGTGCCATCATAAGTGTCTAGGTTACTAGTAATTTGAATTACATGGGTAATAAGGTGGTCATGATTTCTATAATAAAGAGGTGATCTTTTATAATCAGAAGGAGAAAATTTTAAGAAAACTGATAAGAGATGTAATTGATGGAAGGAAATAAGGGATTGTATTTTTCATAATGAAAGGGATAATTTAGGGGATGCCTTCGAATAACCTTAGGGTTAAGTGGCGGTATTATGATGTTCATTATTGGTGAAAGATTAGTTTATTGTGATAAAGGAATATATCCAGTTACTAGCAATGGAGATGGTAATGGGAAGGATCTTAAATGGAAAATAATAGGGTTAATTGTCACAACCTATTTCTAAGTATTGTGACCAGCATAAAGAAACTTAATTAACATCCAACTAATCAGGTATCCTTACAAGCCTGATTTTCATTCTTACACTTTTTTAAGATTTCATATGTCTTTTTAAAAGCAATAAGTAAACATAACCAAATAATAAAGCATTGCACGTGCAATGAAAACTCTTCTTTTTTACAAACTCATTTTATACAAAATAGTACAAAGTCTTACATAAGAAATATACATAAGCTACTTTAATTTTATAGTCATAATAGACTCTTAGACTAACTTTATATGTACATCAACTTTTCCCACTTGTGGAGATCTTCATCCAATGTAGCGTACATCAATCACCAGTAGGAGCTCCATGATCCTTATTTGCAAAAAAAAATTCCAAAAAAAGAGTGAGTATAGAAATACTCAGTGAGTAAGTACTTATCTTGTATTCCCAAAGAATCTTTAGTATCTAATTCAAACTTAAGGTTTAGGCTATCTTACATATGTCATTCTACTATCAGTTTAATATGCATTTGTTATTCTAAGGATCTCAGTATATAATTGTAAGAATTCATGCTACCAGCTATTTTTTCTCATTCATGTTACTCTATTTCTATTACTAGAAATGACTAGTATGGTATAGGGTTTCTCCTTGTTTCTCCTGATCTAACCTTATCCCATTCACCTCCAGCCTTTTTCCTCCAACCCTTACCATTCCTCTCCTTCATATAAAAGGATGCTACAAGCCATAGGCCAATCTCCCCCACACATATCAAATAACATAGATAAGCATTTGTAGGCTTTCATGCCAATTAAGGCAAAATCATATCAATCTGGTAGAATACAGGTATGATCAATAGAAACTAGCCATTAGCATCCTAATCTATTTTCCTTTATCAATGTAACAAGTCTAGATTTCAAGTATAACATTAAATAGTGTCAATTATTGCATATTCTTATAATGTACCACAATTTTAATACACTTAACATTTCACAACTCAATTTAATCTATTACTATACTCTATACCCTTTGAGACTATTCAGATAATTACAATAATCCATCACATTATTCCAATCATATTCTAATATCATCATAATGTATTTCCAAGCATCAAATATTTAGTGTAATTTATAAATATTCATTCAATAATATTGTTCACGTTTAGGTTCCAGAACAAGGTAGCAAAGGGTATGTTACAATAAGGGATCCTTTATGACTTCTAAAACACTTCCAAAATTTATAAAAAAAATATATATGATGTTTCCAAGATGTCAATTAACAAATTTAAGGCCTTAGGTTTCATGAATAATCAAGATAATCTGCCTAGAAAATTCATGAATCATACCTTTCAAAATAGTTTCAATCTCTAGCAACACTTCTGAAATTATAGGAATTTATTCATTAGGAAAATAAGCTTCAATTGTCACAAAAATTGACTATGTTTTAACCAACATATGTAAGTGTATCCAAGAATTTTTACTAATCATTTAGTACCCAAAATAATTCAAGAATAGAAGTAAAATAATTCATGTCCTGTTTCTGGGCAAGCTGCACCTTTGTGTAGAAATGTCCCTTGTTCAGTTTTCTAATTTTTTTTAAAAATTTCCAACAAATTCTATATGTATCCTAACATCATAAGAGACTAGAAAATGGGTGGGTTTTAATTTTTAAAAGGCTCTAGTGTGTCTCTAAAGTTCGTGGTTATTTTTGGATTTTCAGGAATTCCAGAAGCAAAAATTAGCAAAGCAATTTCTAAGTTCTTTGTATTCCATCTTCACTCAAGACTTAACAATTGATAATCTAATCACTTAATCATGCTAATGTTGTTCTAATATCTTAAATACAACTTAAGAACACAAGTTTTCAGCACCATGCCTTTATTGCATGGTCACACACCTAGTTCCATGAAATCATACTTCTAGAAAGCAATATTGGCAATTTTGTAATCAAAATTTAATAGGAAATCAAGTGAGTTGCTACTCACCTCCAAAATTGTATATTTCAGAGCTTCAAGTTACCTCCTAAATGAAAGAGTTTCTGATTTGGAGAGGAAAAAGATGATACTTCCAAGTTTTGATGATTACCTCTTAAACAAGTGGAAAATTTTGAAATTTTGTGTTTGATTTGTCTTGTTTGTGTGTTTAGTTGTGTTGAGAGCTTGAAGAATCCTCCTATGGAAGTTGCACATTTCGTGCAAATGGAGGGAAGAAAAGCTGAATGAAGTTCTCTCAAGTTTTCTAGGATTTTCTACACAATTTTAGAAAATGGGCCTTTTTGCAAATTAATCCAACATCCATGAATTTTTTTTAATGATTTTGTTTGCTATTTTGCAGCAGTAAAGCTAGCAATTATGAGCTCTCCTTAGTCTAAATTTCTTCCAAAATTAAAAGAAAAAGAATGGACCAAATTCAAATTTTTTAGAAAAATACAATTTAACCCCAAAACTTTCTAAAATTATACTTTTACCCAAAATTTTTAGCCAATTTTCAATTTAGTCCTTGGATTCAATTTGGGCTTATTAGAACACATTTGGGCCTTAATAAATGAGCTTTAGTTAATCCAAAAAGGATTTCAATGAACCAAATTAAATTAGTATAATTTCAACTTATTTTATCGAATTTCGACTCACTTGAACCCTTAAAATTGAGTTAAACTCTATTAATATTTCTCTAATCTTTTGGACATATTTTTAAAAATATCTTAACTTAATTTTTATCTTTATCAATGTTTTAAGGTTTCAAGGTTTTTTTGAAAATTTTTTCGAGCCCGTTGGATCTCAATTTATCCTTTTCCCTCAAATAGTCCACGAAGGACTAAAATTATAAATTCCTTTCTTTTGGATGGCCTTTTTATAGTTTCATCATTATCTTGGGTTATCATTTAATTTTTCTTAATTGAATTGAATATTTTGGAAAAGCTTCCGAGGGGGTTACCCATTCCTAAAATTTTCCTAAGTTAAGCACATTTAATTAGGAAGTGTTAATTTACTTTGATACTTTAAGAATAATTTTTAGGAAATGTCTCCTAGGATATTACATCAAATGTCTTGAGTAATGTATTTATGTGTATATTTCATAAAATCTCTGACTAAAAGGACGGTATGTAAGGAAAGACTCCAATAGACTGGTTTAAAATGTTCATTTGATGTGGTTAGGTTGTTTAAGGTTAGTTGTTTAAGTGACATAAAATGTCCATTTTTGTTTGTAATTGTCCATTTTGCTCTACAAAATTTTCTTGTTTAATTTTTGTAACTTTTTTGGAGCCCTTTCTCCTATGAATACCTAATAAGCGTTTGAGGTTTGACTCCCCTGATGTGTTGGAAAGTGAACATCATGCCTATAAGATTGTTAGGAGGTGCTTCAACTTCAAAAGTGAGTAATGATGTTGTTTGTTTATGAATGAAACCTGGACTATTGTTGTTTGACATGGTGGATGAGAAAGTTATAGACGATACCAAATGATAACTTCGAAAATACCCAATTCCTTAAAAATGATTGAATTGAGTTAGTGACCTACATAAAAAGCAAATGTTAGATGTACATGATGAGGAGGAGTCCATCAACCACACTCTAATGCCTAAGTTAGTATTTAGACAACTTAATGAAATATAAAAAGTGTCTTAGTTATAATGACATACCTAAGCCTTTTTATTGGACTTGAAGCATTTGGAGGGTGATTGGATCCTAATTAACTGCCTTTGCTAATTGAGTTGATGATTGTGTTTGATGGCTAATATCAAAGATTGAGTTCAACTAATAGGATCAATATCTTAATTGTTGCTACCTACATTGGCAAGATTTAAGGTGGGATTGATTTTTCTTGTCAAGAGTTTGCTAGAAGGACAAGTTTTAATGCTTTTGCGCCTAGCACAACTAGATTTAGTCCAATCGACTATATTGATATTTATCAAAAAATAACATTTAATATTGTATGGTTGGAGTTATTTTTTATTATTCTTTATTTTGTAACATTTCATCTAATTGAGTCTTTTATATTAAATTATATTATATGGTTTGGATTGACATGTATTGCAACTACTTAGCAAGTTTTCAATAAATTATAATTTTGTAAGAACTTTGTACATGTAATCAGTAGTTTTTTTTCTATAAGTCCATTAACAAAGTTGGCAACAATTAAAAAAGAATAACATTCTATGAAAGTATTACACAAAAATAGAAAAAAAATATGAAGAAAACTATTTTTTCTCTAAAGCACGTACCTTCATTGTCAATTGCAAACTACGTAACAAGTTATGCTACTAGAAACTAGAAAGAACATAAAACAATAATAACTGATATTACTTACTTTATTTCTATCAAAAAAGTGGATTCCACTTCCCAAAAAGGGGAAAAAATAGCAAGTATGATAATTAACATTGTTTATTAAGGATAAGACAATCAAATAATACAAATCCAAAGGCAATTTTAGACGTATGTGCATATAAAAACCAAGTTGTTTGGTGGCGTATCAATTTCGGATTCCCCATCATGGAATTGGTGGGTCGTCTACTTCTATATGAAAAATTATACATCACCAACACCAACATTAAAATATAGTGTCTACTTCTTTGGCCTTATTTATTCCTTCAAGATAACATTTTGCCAAAAAGGATACATCAGAGAAAAAGGCACCCCAAGATTCTCCTTAATTAAATCTCGTGAACGTTTGAAACTATTCTTAATTTTGATTGAAATCCAAATTGAGGGATATATTCAATCAAAAGCGTACCTATAAAGTTATTGATATGGGGTCTTATCTCTTTGATTAAGCCTAACCACTAGTGGTGAGGTTAACCATTAAACTAAAAAAATATGTTATGATTAGGAATTTTATATATATATATATATATATATATATATATATATATATATATATATATATATATATATATATATATATATATATATATATATATATATATAATGCTGTACTTTAAAAATAAAATAATTTTATTTACGCCACAACTATCAATTGAATAAAGTAGCTAATTCTTCTATCTTTTTTAATAACATTATGAATTTTGATTAAGTATAAATTTGTTTTATATTATTATTCATTTATTCTTTACATTATTAAAAAAATTATTGAAACTTTTTAACTATTAGTAAAAATCTTAACAACAAAGCTATATGTACCAAAAATGAATTTGAAATTGAATTTCAAATAAAAAAAATCATTAAATACAGAATAATGAAATAAATTTATAAAATTCAATTCAATAAAAATAAAAAATTCAAAATTTATTTTAGAACTCATTTTTTATATTTATAGTATTTTTTAAATCTTAATTACTTTTAACTTTTAATCATATAAAATTTCCATATTCATTAATAATATAAAATATTTTATATTCATAGTCGGTGATCAATAAAAAATTTTCTCATACTCTTACGCCATGGAGCAATTATTGTGGGAATCTTTAAGTTCAGGTCGAATTATTATCCCTATTGTTAATTAATTTTTAGATTATCAAAAAATTATTATAAAATTTTATGCTACATAAAAATGTAAATTCAAGTAAAGATAAAAATCAAAATATATATTAGAATTAGAATGAGCGTCAAAAGCAAGGTTGGATGTCAAATTTGTCCTCAAGTCCAGGTCACAAAATTTAGTGTTTCCCCAGCAGCACTAATGACTTGAGTTGTCTTGATTTAGTTCCTTTGATTCCAAAGATTCTTTTATTTTTTCCCAACCCTTAATTAACTGAAATAAAATAATGGTTACTGGCTTCCTTTAATTGAGACATGAGATTTTTTCAAGATTACTATTTATTAATTAGTTATAAGGACTTAGAGGAGGACATGTAGATGAAGGTAGGTTGTACTCCTTATTAATTGAAGTTGAACGAGAATCTTCATTATTCTAATTGACCTAAACTTACAACTGTACTTAAGCAGAAGCTTCTTATAAGATGGATATTTAGTGTTTTTTTTTTCTTTTTTCAGATAACTCATTTATATTGATCTTTGTATTTTTTTCTATTTATATAACTATTCGTTAGTCTGAATAGTTGGAAGATTAACTTTTTTAAAATAAGATTTCAAATTCAAATTTTATGAATAAAGAAAACAATTGTGAAAACTTTACTCCCAAGAGGGTTCAACCCATTAATCAGGGTCCAATGTACCTGCTGCATATTAGATATCTTTGAGCCAAAAAATAAAAACATTTTCTATTTATAAAAAATCAAGTGGTGAATTTCCTTTTAAAAATTATCTTCTATAGTGGTTTTTTTTTTTTCAGTTTAACAATTAGAACTGTGTTCAAATTACTGATTTTTGCATTAATCAAAACTAATCTTTCAGTTAGACAATTTTAAGGATGCATTCTCCTCACATCAATCTGATTTTATAAGTTTTATCATTAACTGGCATCTTACAAGTTAGGATAAGTTACGAGAAAGCTTGACTAAATTTTTTTTAAGTGTTTGTGGCAAGGTTTTTTCGTTTTTTACATCAAAAATAAAATTTAAAGTTAGATTTTGAACATAAATTAAATGTTGTCATTAAATGAAAATAGTGAAATAAATTTATAAAACTCAACCAAATATATATAAAAAATTCAGAATTTAATTTTAAATTCTACTTTTATTACAACATTTTTATTTCTATTTAGATTATGACACATATTAAGTGCTCTCTTAGAAGAAAATAATTATAAAAAATAATAATGGTTATAATCATTAAATTATAATTGATAATAATAATTAATAAAATAATTAATAAAATAATTAATATAAGTATCGTAATTCAAATGAATATATTTATGACACACAACTAATAAATTTTATCTAATTTTTTTCCAATAAATTATTTTATTTTAAGGTAATTGCTTACCACCAATCTCTTTAGGACTTTTAGTAATATTTATAAATCATCTAATCCCATAAAATTATTAAGATCCAAATTTAAAACATAAATAGTTAAAGAAAATGAATTTTATTAGTTAGGAAAAAAAGGTTTCATCAAGATTTTCTTCGTATTACTATCTTTTTTATAGTTGCTTTAACGCATAGTTCGTGTAACTTCATCATTTATTATTTTTCATTTTTCGTAATTAATGAGGAAACGTTTAGCAACCCTGACTCTAAGGTGACAAAGCTGTGAAAATTGCATTCAACGAAAAAAAAAAAAAATTCCTACAAAGACGAAATTCATTTAAGTTTTTGCAACTTCTACTTTAATTTTCTTTGCGTATTCCTGACATGGAAATAGCTAGAAAAAGAGAAGATTGTCAAAACAGTATAGTCTTATTTATAAGACAATACATTTTAGATCTGAAATGTGAAAGAGACCACCCACAAACTTTAAGAAAATTATTGCAAGAACAATGGTAACCAACAGGCAACAACACGTACAACTTTATCATAAATTAAATATAAATAATTAAATTATTTTTTAGTGGAAATAATAAGCTACTTAGGCCCTATATATTTTAATAAGAGATACTTTTCAGAAAATTTTAATTTATTTGTATTTATAAATATAAAATATTTTATTTATTTAATATTATATATAAAAATGACCAGAAAGTAATATTTACTTTTTTAAAGAAGAAGTGTTTTTTTTTTCTAGTGCCATAACACTATATATCACTTTATTAATCACAAGATACATATGATATGAAAACTATTTATTTATTAATAGATAAATGACACTTTTCTATAAAAGAATACCTTCTAAATCAAGGTACATGCAGTATCTGCCCTTCGGTTTAAATAAAACAACGTGGACATTTTCTCCAGTTTTAAAATTTATACAAATCTATCTTAAAATATAAAAATGTATTATACTTAAAGTCAAATTTAAATATATCATTGATAAAATAATGAGAAAAGATGATTATTGATTTAAATTAAATAACATAAGAAATTTTAAATATTTTATTATCAAATATATGTTTTGATTAAGTTTAAATAACTAAAAAATATTACACTTACATCAAAATAATTTAACTTTTTTATTGGTAATATTTTAACCATTTGAATTTAATTACTGCATATTTTTAAGTATTAAATACTTAAAATATTTCATAATGTTAGATTTGAACTCTATAATCATATTTTCTCACTATTTTGTAATAAAAAATTTAAATTTAAGTTTTAGCATATTATTTTTTTATATTTTAACAAAGGGGTATATGTATTTTTAAAATTAGAGGAAAGGTTAACTTAATTTATTGAAATTGAGAATATATCAAAGTATTTTTTTTCCTTAATATGAAATATCGTTATATCATTATGGAATTTGGGTGCTTCATTCAAAAATAGATGGAAGATATGAATTTCAGAGAGATAAATACGAAACCTTCTTTATATTAAAGTGATGAAATTCAATAAAAATATTAATAAATTTTAAAATAAAAATTCATATTCTATCTTTTTTATAAATTAAAAGAAATTGTCAAGGTGCAAAGGTAAAAATTAGTTCACTCATGTGATATATGACTAATGGCAAAGACATGACCATATTTTTAGTGGAAATAGATGTGTTTTAATATTTCACTAAAAGGTAAAATTCAAAAATTAGGGTATATTTTGAATGAAACATATAATCCTACAAATAATTTTAAAAAATTTAATGGAAACATATTTTCGTATTGAAATATATGTAATTCTGTTACTATTTATGATTTTACTAAAATTTTTTCTTTTTTCACATCATAAATTCGATTTAAGATTTATATGCGATTAATAATTTAATTATTTTTATTTTTAAAAAAAGGAGGAGTTCAAATTCATCCCCACTAGTGCGGTGAATTAAATTAAAATTCATATATCTGAAAGATTGATACAATGTAATTGTAAATAATTTGACCTGACAAAGTCTTCAAAAATAGTGTCCTTGGCCAACCGCTAAAATGATATAATTATTTAGGGAACATAGCTTTAAGGAAGTGGGCCTAGAGATGGGTTCACGTTGGCGGCTGCGGGTAAGGGGTCCATCGGAGTAGATAACACACAATTAGAAAACCAGCCGGATTGCAGCTGGACGATATGGTCCACGTGTTACACAACAGTTACCAATGATTTCATCACAGCCACTTATAGCCGAGTCCTTACGCTTGCCACGTGTTCACTCTGCGTTTTCCCATCAAACCCGCGCTGTCATCCCATCATGTGCCCCTCCCTCCCATTCCCCTAGTCTTTTCGCGTCGAAAAGCCGTTAATCCCGCCATCTCCCTTACGTTTCAACTGTAAAATATCCAAATAATAATTACTTTGAAAATCAACAAAAACAATTAATAAATTACTAAATAAGGGTCTAAGTTTTTAAATGATATTACAAAGATATTCCCTTTACTTTTAGAATTGAAAATCTCCTCTTCAATGCACATCCCTTCGTCAATAATACACAATCATATAATCATCATTTCTCCAAAGATCTTTCTATACAGCCATTTACTATAAAATGTTTGAAAAGGAAAATTTGATAAAAAGAAGAGGATTTTAACTTTTGTTCTTGTATTTATTAATTAATAAATATACAATAGAGCAATATCTTATTAGTTAAATTTGATAAGTTTGATCTAAATTAAATTGTTTAAAATGATCTAAAAAATAAATTATTAAATCTCTTAATTAATTTGATTAATAAAATTTATTGTCTTCAATCAAGTTAGAATTATATTCTTAGCGCCATATGAAAGAGTTCGATTCATAAATATCACTATAAGAGGTGGGTGATATATTTTAGTTTTTAAGTGAAACAACATATTTTATTCATAAGCCTTCATTAAAAAAAGGAGAAAATCTAGTGACAAAATTAAAAAAAAAAACCCTTAATTTGATACAAAAGAATTGCAAGTATAAGGTTAATATTTTTTTTTTGACAGATATACAACATCATGGAACTTTCTTAAAATTGAATTCTTGCATTTAAATTGTTTTTTTTTCTTGCTAAGCAAGTAATTTTTGTTGATCATCTTGTTGATATAATTTTACCCATGACTGAGAGGCAGATGGTTTTAATTTAATATAAATTAATCTAAAAAAATGAATAATAGTGGGAGAGAGGTCGCGTTCCTCGTTTGCTTCAACATTCCAACTCTCTGCAACTCCGACACATGCATTTATCTTGAATTTCTAAATTCATCTCACTTCCAATTCCCGTTTTGTCCTTCATATTTTGCCCAAATCCCAGTACCTACGACGAGCTCTCTTCTTCAATCAGTTTCTTCTTTCGTCTTCTTCCTCCCTCCACATTTGTATATATACACGCAGAACCAAACAGAGCTGATTGACCCATATCTCTTTATCTGTACATAGCAGCACAGAGCCTTAAAAAAGCTTTGGTTTTCCTCTTCGGAGAGTACCAAAGGTAAAACCCCATTTACTATCTCCTTTTTCCTTTTATCGTTGTTGCTGGTTCTGCTTCCGATTTAATCTCTTCGAAGTTATCATTTGAATATGTAGTAACATGGTAAATCCTGTTTGTGGTTTTCTATCATTTGTTGAAGATGTTTCTGATTTAATAAAAGTCAAATGAGTTTGCGTGCTGCATTTGGGTGTTCTTAATTTGGTCAAATGGTGAAATTTGAGATACCTTTAAGTAATGGCTTTGTCTGCTTTTCAATTGTTATGTGTTTTTATTTTATTTAGGAGCATCTGGGTTGAATTAATATCAAGCAAAGAACGGCATATTTTTTGGATACTTTAGCTTTTTATTTCCTGTAATCGTTATTAAAGTTTGATTCATTTCTCTTTTTTTAATTTTTTTTTCCTTTCTATTTCTTTACTGTTTCTGGATGCTGATTTCTTTTTCACCTGGATTACTTTAGTTTTAGAAATCACACTAAGTCAATAATTGGTTGTACCTTGGTAATGAAGAAAAATTTTTGGGAAAGATTTCCATTTTTATAACTTGTAATGAGTATGGGAATTTCCTAATTTTTACTCTTGAGGCTATAATAAATGGAAAACGGATTCTGCATTCTTCTATAGAGTTTGGTTTTTGTTTTCTTTGTTTGAAGAGTTTCAAGTTCTTGATTTTAGGAGACTTGCTGATTGTACTATTCAATGCCTGGAATAGCTATGGATGAAAATGCAAATAGTTCAGCAGATGAACACAGTGGAGGTTGTACACCTCGGAAGGAAAATTTTCAAGGATCTCCGAGAAGTCCACTGAGTCCAAGAAGCATTCAGACTGATTCAATTGATCTTGCTATTGACGGGGTGGTTGATACTTCTATTGAACAATTGTATCACAATGTGTGTGAAATGCAGAGCTCTGATCAGTCACCTTCAAGAGCTAGTTTCTGCACATTTGGTGGAGAGTCCCGAATTGATTCTGAATTACGCCATCTTGTTGGAGATATTGTAGATTTGGAAATCACAAAGCAGGTTCTCACGGAGACAAAAGAGGACTGTAATTCTAGTGGGTCAACTCCTGTGAAAGAAATTGTCTCAAATGGTAAGAAATCTATAAAGAAGGATGGATCATCTAAATCAACCCCCAGAAGTAGAGGTCCGAGGGAGAAGCCGCCAGTTGACAAGAGGAATGAGAAGAGTCCCAGAATACCAAATGCTAGTTACAGTATGAGGAAGCAGAAGAACCTTGGTTTGTTGGGTGTGAAGTTGCAGAATGGGATTGAGGATCGTGTTACTGCCGGATTAGAAAACCCAGACCTTGGACCATTTTTACTTAAGCAGGCAAGAGATATGCTCTCTTCAGGTGAGAATCAACAGAAAGCTCTTGATTTCGCTCTTAGAGCTCTGAAATCATTTGAGATGTGTGCAAAGGGGAAACCCAATTTAGAATTGGTCATGTGTCTGCATGTCTTGGCAACAATATACTGCAATTTAGGACAATACAATGAGGCCATTTCTATTCTGGAGCGGTCCATTGATATTCCTGTTTTAGAGGATGGCCAAGATCATGCATTGGCCAAGTTTGCAGGGTGCATGCAGTTGGGAGATACATATGCAATGATGGGGCAGATTGAGAATTCAATACTGTTCTATTCAGCAGGTCTAGAAATTCAAAGACAAGTCTTGGGAGAAACAGACCCCCGATTTGGTGAGACATGTCGGTATGTGGCAGAAGCCCATGTTCAAGCACTGCAATTTGATGAGGCTGAGAAGCTTTGTCAGATGGCTCTCGATATCCACCGGGGAAATGGGGCTCCGGCTTCCCCTGAAGAAGCTGCAGATAGGAGACTCATGGGACTTATCTGTGACTCGAAAGGTGATTATGAAGCCGCTCTCGAGCATTATGTTCTAGCAAGCATGGCTATGGCAGCAAATGGGCAGGAAGTAGATGTAGCTTCAGTTGATTGCAGCATTGGCGATGCCTATTTGTCATTGGCACGCTATGATGAGGCGGTATTCTCTTATCAGAAAGCACTCACTGTATTCAAGTCGACTAAAGGTGAGAATCACCCCACAGTTGCTTCCGTCTACGTCCGTCTAGCTGACTTGTACAACAAAATAGGCAAGTTTAAGGAATCAAAATCTTACTGTGAAAATGCACTTAGAATCTTTGGCAAGTCGAATCCCGGGACACCCTCTGAGGAGATTGCTAGCGGTTTAATTGATGTTGCTGCTATCTACCAATCAATGAATGATTTGGAGCAGGGAGTGAAGTTACTGAAAAAGGCCTTGAAGATATATGGTCATGCTCCAGGCCAACAAAGTACTGTTGCAGGGATTGAGGCTCAATTGGGAGTCTTGTACTATTTGATAGGGAATTATTCAGACTCATACAAAACTTTCCAGAGTGCAATTGCCAAGTTCCGTGCTAGTGGTGAGAAGAAATCTGCACTGTTTGGAATTGCTCTGAACCAAATGGGTCTGGCCTGTGTGCAGCGTTATGCAATAAATGAGGCAGCAGACTTGTTTGAAGAGGCCCGGAGCATTCTGGAGAAAGAATATGGCCCTTATCACCCTGATACATTAGGGGTCTATAGCAATCTAGCGGGCACTTATGATGCAATGGGCAGGTACCGTAATTCATTATCCTCCAACCCTTTTGAATCCACACTTTCTGTTTCATAAGCAGTGCGTTTTAGTTATTATGTTGTTTGTCACTATGGCTTCTTTTGATTTTTGCTCCGGCCTCAAATTTTGTCCACGTAAATATTATGATGTGTAAGTGTACTAGAATTTCTTAGGATAGAAATGCTAATATTTTTTATCTGCATCGATCTGAACAGAGTGGACGAAGCCATTGAAATTTTAGAATATATTGTTGGCATGAGAGAAGAGAAGCTCGGAACAGCAAATCCGGATGTGGAAGACGAGAAGCGTAGGTTGGCAGAGCTGCTGAAAGAAGCAGGCAGGGCCAGGAACAGGAAATCAAGATTATCACTCGAATCTCTTCTCGATGCTCATGTTCCTCAGATTATCAAAGGCAATGGAATTAAGGTCATATAAATCCTGTGACATATACACAAAAATTAAAATAGATTAGTTGGTTTGCTTTGTTTGATGATTGTTTGCACAATCTGGAGGAGAAAAACAATAAAAACAGTGGCAATAGGTTCCGCTTTTCAATTTTTTTTTTGTCAGACATGTCTAAAGAAGTTACGGTTATTTGTATTTTCAATATAGAATACAGGATGTTCTTTCTTATTCACATTCTTCCTGTCACAGTCCAAATTTATAAGAACTAAGATTTCAATTTTTTTTTTTCATGCCAAACAAATGGAGGATGAAACTTAACTTTCTCTGCTGGTAGTACGCCAAATCAACTTAATGGAAAATTCAATTGCTTCTTGCCATGTTTGAGATGCAACCTCATATTTTGTTAAAAGGTCAATGGTTCTAAGAATATGACAAGCATTGATGTTACACCGTAGTTATCCTAGTCGTAAAGAAAGAAAGTTTTCTTGTTCTGGAATAGAGAGATAGATACATTTTGGCGACACTGGAATCCACATTCTTTGTAGTAAGACATGCTTTCGTTGGTCCCACCAATGTTTATTTATCTCTCTTTTTCTAAACTAAGAGTAATTCACCAGTAAGATAAGAGGACGTCGTGATCAGCGAAAAGATAAAAAATCTTAACACTTTAGTAAAATTGTGGCAATAAACTGACCTATTGATACAGTTTTTGAGCAGCGAATCAATGATTACAGCTTAAGCTAAACATGTGCAGTACAATTTGGGTTGAAATAGCCTGTCTTTTCTCTCTGACTTCATTTTCATTTCGGTTGCTGGCATTGCACTGCAAGATAGGTACAGGACTATGAACTGAATTGTCAGTGTGAATGTAAAATGTTAGCAAGGGGTTGATGTGATTTTGACGGTGGAATTCCCAATCCGGAGTTACGTTTACTTTTCATGCAAGAATACGAATTATGCTATTATAATACTGACTTTAATTATGACAAGATTTCAAGCAAGCATAAAAGTCAAATGTAGCTGATTAACTTAAAAACAAGTAACAGATGTAATATAGTTTATGGGATTGTATGCCATGCGATTTTGGCACACAGCTTCAGCTTCCTTAGCTCACAGATAATATATAATGAATTTTATTTAAATTCATAGATATTTATCAAACAAATCTTAATTAAATTAAATTTATTATTTAATACTTTGAATTTAAATTTAATTATTAAATATTTATTAAATATTAGATTTTTTTAATATCATATTACACCTATTAAAATTTATGATAAATTGCAAAAATATTTTAATATAATATATTTTATTTACTTTATAATATTAGTTTGTATAACATATAAATCTATTTATTCAATGGATCATGAGTCCTTTTGATTATCACATTAGATTTATTTGAATAATATATTTTATAATTAATATATTATTATATGAAAATTAATATTATCATATATATAAGAATATTATGATAGCTTATCTAAGAAAAATAATTTTAAAAATATTTAATTTTATATTAAATTATAAAAGTACTTCAAAATAATTTTTTTATTTTATAATAAAAATTTATACAATATATCAATATCTCATAAAAATATAAATAAATAAATAATTATTTATAAAGTATCCTAATATGACATTTATTAGGAAAAATTAATAATAAAATAACCCACATTTTTATCATTCCCAAAACCAAACATACTAACACAAAATCAGCCTCTTGGATCACACAGTTGGCTTTGCAAGCGCTAAGTAGCTTTTTTCCTGCAATCCCTCGTTTGGATAGACATAAACACCATTTTTGTGTGTAAGTGGAACTTAAAAATAACACCAAGAAAAACCTTAAATTCATTTTTTTACATGAAATACAATTTCAAAAATATTGTATCCATCTGTCAATACTATACAATAATATTTAATATTATCTTAAAAACTTTTTCTCTATCATCTTTAAAATTAAATATAATATCTTAAATGTATATTAAATAGTTCATCACTTCTATCATTATTTAAAAAAAAATATATTGTATCAATCTTTTTCTTCACTTATAAAAATGGATTTGTATATTATATGTGAATATTATAATTATATTTACATCAGTAGTGCTTTGAATATGATTACGCATTTCATATTTTTCACATTTACGTTATTTTAGAGTACTGTACGTTAAAAAAAAGAGAGAAATGTAATAATGTTTTGTATGGGGCTGATATATGATTACAATTATGCTTCCCGTGTATGAAATAAAAATTAAAAGAAAGGGGGAGAAATCCGGCTTGTTTGGGCGGTGCAACTCTGCAGACAAGCAAAGTAACCGACATCCGCATGGCCCGAAAGCTCAGGACTTGCTTGACTGAACTAAGGAGGTTCCTTCTTCTGTCAATTTCCCTTCCAGCCCCGCAAATCGAAGTGAGGAAAAGAAGGACCCGACATCTTTTCAAAACTGGCGTATTGTTCTAAGAGCGGATAATTAGACGGCGACAGATATTAAAACGATTAAAATTAGTATAGGATTGAATTTATATTAATTTTATCCTGAAAATTTATATTAATTTAATTTTTATAAGATATGAAATAAAATTATTGAATTATTATAAAAAGGACCGGCGACAGCGCCTTATTAAAATTTTTTGGGGATTAAATTAGAAATATTTTTAATATGTAAAAAATTTATGATGTTATATAATTTTTAGTATTTAATTTATTACTAAATATTTTAAATATAATTTTTTAATTAATCATTATTAAAAAATTTAAGAGAAAGTAAATAAATTATTTAATTAAAATATATTAGAAATTATCTTCATTGAAAATGAATCTCTTTACTTTACCGATTGTCTTGATCATAAAAATTTTGATTAGTTGAATATAAATCAAATTATCTCATATACATAAAAAGTAATAATATAATAAGTTCATGCAAAAGAAATTTGCTAAGAATGATATTGAGACACACATAAAATTCAAAAATTGACCGTAAAGAAAAAGAATGAAAATATTTAATACAAATTAAAAATATGTAATAAAAATTAAAATAATAAATAATTTTAAAAAATTTAAATCATGATTTAAAAGAGTTGAGATGCATTACTCTATGTCTATGTCCATGGAGGTGGAAGTTGAAACTATTCATTGTTATCTTATTTTTATGCAAGAAATTTATAAAAGTTATAAATATTTTAAATTTAACTTGTCAAAGATGTAAACTTAAGTTAAAAAGGTTAACATGCATATTATTTTTCAACTAGTTAATTTGAGTAGAGTAACAAAATTATTTATCTATATGTTATTTAACATTATTTTTTTCTTTTTGTGTGTGCTCTAAATAAGTTTTTGAAATAGTATTTTGAGTTTCAACTTATTAAAATTATTTTATATTCTTTGAATTATGTCCTGTTGAGTTAATAAAATATTATAATTATGTGCTCCAAACTTCACAAATTCTAAATATATAAAAATGAAAATACTTTGAGGGTCAAATAACATATAATTTTTTTTTACACATAATTACACTAGGGGCAATAGCCTACACAAAGCTCCACCATAGAAGAAACTAAAATTTGATATAAAGTTAATCTTATATTTATAAGGATTAAATTAATATAAATTTTTAGTAAGAGATAAAATTGATATAAATTTAATTTTATAGGGATCAAAATAAAAATAAGGTTTTAGCCAATATTAGATTTCCATCTCAAAAGTAGGGGGCTTAAGCAAGTTAAATTGAATTAAATTTTATAAGGTTCCATTTAATAAATATAAAAAGTTAGAGATTTAATTTTAAATTATATTTTGAATATATATATAGCATTTTTTATTTAAAATAAGCCAAAATTGTATGAAAATATTTGGCTTAATATAGCCTAAGTCTGTTGTATGTTTATTTGTCGTAGACTTATTTCGTAAAGAAAATTATCAAGGTCCGGCCAAACCACTGGCATATAGACCTAGAAACTGTTGGTATATATTTTCTAAAAATACTATTAACAATTGTTATACTGTAAAATAATGTAAATACTAATAAAAATTATAAATTGAACACTCACATAAATCTAATCTTGTAATATGTAGGAAGAAATTTTTTTAAAAAAGTACTAACTATTAGTGTTTTTCTGTATACATTTTAAAATGTGTATAATTTTTCTTCTAAATACATATTATATATTGTATGATTTTATGTATAAAAATATACCAGCCAACTTTATAAGGTAATAAACTTAGGTTTTAATTAATATAACTTAACCTATATTATAAAATGGATCAAAATTAAGTTCAAGTCAATAAGCCAATTCTGTATTATAAATAGATTAGGCTTAATTTAAGAGGCCACGCTCCTACTCATGCCAATAATTATAGGACATTAGAAGGGTAAACTCATATAAACCCCGATGGTTTTATATTTTAGAGAAAATTATATCTTAAAAAATAATTTCAAGATTGAAATATTATTAAAATATGTTAATAACACATAATAATAATTTTATGAAAACATCATGATAACTCACTATTTATAAAAATAAATAAATAAATGAAGTCATGATATGCATGTAGACAGAATATGACGTTTAGACCTTTAAGCTGAGAAAATAAAATAAGATATACTTACAATGAGGTGATGTTTTCTAGCAAGGTGTTTTTCATCCAGTAAATATATGTGAAAATACGATGAATATAGATCTTACAAGATTATTGCAAGAGAGATGTTACAATTTGCATATTTTTTACTTTCTCTGTTCGCTTTTGAATATGCTTAGGTGGCATGATTTAACCATAAAAAAATAATAATAAAATATGAGATATAAGATGTAAACTTCTCATTTATGGGTCCATTTGATGTCACTTCGCATGAAGCCGTGGAACTATAGCAAAGATCTTGGATTCATTGAATTTAATTTGTTTACATAATCTCTTTGCTTTTACTCAAAAATTGTTCTTAGATTAAGGAAAATGAAGAATAATGTGGTAGGTATTGTGAATAAAAAATATTTTATTTAATTATAAAATAATTATAAAAATAAAATTAAAAATAAATTAAAAAAATATTTAAAAACATTTCCATTTTAAACTACACATTTAAAATTACAATTGTGAAAAATTGATTATAAGAATACTTATACAAATATTTTTAAAAATACAAAAATTAAAAATTACTTGCAAAAAAAAAAATAACAAATCAATTTGTAACTCAACCGTAGCTTGGTTTTACCTATCACTATAAATTTTTGGATAAACTTGTATGATTGGAAAGTAGGGGCAAATCTACCCTATACACTACGAGGGCAATTTCTTGACTAAAAGAATAAAATTTTATATGAATATTTTATAAATATTTATTTACATGGATGTTTATAAAATAACTTTAATTTATCTATTAATTATTATAATTAATATTTACCTGATCTTTGATTATATCAATTAGTAATAAGTACCAATTAGTGATATTGATTAATTAGTGCTTTGAGACTATATATATAAATATTATATGAAAGATTCTACATATTTAAAAATAAGAGAAATTCCTCCTCTAGTACTATCCTTTTCTTCTATTTTCCACTATTCTATTTTTATTTTCATTACACATTATTAGCACGAAACTCTTTGAGTTTGAGTTTATGGAATCTTCAATTATTTCTAAATTTATATATCCTTTAATTTCTTGCTTATTTGTTCCATAACAAACTATTCTTTAGGAGTAATCCCATTACTTTTAGATAATACTTGGTATTATTGCATAATTCTGAAATGTTTTACATCATAACACTATCTATACCATGGTTGTACCTTCTAGCTTTGCTATATTCATGAATATTTTTGCATGGTTATGAAGTGTAGTATATGCCAACTTTGTTTATACTATACGTATACACATTGGAGTTTTGAATCTCATGGATAAGTTTAACTTTAATTACCACAAGATTTATGATTAGATGTTACTTAAATGATATATTTATGCCTAGTATTGTTTGTGCGCATAGTTAATTCCTTTTCTTCCCTAAATTTGTCAATTTTCAAAATTTATTTTATGATTATTATCATTCTAAAGTTTTGTGAGCACTTTGATCTAGTTTAATATATGAAATCAAAAAGTTGTAACAAATCAATCAATTGAAGAATTTTTTCTCAATGGTGATTTAATCTGCATCATCAAATATGTCTTTGAATGAAAAAATCATATATCAAAACAAAACTAGTTGATTTACCCTCACTAAAATGTTATCAAATTTGAACAAAGATGAACATCAATTACAAATTGCTTCCTTAAAAGAAGACTGCTAGTCATGAACTTCCTTATTCGCAATGTAACCACCTTATCCACCATTCTTGTGTGTTTTAAAGGGTTGGCACTATGCTTGCAAGTGCTTGATAAGATAATGAAGGTCATGTGTATAGGACTGAAGAACATTTTTATTATCTTAGGTAAGAATTACTTATCATAAAAGTAGTGATTTTCTTTTATCATCATCTCTACAAAAAATTGAAATAAAGTATTTTAAAAGCTAAAAAAAATTCTCTCTTTTGAATTAGTTTAAAAAGAAAGATGAATAGAATTGATGAAATAAAATTTCATCTATTATTCTTGTTTCTTTCTTCTTTGGCAATTGCATAATATATTTTTCTCTTTCTTTCATTATTATGAAATTACTTCTTCATTTTTTTCTTATTATGACTAAATATAATAATGAGTTTCTAATGAAAAATATGAAACTTATTCAATAAGTCTCATTGCATTCCTTAATAATTGATTTTTTTTCATGAAAAATTTGAAATTGTGTAATTAGTTTTATTATGTTCCCTAAAATGATTAATTTTATGCCTTTTGGTGGCTAAACAAAATTTTAAATTTTTAATGAAAAAGCATGAAACCTGTCCTACTAATTTTACTACATTCCTAGAAGTGAATGTCTTAATGATTAAAAGATTTAGATGTGGATAAGGCTACGATTATAACTGTGTATATGGAAAAGATTAAATTAATTTATGCAATCGTGATAGTTATAAGAATAATACAAATAGCATAAGATTAGTTTTTACTACTAAAAGTAGGAGAATATACTGAGAAAAAAAAACTATATAATAAGAACTTAGAAGTTTCTGAAAGTATATATTATTAATGTGATGTGAAAGATTATTAAAAGTGCTAAAAGTATATATTTCCAAGGTGGTATGAAAGACATTGTTTACATACTTGTTGTGCATCTAAACATCTTGTGATATTTTACTAAGCCCCACTTAAAAAAAATGAAGCCAATTTTATTAATAAGAATGATACTTTCAACCATAATTCTTAATATAGCACATTTCAATGTGGTAATTTCTTTGTACAACCTAAAGAAATAATTGATAATTTGATTGGTAATGATAGTAGCTAATTTCATTTTTTAATTAATATTGAATATTTATCTTTTATGGATAATGCAACAATGCATACTATTCTTAAGAATTAAAAATTATTTTTTCAATTAATGATTGATAAAAACTATGTCAATATGATATTTACTAATACAAAGTTGATTAAAAACTTGTGAAGAGCTAATATAAGATTACCAAGAGATATACAATGCTTATAGATATATTATTATTAATTAAGTCTCCAAAGTATTTACTAAGTTTTAGAAATATATGATGAAATAGATACTATATTGAGACATAACATATTAAATATCTTTAGTTGTCTTAAGTGAAAAAAATTGTTAAAAATATTACTATCATTTTCTTTTGATGTATTGTAGTATACATATATAAAACTAATTAAAAGAAATATGAACTAAAAGTTCACTAACCAAAATATTTTTATCATATAGTATGATTAGATGGCCCATTCTAGATCAATAATGATGTAAGTAATCGTCTACAATTCATAAGACTATTCATTAATTAAAGAATCAGAAGATTCTTTAATTTGATGAATTTTCATGTGCTACTCATTTTCAAGATAATTTAATTATAAGGTAAAGCTATTGCTAACAAAAGTTGCAACAAAGATTCCTAATATTTTTGGATTAAATATAAATTGACATATGTGGACTATTTGCATATTTTATATTCTTAGTGTCATATGAATTTATTATCAATTCACAATCTAGTATTTGTAAGATTACTTGCTTAAATAATTTGATTTTAAGCACAATTTCTTAATCAAGCAATTGAGACAATATATCTTGATAATGTTTATAGATTTTTATCCAAAGCCTTTAAAGATTATCATGTTTTAATAGGAATAATTGTTGAACATCTTGAAGTATGTCAAAAGTGATTTACCTAGAATAATTTTAATATCTCAAGTTATTAGTTATATTATTGTTCAAGAGAACAAGATTCTTTTTATCATTTTGAGGGACATGCAACTTTATATGCTATAATACTTATACTAATCAAGCCAAAAATTTATAATTCTTCTTTATAATTAGCTTTGGTCAAGAGTTAAAAAGTTTTACAAATAGAAAATTTACTAATGTGCAATATATATTTTACTCCATCACAATGCACATAAATAATCTTGAAAAATGATAGAGAATATAAGTTTATATATGAAACTATATTCTCAAAATTAGAGGGAGAAAACAAACAATTATAGTAATGATATAGCATAAAATAATCTTGATTTTTATACAAAGCAATATGAACTAGAAATTTATAAGATGATTAATTTATAGAGTATAAAAAATAGTTAAATATATTACTAACTAAATGAGAATAAATAGATATTATACATCACATGTAAATGCTTTTATTTAGATTAATGTCTAAGTATGATAATTTATTTTTCAATAAAAATTAATTTTTAAACATATGTAAAGCATGATAAATTTATTAGTTCCAAACATAAATATCCTTAAAATAAGGAATAAGTAAATAACTAAATAATTTCATTAAGGAATCAAATACTCTCAAAGAGACATAATGACAAACTTCTTGAAGTTCTTTAGGTATTTGAAATTTATGAAAAAAAGGGATATCGATTGATTATATTTCCAATGAGAAAGATGGAATCAGAAAGGAAATAATTATTAATAACATTTATTCTTATATGCAATATAGTGCTCAAAATTATGAGAAATAGTAATTAAGTGAGGATCTTAAATTTGTACAATAATGATTATTAGTCATAAGGAAAAAAAGATGCAATTTAAATAGAAATATAAAATTTAAATTTACTTCTAAAGTAAACAAGGCATTCAAAGGATATTAATCCAATAAAACACCTTGAAGGTATACAGTTAATGAGGTATAAATGTATAATTATGTCAAGAAAATAAGTTAATTGAAATTGCAAAAAAGAAAGTATGATATGTAACACAAAAGTTTTTACAAAGATTGTTATTAGTTATGAGAAACATTTATTTTTATCGATGGATACAATTTTTCTAGGCAATATATCAAATCTTGATAAACATTTAATGGATTTAATTATATTCCATTTCACATGTAATAATTGATAATGATATTATAATCTATGAAGGATTTTAAATGTTTGAAGCATGCAATTTGAATATTTAAGAAATATATTCAATTCAATTGCAAAATTTTTTATATGAATTCAAGAAAAATGTGTTACAATCATCTTAATAAATATTTTGTTTTGTTTTGTTATTTGAATGTGAATTGTTACATATGTTAGTAATTTGAATATGATTAGAACTTATGAAGAGTCTCTAAATGTGGCAAAGTATTTAAAAAAAGAGTTTGAGATGAAAATTTTTGAAAAAATGAGTTTTATCTTAGCCTATAAATCAAGACATTAAATGATAAAATATTTGTTTATTAATCAAAATAGAAAGATCCTTTTACATGGGTAAATTACATCTATTAAATATCCTAATGATTATTCAATTACTTAGTACTAATAAGGATAAACTTCAAATTACAACGAATAATAAAAAGTTTTCATGGATCTTGAAATAACATATATTAGTGCAATTAATGCATTTATATATTTTGCTAATCACATATATTTTAATATAAATTTTTTGCAAAGTTTATTAGTAAAATATGGTTCTTTTCCAACTAGAAGATATGGAAATAAAACTAAATATGTATTTTAGGTATCTTTGTACAACAATGATATGAGATTATTTTATTTATATAAATTAAGAGTCAAAATTATTTAATTATGCAAATGCAGGATATTTACTCCATATAAAGTTTGATCTCATATTATTATTTATGATAATACATCTATATCATACTTATTGGTAAGATAACTATTGTAGTTTCTCTCACATATATATAAGAAGTGAAGAGTCAATTCCTTTGAAATTTAAGGAAGAAATTTCAACAAATCCATATGAGGGTAATATTATATGCAAAAATTCAACTGGAAGGATAATGCATTAAAAGAGATAATCTTTTTTTGTGCTTACAAAAGGATTATGATAATTGATTATAACAACAAGTTTATTCAAGTGATCCTTAATTGAATTTCCAGCAAAGACATTGAGTCAAATTTTCAATGATATTCTCAACAAGGGAAGTTAAGTTCATTTATACTCTTTTTCTCTTTGACTATGGCTTTTGTTTTATTGGAAAGATAAACTATTCACTAAAAGAATTATATACTTTTTTTCTTTATTGAAAATTTTCCCCAATAAAATTTTTTCCAGTAAAAATTTTAACAAGGCATATTCTTTATAAAATAAATATTCAAGGGGGAGTGTTATAAATATTTCTTTACGTGGATGTTTAGAAAATATCTTTAATTTATCTATTAGTTATTGTATTTGAGATTTACCTAATCTTTAATTGTAATCAATTTTAATAAACACCAATTAACGATACTTATCAATTGGTGTATCAATTAGTAATATTGATCAATTAGTGCCTTAGGACTATACATATAGTTGTTATATGAAAGATTCTATACATTTAGAAATAAGAGAAACTTTTCCTTTTATTCTATTTTCTTCTTTTATTTTTTGTTATTTTACTTTTATTGTCATTATAAAATATATATTAATTATAATTGTTGCTCTCATAAATTTTTTTATCAGATACAAGAAAATTTTATTTTAAACAAAAATAAAAATATGAAATTTGATTTATTAAATATACCAACATAAATAAATGAGAGAGTAAACATTAAACTATTATGTTAATCTATTTTAATATTTAATTTTTTATAATGACATATATATATATACACACACACACACACACCTCACAAATTAACATTTTTTGGATTTGCCACTAATTTTGGGTGGTTGCTTCGATGCCTCTTATAAGATTGTGGCATAAGAAATTCTATGCTATTGTTATGAAAAATTAACATTAATGAATGGATGGAATTAACCTTTTTTATTTTTTTAATGAATACAAAAAACTTAAATTAAATTGAGATACACAAATTTTAACACAAAGTCCCCTAAATTAAAGAGAAAAAAATCACAAGACCTTAATTCAATATAAAATTTTTCATTATAATAAAAAAAGGATTATAATTTATTTTTTCTAATTCTAATTAGGGGCTATCCATAATATCTCATCCAAATAGGATGAAAGGCTCACTCAAGATTGAAAGATTGAGTAAATTATCAAGTTTCCTCATATGTAGTGGTTCTCCCTCTCTTTTTATTGGCTTGCTTACTTGTTGATTACACATCTCAAGACCTCTATTTATAGATCTCATGGAGAATTTTTAGGAAACTCTCTCATTAATCTTCTGCATGTTTAACAAGAAAATGAGTAAGAATAGAAATAAAAGAAAGAAAAGAAAGTAGAAAATGCACTTTTCTATTACTTGGTATAAGAACAAAAATAAAAATAAGCACTAAAAGACAATGTGTGACTCGTGAGATAATTTTCTTGGCACGATAAAGCAAAAAAGGAATAGAAATTAATAGTCTTCCAAAATTGACTCCTTTCATTGTCTCTTTTCTAAGATTAAACATAAGCAAAGAACTTTACTATTTTTCTATATGAAAGGCGCACAATTGAAGATGACATATAATTTTTGTTCTCATTTTATAAAAAAATAATAATAGTTAATAATTTCATTAAAATTTAAATATATTAGAGAAATAATTATTTAGACAAATAAAAAAATTATTAATGTGGTAAAGTTCACAATCTTAAAATAATTAACTAACAATTTAAAAAATAATTTAATTAAAGTTATTAATAAATTCATTTAACTATAGATAGATACAAAAGTTGCATGAATAATAACTTATTCTTTTATGACTTTATAAAAGATAATCTCAAATAATTTATATTTTTTTTGTAATAGTAAGAGTGATAATCTACTTAATGCATCATAAACAATTAAAATTTGTCTATTTTATTTCCATACCATAAATTATAGCTAATTAGAAAAAAATTATTTATTAAAATTTAAAATCCTATATAGAAAATAAGTAGATTCTGCAAAAATCTCTTGAGTGATAAATCAAATTACACCATATATGCATAAGAACATAGGTCGAACAATTAAAATAAGCCTATATGTTAATGATATTGGTCAATGAATAAAAAGTCAACATGTGTCATAGTATGTCACCCCGACTAATAAAAATTACCTTTTTAATAAATTTAAAAGTAATAAATATTAAAAATTAAGATGCTTAACTCTAAGCACCTCTTGACAACTCTATAAATAAAAAGCTCATTTGTACTATTCAAATTCATAAGTCATCAAAAAGAAAGTGTGAAGCTCTCCTAAAATTTTATTGACAAAGATCTAACATTCGAAATCTCTCACCTAAATCAAGAATGTTCATTTCGAGTTAAAGATTTCAATCACAACATTCAAGTTTCTAAATCTTCTTAAGCTCAAAGCCTTCATGAAGATTCAATTTTTGAGTTGAGGTCAAACTTCTTTAAGCTTTTGTTTAAAGCCAGAACTCAACTGCTGAGCCAAGATCAAGCTTTATCAAGCTCTCCATTGAAGTCAAATGTTCAATCTTTGAGTTAAGACTAAACTTCTTCAAACCTTTATTTAAGGTCAAACTTAACCATTTAATCTAAGATCAAGCTTCCTTAAAGCATTCAATCAATTCAAAGCATCAACTATTTAATTTGAGATCAAACTCCTCAAAGCTAATGATTGAAATTCATTGAAAAAAAGAATAAATGAGTTATTTTATTTTTTTAAGAATAAAAAATTAGTGATTATAATCCACATTCTTTAAGAAATTAATAAAATAATTTATTCTACATAAATTTTTATTATCAAGGAATTTTGTATGTATAAATTTATAACATGTCCAATGGGACAATCTCTACCTCTTATCTATTATTTTCAAAAAAAAAAAAATTCATCTAAACAAGTTCAAATAGCACCAAAGAATTAAGTCTTTAGTAAACTGATGTTCAAATTTAAGGGCAAATTGTGTAACCAACTTAATAAGTTCTGACTCTCAAGGCCTTATGACTTAAAATAAAATAAGAGATCTTGTAGATCTATATGTTTAAAAATTATAATACCAAATTAGATCTATATGTTTAAAAAGAAGAGATCTTGCTCTTGTTTTCATAAGTTCATCATTACAAAGATCACCTTTGCCTATACATGTAGTAAAGGCAAGGTCAAATGTAGTTAACACTCTCAATGATATCTTAGCTTAACCTACTATACCTAAAAGTTTTGAATCAACAACAAAAACTATAATTGTTGGAGAAGCTAGCAAGATTAATATTATCCATTTTGTTTCAAAGACTCTAATGTTCAAATTAAAGGGAAATGTTTCAAAAGATTGCTCTCCTAACTCTTCTAGATCCTTATGTTTAACTATAATATCTATTATGATAACAATGCAACTTCTCTAGAGGAGCAAGTTTTAACTATTGCAAAGACACTTGAAGCATTAGGTGAAGTGCATTCAAGAAAAAGAAACTTTGAAAAATAAATAAATCTTTAACTTGCAAGAAGTTAATGAATCTTTCAAATTGCATGATCATTTAAATGATGCATCTGAAGATAAGTCATGTAAAGAAGATGAAGATAAAGTTGGAAAGGAACAGAATGGACCTAAGAATGAGCATTCTTATCCAGATAGTGTTATTCCTGCTCGCCTAATTGAAAAAATTCATTAAAGTAATTAAAGAATAAGCAGAAGGGGGCATGTAATCTTCCTTTTCCTATGTTAAGCCATACAATCAAAGGATTTATCTTATAAAAATGCCTTTTAATTATCAATTGCTTAGGTTTTAATAGTTTAATGGTATAGGAAATCTTAGAAAGCACATTGCTCACTTCATTGAAACTTGTAACAATGTTAGAACTAATGAAGACCTCATGGTTAAATAATTTATGCATTCTTATAATGGAAGTGCTTTCGATTAGGTACACAAACTTGGTGCTTGGATCAATTAATAGTTGGAAGCAACTTGAATGTGAGTTCTTAAATTGATTCTATAACACTTATCACACTGCCAACATGCTTGAGTTTACAAAGACTCCTCAATCAAAAGATGAACTAGTAATCAACTATATTTAATAATGGAGAAATTTAAGTATTAATTGTAAATATTAACTTTTAAAATATTATGTTATTAAAATATGCATATAAAGGATGAATTAAAGCCTAAGCTATATTTTTTAAGCTATTAAGCCTCAAACATTTAAAAAGTTGGTAACAAAAGTGCATAATATAGAGCTTAACATCATTGCCAATGCTAATCAAAGGTCATCAATCCTAAAGAAAGTGGAATAATAGCATGAATTTCACATGAGTCAAAAGCTATCATCTTTGAAGTATGAAACCAAGTGATCAATGGTTATGTTTGCTTCACCAATTAAGCTAATTATCAAGTCAAATTGAAAAAATGACAAAGTCATTAGTGCTTTAGGAAAAAGAAAGAAGGTCACATTGAAAAAGGCTAAACAATAAATATTCATTTCTAAATTCTGACATTTCTTTAATGCTATAATATTTACTAGAAGTTAACTTAATTGAGTTACCAAAGATGAAATGACCTAATAAAGCAACCATAATAGATGATCCAAACTTTTGCAAGGACCATCAACTAATTAGTTATCTAATTGAAAAGTGCTTCATATTGAAAAACAAAATCATGGACTTAGCTAAAGAAAGGAAAATTACATTTAATGAAGATAATGCAACTTATAATATGACCACGATAAGTCCATTTACACCAAACATTGACCATCCTCCTTAAATGATCAAATTTGATACCTTTAAGTCGAAATGCTTAGAAAATATATTAAACTTCTAAAAATTGCTATAACCTCTCATGTCATTACGAGTAAGTATAATGACAAATTAAAATCTATCTTAAATGATGAAAAAGGATTGACTTCAACCATAAGTAAGGAAAATAAGAAAAAAAAAGTCTACTAACATATTCCAAAACAAGTTTAAGAAAGCAAATTATAAAGATTAAAATGAAACTACTAAAAGTGAAGAGATTATCTTTATTCACCATGTTACTTCAATGAATTAAAATCTATAAAAGTTTAAATATCCTCTAGATTGCATAGGACTGACTATATGTTACTCCTAAGTTGCATAAGTTGAAACTACAATGATAAATCAAGTCAAATTCTAACATATTCCTGATCACATAAAGGTAAACTGAATGTTACCTCTAGTTTGCATAAGTTAAAAATATAAAGATAAATTAATAAAAATTTTAAAACCCTCATCATCACATAAGGATAAACTGTATGATACTCCTAACTTGTAAGAGTATAAACTATGCACAACTTCCAAAAAAAATTCTAATGTAATACTTCTTACCCATATAAGTATAAATTATAAATAACTAAATCAAAATCAAAGCATATGTATTATTCCCGATCCACATTAGGATAAATTGCAAATGGCTAAATGAAATCAGAAATTGAATTATATCTAACTTGATTCCTTATTGGGTATATAGGTAACTTAGTAAATTGCTAAGTGCATTCATAAAAATAAATAAACAAGAATCTCATTGCATAATGACAATTGAGTATAAACAAGATCTTATATTCAAAGTTTAATATGTTCATAAGTTTGATGAGTTATATATTTTCTTTTCGATTATGAGATTCAACACTCCGGCTTGTTGTGAAGTATTTCTCATGTCTCAAAATATTGATGCATGTTTAAATATCAAAATTTACTATTTATGACATTAACAAAAAGACTTTCACTCATACTCAATAAAGAATATCAATCTTTTGCCAAAGGACATGTCTTGCAACAAATTTGATAATGTGTGAAATATGCAAGAAAGACGTGTGGATTTATGTGTCACCAAAAATGGAAATTTCAAATTGAAAGAAGGCCATCAAATGTGGAGCTTTCTTGGCATATAGTTAAACATGTATAAAGGTGAGGTCATGAATGTCTTTAGATGCAAACTCCTAAATGCCTTTAGATGCAATATTTTTAGCATTTTTAAAAGTAAGATCATAAATACCTTCAAATGCGAAGTATTTTGGATGTCACCAAAGGTAAGATCAAGAATGTCATCAAATGCAAAGTGTTGAATGTCACCAAAAGGCAAGATCACGAACATTTTCTAGATGTGAAGTGTTAAAAGTCTCCTGAAGGCAAGATCATAAATGTCTTCAAAATGCTAAGTGTTGAATGTTTTCAAAGGTGAGGTCTTTAACTATTTACAACATATGGATGAATATCATTAGACATGAGGTTTTTCATGATATATGGATGAACTTTTTCTCACACTAAGTATAAAATACATAAGTCTTGGTAAGAGTATGATCCCTGAATTAATCAAACACCATCAGAAGTTAGGTTTTTGTTTTAAATGGCATTCATGTCACCAAGGTAGTATAGAATTTTTCTAAATGGACACAATTTTGAAGTCAATCTCGAAAAAGCATACCATAAATAGAAGGATTCACACCATAAGCACTTTGTAGCTTAATAGCAAAAAAGGATGATTTCATCATAAAAAGCATACCATAGATAAAAAGGCTTGCATCGTGAGCGCTTTGTAATAGAAAAATTAACTTCATGATAAAAAGCATACCATAGACAAAAGGGCTAACGTCGCAAGTGATTTATAGGCTTAGTAGTAGAAAAGATAGGCTTAATATTTGTTGCATTGCCATAGATAGAAGGGCTCATATCATGAGCACTTTATAGCTCAGTAATAGTAAGAATGACTTCATCATAGAAAGTACCAAAATAGGACTCTAGAACTTGCATAAAGACTCATGTGACCTTTAAAGTGGTTAATTTGGTTGAAAAACTGAATAAGTGTCATTTTGAGAGAAAGATTATAAACTTCTCCAATTGTAAATGAATTTAAAATGTCACTTTTCATGAAGCTATAAAATCCACAAAATTTATGATTCATAATATTAACCCACAAAAAAATAAAAAATAATCTATGATTCATATGCAATCAATCAATCATTTATACATTAGTAGTGCCTTGATATGTGAATGTGACATCAACATTTTTTCTCATGTATCTTTCATGGTAAGGCATCGTTATACTATACACACATCCTTATAAGTCAAGTACAAGCTTCTATGATTGAAAATGGCAGATCGGACACCGACTAGTCAAGAAAGCAATCTCAATGTTTTTAAATGATCATTTCAAGGCTTATCATGAAAAAATTTATAATATATCATTGATATAGTGATGTACTAATATATTATTAGATTTATTCTTATCCTTTAACATGTTAGGGAAATTATGAACTTAATATACAATTAAATTAGATAGTGTATCGTGCAACATAAACTCTCTTACTATTTTAATATCATCTTATAGTGCATAAAGAAATTCTTAGTACACATTATGGGTTTGATGAAGCTTACACTTAATTGACATGCACTCCATCCTTTTTTTTTGGTATATCATTAATGTAAATATATAAAAATTAAGGAGGGCAATGCAAAATCTCAATTTAAAAAAATTGCAATTTATTAATTTAGCCTTTATTAAAAATTAATTAATAAATACAATTATTTAATATTCATTAACATAATTGAAAATTTTGAAAAAAGAATAATAAATGCATTTTTTGTTTCTAAAATGATACATAAATGGGGAAAATTTTATCTAAAATAACATAAACAAAAGAAACGATGGAGTAAAATCTTAACCAATAACATTTAATGCAATTACATGTTCCCATTAATAATTGGCTTCGCATTCCATGACATTATTAACTGATTAACATGTGACAATGCCTAATTTGGACAATCAGCCCACGACCAGTCAGCTTGATATATTTCCATATGGACATAACTCATTTAACAAGTGGATCATGTTCAACCAGCTCAATTAAAACTAACTTATCTATTCTACAAAGATCATGCCTAAATCTTGGCCACTTGCAAGAAACTCTTCAACGTGTTTGAGGTCATAATGACAATAATTTCAATCATGATAAGATCGAATCCATCAAAACCTCAACAATAACACATGCACATTGTATCCTATAAAAGACTGACGGTGCGTTGCCTAAGCAAACCCTAACTCCATATTGCTTTATGGATAAGCATTGGAGTGTGCTCGCAGACCACTTTCATCATATATACTTGACATTCTTTTTATCATGCAGGCAGTTAACCGAACCCACTTGGACTTGTTAACAAGGAACTAACAATTTCTGCAAAACGGGTCTAGCGGAAAAGGTACTGTAATACAAAATCAAGAAGTTAGATCCTCCAACGTTTTTAGTATAATTTATGTGAAGAAAAAGGAAAAAAATTCTTTTCAAGTCTCAACATAAAAATTTGAGTTTTTAAGGAAAGCAATCAGTCTTTCACTATGAGGAATTGACACGAAAAGAAATTGATGGAATATTTATCCAGTGGACCAAAAGGCATATTTTCTAAATGTCACAGTAAGTATGCTTAAATCATGAGCCATAACATGAGGTGCTACAAAGGATAGTAATAATTCATGAATTCAATCCTAACTTTGGTCCATAAAGACACTGAAGTAACATAATATCCTAAGTTAAGAGAAGATTGATGGCTATTAGTGAATAAGATTCACATTGAACACAAGTCACTTGGTTTACAACTCCAACTTTATAAGTCAACATAATGCTGTTATAAAATAGTCACTTCTAGTACTGTCAAAATTACATTGAAATATTGAAAAAGGGTCCGATTGTGCAGAAAAAGAATCATCAACATGAAATTACCTATTGTGCAGTCATCAAAATCACGACTTAAGTCGTAAGATAGTACGATCCTACGATCTGTCCTATGTATTATAAGTTTGATTACAAAGAAAACTCGTATCTTCTTAGATCATGGTGGGATTGGGACTTTAGTCGTAAGGTTGTTAAGAACGATCGAACACAACAATCCCACACAAAGCCAAAAAAAATAATTTTGAAATTGCTCAAAATGACTTCGAAGACATCCTTTTTGCTATAGAAGTCACTGCCGAAGCTTAGAGGAGATGCTCCAACTGGAGAAGACGTCGCAGACAAGAGACAACAGCAAAGTTCCACTGACTCGCAGTCGCAGTTGCAGAAGCAGAGAGGTGAGGAAGCAGGGATGCTGAAGCTTGGAGGACCTACTGCTACTAGAGAAGACGCCACAGACAAGAGACGATGACGAAGCTTCACTAACTCACAGTCGCAGTTACAAAAGCAGGGATTGGAGAAGCAAGCACGTTCTTATTTTATTTTTAAGGCTTTATGCTTTATCATTTTCTTTTACTTTCATATATTCATTTAATTTATTTTAATTTTATATATTAATAATAGTATATAATTTTTATTGGTTTCTTGATTTTAACGTTTTGATATATTCATTTGAAAATTTTAAGGTTTTATATTATATATTTGTTTAAAAATTTTACTTGTTGGTTATAAATCTTTTGATTATATATAATTGAGAGGAATATAAAACTAAATAATATTTAGTTGATACTTTCTATACAATAGGGATTTACAGTATATAGACTTATTCTCATAATTATTTTAGGCAGCAAATCTGATCTAATAAAAGAAAATAGATCATACAAAATCTGTACAGAATAAAAAGAATAATAAACAAATCCTATCAAATCCTAATGAATGATTCTCAACATTCCCCTCAAGTTAGTGAATGCATATCTATCATTCCCAACTTGACAGTAAGTTCCTAAAATTTCTTTATAAAAAATCCATTAGTTAGTACATCTACTAATTAATGTCCCTAAGGGATATAAGCTGTGGTGACCACTCCACTGTCTAGTTTTTCTTTAATAAAGTGTCAATCTATCTCTATGAGTTTCATTCTATCATGCTAGACTGGATCATGAGCAATATTAATGGCTAATTTGTTGTCAAAAAATAATTTCATAGCAACTTCATACTGTATTCTAAAATCATCCAATATAATCTTCATCCATAACAACTCACAAATCCTTTGAGTCATGACTTGAAATTCAGCCTTTACACTTAACCGTGTAACCATTCTATTTCTTATTTTTCCATATTACAAGGTTTCAATCCAGAAACATACAATAACTAGATATTGACCTCCTGTTAGTGATTGATCTGGCATGATCAGCATTTGTGTACTTCCCAATGGACAAATCTTCACTCCTTTTAAATAGTACTCTTTTTCCAAGTGTGATTTTAAGATAGTGTAGGATTCTATTCAGAGCCTCCAAGTGTTGCACCCTTAGATAATGCATGAACCGGCTAATAACACTGACAACTTACGTTATATCTAATCTAGTATGTGCCAAATATATCAATTTTCATACTAACTTTTGATATTGAGTTTTATCAACCTTAGGACTTTCTTCATCATTTCCCATTCTATGATTCTGTTCAATTAAGACACTAGTAGTTCTGCACTCTAGCTTTCCAGTCTTTTTAAGAATATCAAGGGTATATTTTCTTTAAGAAATAAAGATATCCTACTTAGAGTAAGCAACTTCAATTCCAAGGAAGTATTTCAATTTTTCAAGATCTTTCATTTCAAATTAGGTTGCTAATTTCTCTTTTAGGAATTGTTTTTCAACTACATCATCGCTCGATATAATTATATCATTCACATACACAAGTAGAATCATGATCTTTCTAACTTATGAGTATTTGAAGAAGAGAGTATGATCAGCTTGACTCTATCTGTATCTCATGGATACCATTGCCTTTGTAAATTTTCCAAACTAAGCATGAAGAGACTGCTTTAATCCATACAGTGGCTTGACTTTATCTGTATCCTATGGATACCATTGCCTTTGTAAATTTTCCAAACCAAGCACGGGGAGATTGCTTTAATCCATATAGTGCCTTTTCCAACCTATACGCTTTATTCTTTCCAGTAGTGCAGTCATATCCAGGAGAAATCTCCATGTAGACTTCCTCTTTCAAATCTCCATTAAGAAATGCATTTTTAATATCAAACTAATGTAGTTCCCACCTTTAGTGAGTAGCAAGAGAAATTAATATTCTGATGGTGGTCATTTTTACTACTGAAGCAAATGTTTCTTTATAGTTAATTCCATATGTTTGGGTGTATACTTTTGTAATCAACCTTGTCTTATACCTATCTAGTGTGCCATCAGATTTATATTTTAAGGTATATATCCATCTACATCCCACTGGTCTTTTTATCTCCTAGTCTTTCAACAATCTCTCATGTTCTGTTCTTCTCCAATGCACTCATCTCCTTATTTATGGCTTGAACCTAATTCTTATCTTTTAAGGCTTCCTGTACGAATATTAGAATTTTGATAGACTCAATGGCTGAAATAAAACTTTTATGTTGTGAGGAAAAATGCTTAGAAGAAACAAACTAAGATATAGGATACCTAATATATGACCTTTTTCCTTTTCTTAAAGCAATTAGTAAACAATTTGAGTTAGGTTCCTTATTATTTAGAGAAGTATCTAATTCAGAGGCATGAGTATCTAAAGTTTCATTAATTATCGTGGGTGCAGGCGGTTGGAGTTACTGTTCAATCAATTTAAGTTTTCACTATCTCTGGTATACTAATGTTAGTGGACCAGCTTTGGCCTTTGCTGGTTCAGAAGGTGTTAATTCCTATTCATTAAAAGATAATAAAGGAAATGTATAAGACTCAAGAAAAAGAAACTCATTTTCTAAAATCCTCTCTTTTTGAGGTTGAGAACAACTAGAAAAGGACTCAAATTCATGAAAAGTGACATCCATAGAAACAAAGAAATGATGACTCAAACGATGATAGCATTTGCATCCTTTTTTGTTAGAAGCATACCCTACAAAGACACATTTGACAACACAAGGATCAAGTTTATCATGATGTTACCAATGTATATGAACAAAGGCAACACAACCAAATACACAAAACTGTAGACTTTTCATAATAGGAATAGAAGGAAAGAAAGCTGATATCACCCAAAATATGAGAAGGTGATTTGTTTATTAAATAGGTAACAATTAAGATTGCTTGCCCCTAGTAGGATCTAGGAATAGACTTTTGAAATAATAGAGCTCTAGTGATTTCAAGCAAATGATAGTTTTTTCTTTCAGCAACCCCATTATGTTGAGAAGTATTCACATATGTAAGCTCATGAATAATACCATATTCTTTAAGGAATTTAGAAAAATTCTGGTTAATATACTCCTTACCATTATCTAAACGTAAATGTTTAATTAATTTTTCGAATTGTGTCTAAATCATACAGTAAAATTGGAAAAATAATTAGAATACCTTATATTTATCTTTCATGAGAAACAACCATGTTACTGAAGTATAATCATTAATAAAAGATACAAACCATTTGGTATTAAAAATATTAGAAATAGTTATTGATCCTCATACATCAAAATGAATGAGATCAAAAGTTTAATACTTTTACTAGAACTAGAGGAAAAAGTTGCACATTAATTTTTGGTAAACTCACAGACATCACAATGAAATGACTTAACATACTTTTCTAAAAATAAAGATGGAAACATAGATTTAAGTAAAGTAAAAGGTGAATGCCCAAAATGCTTATGTTGAAGCCAAATTTAAGAATCAATGAACTTAGATTTAGTTATGTGCAGGAATGTAACAACTTTTGACCCTATCATCTTCATTTTCAATGTTTTGGAGGTAATATAACCCTTCCTGTTCCTCAACAACTCTAATCGTCCTTCCTGTGGCAAGGTCCTGAAAGACACAATGAGAATGGAAGAAAGTTACTACACAATTTAAACCTTTAGTCAATTTATAAACGAAAATAAGATTATTAGAAAGTTTGAGGACATGAAGCACATTGTTTAAGTGTAGGGAAGGATAAAGTGTAATGTTATTACGCTCGGCAATGGAAGTATGAGACCTATTAACTATAGTTATATGATGTTTATCTGAAGAAGGGTAGTAAGACAAAAAATATATAAAATATAAGAGGTCATGTGGTTAGTAGCACTAGAGTCAATAATCCATTAATTTTAAGATATAGTACTAGAAGCATTAAAAGATAGGGAAATAAGATTCATACTAATCATTGCAAGAGCACAATTTGTGGAAGGCTTACTAAGTGAATCAATGAGTGCACATAGTCACTCTAATTCAATTTTACTAAGAGTAGGAACCTCCTTTTCCATTGGTAAGATACTATTTATTGAATTTGAAGCTATTTGATTAGCTTAATTGTGTTTAATTCCCTTAAATTTGCTAGTGTGATAGAAAACTTTATCTTTTCCATGGAGTTTGAAATAATTCTCCTTAATATGCGCAGACTTTTACAATAGGAACACTAGCGACCTTCTCGATTATGCTTGGAGGATTCTTGTTTAGGCGTCTTACCTATCCCAAGGCTGATCCATCAATGGACTTTTCATCAAGCATGATTTTCTAATGGCTTTCTTCTCCACAAATAGTGTAAAATACCTCAGAAAGTGAAGGTAATTTCTCCTTACCTAAAATTTGAACCCAAATAAAGTCATAATCAGGATTCAGGCCTTTAAAAAATTTAAATATTTGATCTCTTTCAATAAAATTGGCCAATGTAGCAATATCCTTACTACATTCCAACTTTAGATTCTGGTACTGATCCAACTCAATCCACAACCCATTAAGGATTCCATAATATTCTATAATTGAGAGTAAACCCTATTTGGTAGTAAATATTTTTGTCTTCAGTTCATAACATATGACAACATCTTGTTTTATAGAGAAAGTCTAGTGAAGATTGTTCCAAATTTCTTCGGTAGAGGGAAGGAACATGCAGTTCTTACTGTTCTTAAGAGCCATAGAATTCCAAAACCAGGTTATCATAAAAAAAAAATCCTTATTATCCCATGATTTAAATTGTGAGTCACTTTTTTTAAATGCAGTCCCTTCAATATGGTTTAGGTTTCAACATCCTTTAAAGGTGGTGCAAATAATCTAAACCCACTGTAGGTAATTCTTTCCATTAAGGTGATAGATGAGATGTAAGACAAGAAGATCATTAAGATTCAAAGGTGTGATAAACATGAAATTAAGTTGAGTGATTGAACTAGGACCAGGGGAGGAAATATTCTCATTCACTGTCATAAGATAGGCTAATGGTTACTAGTAGTGAAGTCACAATGAAGGCGAATACTATAATGGAGGTAAAAGGCCTAGAATTTGCAAAAGTAGAGTCTCCTAAATTGAGAATTCTGATACCAAGTTGAGAGGAATACAAAACTAGATAATATTTATTTGATACTTTCTGTATAATAGGAATTTATAATATATAAACCTATTCTTGTAACTATTTTAGGCAACAAATTTAACCTAATGAGAGAAAACGGATCATAGAAAATACGTACAAATCTATACAAAATAAAAAGAATAATAATCAAATCTCATCAAATCTTTACAAAATAATAATTAATGATTCTCAACATATATAGTTGGTTCTAATTTGAATTTACATTTATATTGATATTTTTACAAGCATGTGTGTGTGTATATTATATAATATATATAAATTTATATATTCTTACATTATAAATAAAATTTTACGATCCTACTTCTGATTTTATGAATTATGATTTTAGATCCCTTATTGGATTCTAGATAGAATGTACGATTTTGATAATGGTACCGTTATCTAACTAATGAACTAAGAAATAAAATAGTTAGAAAGCCAATTTATTATTTCAGGTTGCCTCTGCCGGATTTCAACAAGAGTAGCCTATTTGGGAGTATTGGCAGAAAGTGATTTTTTCACCACAGTATTTATAGGTGCGTGGCCTTTTCGTGTAACTGTCGAGAACTCTACGCATCATTTATAGATGAACTAGCGAAACTGATTGTTGGTCTTCACTCACTTTCCTCAAGATAAGGAAAATCAGTTGCGTAGTGTCGCCCACGGCTCTCTTGCCTAGAGAGGGCACTGCTCACAACCAGCTTCGCACAACAAAAAAGGTTTCTTGTTTCACAAGTCTCGGGCACCACCATTGTTGGCGTCCATCGGTGTTGGAATAAGTACTCCTCCCATTTGGCCTCCAACTCGCCGATTTTTTGCTCTGCAGTTTCTAGTCTTGATGTTGACCGAACAATTCCAACGTAGTTCCACATGACAGACTGCAGCTCTTTCCTCACTAACCTTGTCATTGCTAAAATTTTGTTCCGATAGTAACTTCCAAGTGACACTGGCAAAACAGATCTACGCCATAAAATTGAAGCAGACTTATCAAGGCTAGAGCTTTTCATGTGATCAACTGAGGGCTGAACAGCTCTTCGTGCAGAGACTAGTGCCTCGAGCAATGAGTTGCTAGCAGGTCTATCTGCTCCGTGCAAACCTGTGCATGCTACCTCACCAGCTACGTACAGACCCTGCACATTTGTCTCCCCTTGGAGCCCAACTCGAACACCTCCACACATGTAATGAGCAGCTGGAACAACTGGGATTGGATAGCGGGTTATGTCCAAATCATATTGGAGACATACAGAAGCAATATTTGGGAAGTGGGAGAGGATTTCCTCCTTGGGTTTGTGACTGATATCAAGTAGCACATACTTCTCATTGCGCCTTTTAAGCTGGTCATCTATACTTCTGGCTACCACATCCCTGGGAGCAAGTTCTGCTCTCTCATCATATATGGGCATGAATCTTTCCTTGGCTAAATTATAGAGGATACCCCCGTCACCCCTCACTGCTTTGGATATCAGAAATGCATTTTCCCGAGGCTTGGTTGGTTTAAGAGGCAGCCCTTCATCAGCTAAGGCAGTTGGGTGGAACTGTACAAAGCTGCAACAGCCACCAGTATTAATTAATAACTGCTACAATATCAGAATTGTAGATGTCAAGCCGCTGGCAATTCAAAAGTGAGGCAATGTAGCTTGGAATAAGCCACCATATATCTTATTCATATTGACTTGCTAAGATGTACAGTTTATTAATCTTATCTGCTTATGCAGTAGAAACATTACTTTATCTTGATTTTCTCTATTAAAAAGTCAATGTTATGCAGAAGTTCTTATTCTCTCAAAATGTTTTTGTCACAAATGTCCATGTTGGTGAAATTATCTGTTCATTATCAGTGGTACGACAGACGGTAAGCGTCCTCCGTCCACACTTCTGCCGGACAGAAGAAAGGAAATCACTACACTAATATAGTCTACTCACTCCATGTTGGAAACCACCGCTCGTGCTCGGTGTGCCATAGCCATCCCATCACCAGTGGCAACCTGTAGAAGTGACGAGTCAAAACAAGATGCAAATATGACTGGCCATGTAAAAAGCAGTGTAAGACAGTGTAAGAGTAAGGCTTCATAGAATCAGATAATTAAGTGTAACTGTAAACTAACATGAGATGGTTTGTTTTAGCACCACCAACAATGTAGGGAATTAGAAGATATCCACCTAATCACATGAAATTTTAATTTCAAATAAATGACCGCACTACTTAATACAGTGCATCATCTCTGTTAAATTAATGATAAGCTATGAAACATGGGTCATTCAATAAAGATCTGTATCCATATGTAGCAACTGTGTTAAGAAATTGACGTCAGTAAGACCATCCAACACCTAATCAACAATATTATGGATTGTATGTGTGTAAAAGAAAAGGGAAACGTAAAGTAGCAAAGGCAAGCTTCATAAAACCTTACTAAACTAAGAAATTTATTCACCATTTTCCTCCCCTTCAACCTCCATTGCCCTCGCCCAATCCCAAATACACCATTAAACGAAAAAAAGATGTATAAATTAATATTGAAGATTTCACAGGTGCCTTCCATATAACATCTATCAGACATGAATTAGATATATATTTTCATATTATACTGTTTACAAACATGGCAGAGCTCCATTTTACATCATATTTTATTTCATAACATAGAAGTAGAAGCTAAAAAGCAATTCAGAAAAACCAGAAGGAAAAAATAAAATTGCAGCAGGTAAAAGCAAGGACTACCAGGGGATTTGTAGTTGTAGGATAAATATGCCCAGCCCCACCTGACGCAAGGAGAGTGACCTTTGAAATGAACCTTACAACCTTAAAGGGAAAGGAAGAAAGCTTTAGGAAACGGTTCAATGTTTCTCGGGAAACATCTGTATCCTCAAAGAAACACACTTAAACTTGTTTGCCACCTGTAACGTGTCAGTATTCAAAGTGTCGACACCAAGACACACTATATCAGATCGATCCTACAACAACAGCAACAGGTTTCCTTAGTGAATGCATCCAGCAATTCAAAATACTCCATGGTGAAATTTGGAAACCGGCAATTTCAAAAGAGCAAAACCAGTTGAAAAACTTTCAAAATTGAATATTCATTTAATTGCAAGATGTGTTTTTCCCTTTTTCTGAAGTTTAAGGCACAGCCAGCCACTTTTGGAAGCTTGCAGCATAGAATCTGTTTTGTAACACTTCAAAGGGTGAAACCCAGTGATAACCATACCTGGCGAGTAAGCAGATCTATGGCAAAATGGTATTCAAAGACGGAAATATTAGGGTCATTCACAACTGAATTTAGTAAAGCACGTTCAATCTCTTTTCCAGTCATATCAAGAGCATGAACAATTCTACGGTGAAAATGACCTCCTCCTCTCACTAGATGCAGATTACCATCTTCGCCATGATCAAATGATGCACCCGTAGCAATTAGTTCTTTGACTCTCTCAGGTCCTTCAGTACAGACAACCTGAAAACCAAGGTCAAAGCTCATAAGAAACTCAGTAAAGTTAAAAAAAGGGCAACAACGTAAATATAATTTAAAAGAAAGATTAAGAATCGAAGGAGAATGCTACTCAGTTTCATGATCAAAGGTTCACTGGCTACAGGGAATTATTGTGCATCGTAATGAAAAATGCCTTGTTTGCAGTGTTTCGTGAACATTGTCCAATAGGAAAAATTAAGATATAAACTACATTAATATATTGTTTGAATGGATAGAAAAAGGGAAAGAAAGAAATTTAAGAACAGAAATTGGAGGTAAAAAATAGAATTTCTCTTGTTTGCATGCATGAGAGAAATTAGAGGCGGAAGAAATTGAAGGAAAAATTATACGTGAAACCCACCTAAATCTTGTTTTTCTCCAAGAATGTGGAGAAATTAGAGAAGAAATTCGAAAAACAAACCCCATTTCTTAGTTCACTGTATTTTTTGTTGAATTTTTTAAAATAATAACAAATTCTTAGTCTTAATTAATAGTAATTTACTCATTATTAATTTTAATAACTTTAATAATGTTGATATTTTTACCTATATAGTGATTTAGCAATAAAAATTACTTATTCTTAATTCTTAATAGCAAATATTAGTTATTTTATTATTTTATCCAATTTATTTTGTGAATTTTGTAAACAATTTTCACACTTTGATTTAAATAGTTGTAATTTTTATAGAAATAAAAAATATTTTATGTAATTTTAAATGATAAATTTGTAATTCGATCCATAAAATAATTATATAAAAAATTTAATAGTGATAATTTTTTATATAATATAATAATGCAATAGAAATATGAAATATTTAGGAATTGTTTGATTCAATTAGAAAAATGAAAGGAATTAGTAAAGGAGAACAAAGGGAAAGGAAATAAAAATTTCATGATTAACTATTTTATTCGGCTCAAATAAAAAATAGAATTAAATATTTCTAATTTATTTTATTAATAATTATTATATTAAAAAAATTCACTTATAATTATTATAATTATTATTTTATTATTTTTATTTTATTTATTAATATTATAATTTTTAATTATTTAATATTAATTATTAATATCTTATTAATATTATTTCAATTATTACTTTTATTATTTTACTTATTATTAATATTTTAATAATAATTAATATTATTTCATTAATATTAATTGTTATTACTATTTATTATATTTAATATTTTATTATTTTATTAATATTATTAATTATTTTCATGTTATTAAATATTTTATATTTACTAATATTATTATTTTCATAATTATTTAATTTTAATTATTAATATTTTATTTTTATTATTATTTCAATTATTTCTATATTATTTATTATTTATTATAACTTTGATAGTTATTATTTTATTATGGATAATGTTATTATTTTATTATTATGATTAAATTATTAATATTATTAATTTTATATTATTAAATGCTTTATTATATTTATTATAATAATTATTATATAATTATTCATTTTTATTTAATTAATTTTATTATTAAATATTATTTAAAAATTATTTTTATTTTTACTTATATTATTATTTTATAATAATAAATTATCATCATCATCATCATCATCATTATTATATTCAAAGTGAGAAATTTAAAATTCATAATAAGAGAATCAAATTTCCTAATGAACTAGGTGGAATCACCATTTCCTCATTTAAGATAATCCCATTAAGAAAAAATGAAAAAAGAGAATGAATTTTTTTTTAATCAAACAAAAACAAAAGAAATGAAACTATATTATTCCCTTTCCCTTTTCTAATTACCCCAAGCTAAATAGCCCCTTAATAAAATGATAAAAATTTTAAAAATATTTTATCAATTATTAAATATATTTTTTATGAAAAATGATAAATAATTAAATTTAACACATGAGTTTGTAATATAAATTTTATTATTTGAAATTATTAAATTAGTTAGACAAATTAACTATCTTGACATGTTTTATATATGAATTGCTCTTATACAACATCATTATTATTTAAATTGGGTTCAAATTGTGTTTATTTGAATTATTACTAATATTTGATATGATATGAATCTAATATGTAAACATCAATTACCACTTCTAAAAAAATTATACACACTTGTAATTTTTTACAAACTACAAAATTTAGTATAAAAATTTTCAAATTCTATAATTATTATATTAGACATTACAAAATTAGCAAAATTTTTATGTGCGTATCAAAGAATAATGTCGTATAAACACCCACTGCCCACAAGTTTGATAGTTAAATGGAGGTTATTATTTTTTAAGTAAATTATCAAGTGAAATATATAACTATTTCAAGAATTAAAATATTAATGATTGTTTTATCATAATATTATTAAATTTAATAATAATAATAATAATTTATTATTAATGGTCTTGCCGCAAGGTTATTATTATCATTTTAATTTACTAAATTATTTTCTCTTTATTTTTCTATTCAGCTCAAAAGAAAAAAAATCATCTTTCCTTTACTTTCTTTCTCCCTAACTTTCTTTTCAACCAAAGGAAGGCAATATCTTCTTTCTTTCCTTATTTCTTTCTTTTTATTTTCTTTCTTTCCTAATTTTTATTACAACCAAATCAAGCCTAAAGGTGAGATCATAACACAACTTGAAGAAACCATTTTCTGGACCCATGGCACACTGAGATACTATATGTATAATGTTCAACAGCAAAGACTAGAATTTAAGAATGGTTGAGTTGGGAGTAAGCTTTACGGTTCTGGAACGTACCCTGACTGTTTCCTCATCACAAAGATAAGCCCCAGCCACAATCGTGTCTTTCATGTGACTCTCCACAGAATCGGAAGGGCACTGGACAGCACTAACACCACCTTGAGCATAATTTGTGTTGCATTCATGAGGTTCAGCCTTTGTTATTACTGCAACAGTACCGTACTTTGAAACTTCAAGTGCATAGCAAAGGCCAGCAATTCCACTCCCAATGACAACGAAGTCAAAATATTTTGTGGAACTCTCGTTCTTGCATGAGGAGATGACTGAGTTAAGTGGCTTTGAATTCTTAAAACATGGAGATGCAGAAAATTTGCATCTCTGCATCCGCAGGACCCCGGATACCCTGCTTGACCTAAAATTTTGCATCCACAACAAGAATTTGAAACCATTAATTCACTGAAGAATGAACCAGAAATTGAAGGCCAATGTCCATTCACAATGTTTCTGACCAAGTTAGCCAAAGGATAGAGAAAAATCTTTCATTAGGAATTGGCATTAACTGCACAATGTTTCGAGAAAGGAGCATTCTAGCTTGCTTCTCCACAGAAGCATGCTTAGAAGGGCTCAAGTTATCGTGAAGGCTACGTTTGCTAAAAAACTGTTATTTGCATATATATTAAGGAAGGAATGATATATAATTTATATTAATGATTTAAAAAAATAATATTTAAAATTTTAGAAACGGGAGAGAAGCAAATTTTTTTTAAAATAAAGGAAGTTATTTTTCTTAAATTTTTTATAATTAATATTAAACAAGTAAAATAATTTTCTTTATTTTAATATTTTATAATTATATTTTATAAAAAATATTTTTCAATAAAACAAAACTGCTGTGTGATATAAAAACGAGCAATTGAATTTTCAACACTAAACAGCTAGGTGGAGCCAAATGTGTTTCCGATGTAAAATTTTTAACAGCAAGAATACCATGTAATCCCATGCAATTTTTCGATTTTATTTGAAAAGACAATCACCTAACATCAACTCTGAGGAAGCAGCCCAGAATCGCCTTTTAGATACAGATTCCTGAAAAAACAAAATCTCAATACATACCATGAGAACTCTTTCAGTAGATGTCCCTTAATAGATACACCAGAAACCCAGGAAGTCGTTCTACAGTTTTGTCCCTTGCAGTATGGAACCCTGTAATGCAGTTTGCCACTTCCAGAAGGAATAGAAATTGTCATTGCAATGCTCCTGCACGAAGAAAATGGAACGTCAAATTAGAAGAACTTCTAACAACGAGTCCTCGATTTAAGCAACCTATATATTCTCTGAAATTAATCAAAAAATAGACCAGTAAATCATTTAAGGGAAAATGGGGACCCCATCAAGAAATATTAACATTTTCTCAAAACTGATAAATAACAAAGGTTGTTAAAGACCTGTAGGTAAAAAACCTCTGACAGTCACACTCTAAATTTTTAAATAACTGGACTTATATTTTTCCGATTGAGTGTCAAAATAAACTCAAAATCCATTCTTTTCCCAACTGGGGGTGGTAGTGGAAGAAAAACCCCTCTATGCGCGGAATGGAAAATGATACTACTCAGAACTAAGAAACAAAATAGAACTACGAACAAGCTATTCTTCTCAAAGAGAGTAAACATAAAAGAAGGAATTGGACATATAATTACAAGCCAAAAATAGAGGAATTTCGGAGAAAATAGACCAGAAGCAGTTGAACAATAATATATAAATCATAATATATATGTCCAATGATATACTTTGGACTCAACCAAAGTCACAACGTTAAAAACCATGTATGATCACATTCAGAATATCCATAAACATAGAATTCGATGAAACACAATTACATAGAGAAACTAATCACCTGCCCACAAAAAATTCTGAAACAAGTAAGACTAGGAGATCCGGGCTGACATTGCTCTCCTCTGAACTGAAGATATCCTTCAGAGATTGAAATCTGAATGTGGGTTGCGTTGCTTTGCAGAAAATGAATTTACCCCAACGAAGAAAAAGAAGAAATATTCCAGGAATCTGCGTTAAAGAGCGCAGAAAGTGGAATATGAAGGTAAAAAACTAGGGCGGCTAAGAGGAATCGATTTCGATGTTTCCTATTTACATTTACAAATGTAGGAAATTAAGTTAAAAAAAAAATATGAGAGTGACCCAACATTAAGGAGGCGCCACGCCGAAGTTCTGCTCTGCCCAGCGCCGCCAGTAGCATCAGGGAAATTCGCGCCATTTTTGTCTTTTTCAGTTTTTTTTTCCTCCAATGTCATTTTCTGAGCAAATTGCCAATTTCTTACTCCCCCCCCCCCCAATAAGTCAAAAATTAGATTTATAAAATATCAATATAAAATACAGTAACGTATACCCACAGTAATTTAGGTAAAAGATACTCTTATTCAAAATAAGTAAAAAATTAGACTAATAAAATATCAATATAAAATATAGTCACATATATACTACTAACTAAAAATTTTAGGGGAAAGTACAATTTACCCCTTTAAACTTTCACTCAGTAACAAATTCATGCTCAAACTTTAAAATGTAACACATTATCCCACTGAAGTTTAAAAAAATTGAAACCGGTAGTTTCAATGATAAGGCGAACAGAAAACAGATTTAAAACTCCAAATGCAACGACAAAAAAGAAAAAGAAAGCCAAACTAACATCAACATTACAAAATAAAACGTAGTGGTATTCAATGATTCTGCTGGAGCAGCCCGAGTGTGATTGTGTGGGAGTCGAACTGATCCAACGAAGCTGATTTTGGCATCTCAAGCTTATTAGACACTTGTTCCATGGCAGGGCGACAATTTGGGTCTTTACTCAAGCAAGCAAATGCAATCCTTGCAATAGATATCACCTCCTTTGCAGCTTTGTTTGTGGGATAAGGAAGCTGTTAATCTAACACATCTTTCAATGGAAGACTTGCGGTTGTTGATTCCGCAAAGGATTCGATCAAAGAAGAAATGAGATCTCCAGATGATTTTCCCGTAATTATTTCAAGACAAAGTACTCCAAAACTATAAACATCACATTTTTCATTCACTTCTGCTGCGAAAGCAAGCTCTGCGACAAATTAAATTTTAAGTGGCATTACACAAAAAGCAGTCAAAGTTATAGTATAGTGATTATAAAGTACAAAGAAAAGAGGATAACCTGGAGCCATGTACCCGGGAGTGCCTGCCAATGAGGTTTTATTGGATGAATTAGGATTCAAAAACTTTGCTATTCCAAAATTAGAGATGTGAGCTTCATATTCTGAATCCAACAGAATATTTTTACTTGATATGTCACGATGAACAATTGGAATTGAGCCGCCACAATGCATATAGAGCAAAGCACCACCCATGCCTTTCACAGTATTCACTCTTTTGTTCCAATCAAATGCCTCTGCTTTTGTCTCATTATTTAAAACCTCTTCCAAGCTGCCCCCTTCTAGAAACTCGTAAATTAGGAAAGAGATCCGTGAATGATGACAGAAACTATATAATTTATATACCTATGTCATGCCCTTCAGTCTTACCCATGGCTCCTCGAGTCACAAGATGCAGGCCTCTGTTTGTCTTATCATTGAAACTAACAGTTTCAATTTTTTTTTAACTTCAGAGGGGTAATGTGTTACCTTTTAAAGTTTGTGTATGAATTTATTACTGAGTGAAAGTTTAAGGGGGTAAATTGTACTTTCCCCAAAATTTTATATTCATTCTAATTTTTTCTTATTTTATTCTAATAATATGATTTATTACAAATATATAATTGATAAATTGTAACATTAATTACTTGCGACGCAAAAATCAGTTCATGTATATAAGCATTCAACGGAAGGTAAGATTGTATTTTAATAATTTTTATTTTCTTTTTTTATTTCTTAATTTTAACAAATGAAAGGGGATTGTCTTCTTTTTCTATCTTTTTCTTCTGATTTTTTACACAACCAATCAATAAAAAGGATTTTTTTTTCTTCTTATTTCCTTCCCATTCATTTCTTCCCCTTATTTTTTTCCACTCAACCAAAGGGTAAATGTAATATCCATCACCCAGTTACCATCTTTCACTAATTAATTTCACTGTCAAGTTTCAATTAATGACGCCTTCCAATTACTTCTTTTTACCATCCTCCTTGTTAACTTAAAATTATTCTAGATGATTTTTGAGGATGAGTTGCTTAAAAAGCTTAAATACCTTTTAACTTATAAAATATAGATGATTTTTAATTATCCTAGAATTGCTGGGATTGTTATGGACAATGGGTAACTATTCTGTATTCTCTGCTCTTGCTGTTTTGTAAACTCCTTTATTATAAAAAAAAAATCAATAATAAGTAAACAAAAAGATGGCAGAGCATACAAAAGTTCAGAGTACTTTATGAAGGCAAAGACTACCGTACTAAAATAAAATTTATAACTTCAAAACGTGAATTGATATGGATAATGTAATTTCATTGAGAAAAAAATTATAATCCTTTCCCACCTTATTATTTATCACAATAACCAATTTCACATGTATTAAAAAATTTTAATTTATTTTTTAATAATTTTTTAAAAATTAATTTTTATGCATAAAATTTAAAATGATTAAAAATAGAAAAAAATAATATGAAATAAATGTAAGTAAATTGAGAATATACAATAATAAAAAATTTATTAATAAAAAATTAAAAGTAAAATTAAATTTAATACTTTATTAAAATTTTAAAATAACTAATAAAAAATTTCTTTAAAATATAACACGTAATAAAGAACAAAAGCAATAAGTCATGCCACAAAGATATATTTATTATGATCTCATTCATTTATTATTAAATTTAAGCATGTATCCCACAAACATACGCAAGTCTTGGCCATTTTGTAGGGATGTATATTTTCATAACAATTTAAGGAGTGATATGGATTTTTTTTTATGATAATCTTTTATTAAACCAGTAAATTTTATTAAAAATGACACTTTCGGAATTCTCTTACATTTATAATTATAAGCATGGACAAAGAAAATAAAAATTTTTCCTTGCTAATTTTAGGAGGCAAATAAATGGATGAGATCAATTCATGTGAACTTCAATTTATATGAACCGGTTTATATAAATTCGCATAAAACATCAATCAAATTTTAAATAGTTTAATCCAATCTGATTTATATAATCCTCAAATTTTAATTTTAAAGTCATAGACCAATTCAATTCGAATTGATTCGTTCAAACTTTAACTCAAAAAAATAAATCTATATAAGTCAATGATTAAAATGGATTAAATTTTCAATAATTTGATCCATTTAAGTTTTTAAACTGGACCAAATTGTATCAATTCGCAAATTTGGCATAATTAATTTAGTGCCAATATAAGATCATGTATCCTATGCGCCCTAATTTATTTTATGCAAGAATATCTTCTGTAACAATTCAAATAACTTGATAAAGAGAGACATTCCATCATAGGGGCAAAACTGCACATGTCCTTTAAACTTTTGAAATCTAAAACAATTTTTGATTTCATATAAATTTTAGTTGATGTTAAAATTAACCTTCTCAAATTTTTTAAACTTTTCAGTTTGCCCCAAATTAATAATTTCTAGCTACCCTCTTGTTCCATTGAATCTTATCTTATGCCTCATCCAATCTACAAGATAAGCAAATATCATTTTTTTCCACCTAACAAGCAATTGGATTGTGAAGCTCATTCGTAATAATTAGGACTGTATTGCAACATCAAATGTTAAACTTCTCATAAATTATATGTCAAGTTTATCATTCTTCATGCATCATATTACCGAAAATACTTTTTTGGTATTGTAATTTTTTTACATGAATAGTAATGTTACTTGCGTTACTCTTTTATAAGAAACTTTTAGAAATGCTTGTGTGATTGCATAACATCAATGATGCTGATGACATTGAATTTCCTATAAAATTTGCAAAAGTAGCTTTTAATTTAGGATCTTACTCATTTGTATTAAATTAATTGCCACTTTTGCTATAACAAATTTGTGAAATTGAATTTTGATTCAGGATCCTGCACGTAGATAATAAGTTGTTTATCACTCCTGCTATGACAGAAAATGTGTAACCTAAATTTTCAAAATTGAACTCACATATGCCTTTCATACAAGAGAATAAATTATGATATTCCAATTGATGGAGACATCCTATCATTAGCTCAAATAAAAACCTCATTTAACCCTTGTTTATTAAATCTATTTAATTTAATGGCAAAAAATGCTCAGTAGCATGCTTGGCTTATTGGAACTGCTGGATCAGAAAAATGGCCATAGAGAATGTGCTGAGTGATCCAGAGATTTGCTGCTTGGGAGTAATGTATGCCATCCCAGCTAACATGTTGAGATGGATTCTTGCATGGATTGCCATAAACAGTCCCATTTACTACAGCTTTCTTCCCACAATTAATGTGATAGCCATAGTAACTTCCACAGCAGAACTCCAATGGCTTGACAAAACCTACCACCAAGGGAGAATGCAACTCAATAATGCATTCAAAACATGACACTACATTCACTAAAATGCATACATATTACAATTTGATTTAAATTGATCTTATTTGCTTATTAATCCCACTTCATTAGATTCTGAGACTCCAACATACATCTAAGTGCACATAAACTCAAATGCTTTTATCATTTTTCATAATGTACTATTTAACATGAAATATCACATGCATATGTATGAGGTTCACAAGAACCTCACTTGAGTGAGAGGATAAGATCTCCAATTGAAAAATAAGCTATAGATCCCACCCTCTCTTGCAAGTATAAGGCTTTTGTAAGTGTTACACATATTCATGTAGCATTATTTGTGCCTAATTTATAGTTGGTCAAAGCTCTTTCTATATAATAACCTTATATGCTCACTAGATATGCATACCATTAGATTTCTTGTATGAAAAGATATGTATGATCCAGCAAAAAAATTTAGCAAGATTAAATGGACATGTGCGAACATTTTGAAGGAAAAAAAAGTGTGTATTGAAGATTAATCTAATTAACACATCACAGTCTATTTAATGTGCTTTTTAGCTGATAAAGGAGATCGTTACCTTGGTTGATTGCAGTGCTAATTAGTTGACATTTAGCAGAATACACATCAACATAGGTAAATTTGCCAAGGGGGAGATTTTTCCTTAGTTGAAACACTAGGTCCTTCAATTGCCTATTGAACTCCTGAGCGATATCATTCTGAGGTTTCACACACCCATTTGCATCCAAATTGCCCTGCTTTGCCTTGTAGTAAATGAAAGTGTAGGGCAAGCACCCAATTGGCCCTGTGTTGTGAATCCAAAACACTCTTGCTCCTTCATTGTACAGTTGCTAAAAATCACCATAAACCATGACAAAGTTAATAAAATATAAACAAAGTTGGTCTTCAAGACATATTCTTGGTCTCAATCATATCATTCTATAAAATTTGTTGCAATTTAATAAAAATATTTGCATTTTTCCATCAAAAAACGTCTCCATGTTGTTAATTTTGACCATAAAGTTAAAAATATAATGTGCAACAACAGTATCACTGTTATACTCCTCTACTGTGGTTGTTGCAATACAACCACAGTTTGAAGCCAAGAATTTGACATAATTTATTCTAAATAAAAAACATTTTTGTACCTGGATTAAACTGCAACAAGAACCTTTACTAAATTGAGACAACCTCTCTCTTTTAAGGACCCATTTATTAATGCAATTTAGTATTAATGTTAGAACTTAATTGGCAACTGGTTAGACACAGGAAGAAGGCCTTTGTTGCTTACCAACACAGCCTGTGAGAACTGGTTTAAGATATCAGGTATTGACGCTTGAACTTTTTCCTCTGATGTGAACTGAAAGCCATAGGCTAGGTCATTTTGTCCAATATCAATGGTATATAATGCCTTGCTAAACTCATCAAGCCTTGGTAAACTGCTTTTGAAGGGTGGTTCTGATCCTGAATATCATATTCACATGGCATAGGATCAAGGGTCCCTCTCAGAAACTTCCCCAGAACAGTGACAAATAACAATAAAATAATTCCCATTGTTGATGATTCACAAGAATGTCATCAGCTTTAGCAATCCATTAAATTCTAGTAATTTTGCATCCGAATGTTCACAATTCCTGTTGTTAACAGGAATTTCTTTGTAGAAAATGCTACTTCCACTCTATTCATTCACAATTTTCTTTACAACTACCCCACATGACATAATTTGAAATAAACAATTCTTGTTTACTTTAAAACAAATAGGATCAATTTGATTTAAATAACATGTATACAAGTGAGAATAGAGTTGTAAATAGAAGAAGTGTAAATAGCATTGCTCTTTCTTCATGTATATTTGTAAAGAGTAATGCTACTACACTTTGCATGCTTGCTCTAAAAAACTATCCTTCATTGCACATTTGACAAAATATGATTAAAACTAATCTCACTCAATGGCCTCATTTGCTTGTCTCAGGTACCGGAAATGTAGTAAGTATAAAATCGGATAAAAAAATAGTGTACGCTATTTTTTTACCCAATTTTCTTAGGAATTAATTAATGGATATGAAAAACGTGGGTACATAGTACCCTAGGTCAAAATATAGTTTCTAATAACCATGGTTTGTCTGTCTACCATGAAATTGAGTACGCTTAAGTTCACAAATTTAATTGCATTTATACACTTATAAAAGCATACTACCAAGAGACAGAAAAATCAAAGAAAGTGCAGAGAGAGGGGGGGAGAGGAGAAACTAACTGTTGTCAGAAAGCTGATTGAACAAAACATTGGTGCGAGACTTGAATAGTTTAAACTGAGATACTTGAAGGCCAAGATGGAATGGACTATAGCCTCCTCGACGAATAGAAGAACCTCCTGTTGCAAAGTTTGCACCGTGCCTGTAATTCGACCCAACTGAGTTCAAATATGCACTCAAATATGGTAGCTTCAATTCTTCAGCTGCACATATTCACAAACACAAGAAATGTGCAATTTAACACATTAACGCATAAACATAGGCAGTTTGATTGTGAAGATAATTAGTGACTGGTTATTACTTACCGATGAAATCTATAATCAGACGGCCATCACAAGCTCTTCCTGAGAGAAGTCCAAAGAAGCTTTCACCATTGGGGGGTTGGACCGTAGTGAATGCTGCAGATACGGCTCCAGTGTCTGAGTTTGAGTCACCAAAGTTGTAAATTGCTGGATACTCACACTTATTAGGGCTATTTCCACCCCAAACTTCACTAAATGAGGATGCCAAGCTCAGAACAAAACACCCAAATGCATAAATCAAATTCTTGGAATTCATTGCTGGCTTTGCAACCATGGCCTTCTGCTAAGAAAGATGTGCTCTTGCAAAATGGTGATGTACTAGAAAGGTATTCAATGGGAGTTATAAGTAAGCTTTCAGGGGACAAAACGTTAGTCAGCAATGATGTGGATGTAACTCTTTTGAGAAGGAAAACCTTTTCCCACTAAAAATTGGCCAATTAAAACTTATTTGGTGACAGAAAGCTGCTACAAGTTATAATGAATTTGGAATATCATAAAATATTTATAGCAAAAATGTTAATAATCAACCAGCATTTTTAAGGGTACACCAACATCTACCATTATTTTTAAAGCTTCCACTATTCAGTGTTTTAGATTCAAAATGTTGTGTGTTTAATCACTTGTCATCACCTTCCTTCGGTTAAAAAAAAAAAAAGTGAATAAATAATTATTAAATAGAGTTGCCTACATGCATTGTGCAAGAAGTAAAGAATAACAGGCAAGAAATTCATTGATTACTATCAGAAAATAACCCATTAACAAATGAAAAAATCTTCCAACCCAAGTTAGACACCATAATGAAGCTTTGCTTATCTTGTAAAGTAAGCCCAGCAAGTCAGCCTTTAATTAGTCATGACCGATTATAATAAGCTAGAGAATTAAGGACCCCATGGCAACGGTTTGGCTTTGCCAATTCCAGGTCCTTTGATGTGACTGCCTTAATTATGAGATCTGTTGTTTACATTTTTCCTCCTGCGTAAGCCCATCTTAACTGCATTTGAATTCTGGTAGCTGGAACATTATTATCGAGTATTATGTTTTGATCAGCGTATCTCATATTTACTGAATAAAATTCCTTGCGCTCTCCCTGTATGGCTCCTTTTTTATTCTCTTTTTCCATTAAAAAAAAAAGGGCTTTTAAACTTATGAAAGAATGCATTAAATGAATCTCCTCTTCCTCATATGAAAAGGAGAGTGAGAGGATAGTAAGGGAAGAAGAATGGTAGTAGTATTACTTATTTTCATATACGTATTGTAATTGTAATACTAATACATGACTGGTTTAATATTTAATAGAAGTGAACTGAGTTTAAGGCGTTCCAGATCCGATAAAGGATTTTAAATTCAATCTTCGAAGACGTCTTGATAAAAAAAAAGTGCAAGGATATCTTGATATAAGAAAAAAAAATGCAAAGGTTTACCGTCTACTCTCCTCTTGGACTGAGATTAATCTCATATCTAGTAAAAATAATGAATAGTATAAAAATTGTAAAATGTTTTTCTGTTTAGAAGATGATATATGGTAATATGGAATATAAATGAGAACAGACACAACATATATCATAAATAAGTACTTTATTTCTATATACAAATGTTTCTAACTAAAAACACTCTGTATAAAAAGAGAAAAAAGGAAATAAGTAACGCAGCCAATTATCCAAAATAAGTGCAAAGAGCCCGTGAACGTGAAGTGATGGCTGTTTCCTCCATAATCATTTGGAAAGATACAATAGTGCTAGTAGTAATAGTAGGATGCCAATAATTGCTGCTCCATATGTCCATTCCTTTGGTCGAAGTCTTCTTATCGGTGTGGGACCTAAAGAGGGCAAGGGTCCACAAGCATTCAATTCTGTGTCACAGACTCACTGTTATGTTACCCCTCTCAAAAGTCCATGTGTTTTGGCCCTTCTGTAACTTCATTGGATTGGATAAATCCCTGCAATTTTTAAATTTCTTGAAAGCTTCCGTAATTAAACAAATAACAATGAGTACCTAGTTGCTTAATTCACATTCTGGTATTGTTTGATATCAGAACGTAAAATATTTTTCTCACGCAGGTCTAAAATAATAGAAAAAGTTTGTTTCATATATAGAAAATTTATATTATATTGCCATCACACAATGAGAGAGGAGTGAGCTCCACAAATTATTATGGCTCGGTCTCTTTCAATGTGTAAGGATAAAATAATACTGCACTTCCTTCATTGTACTCACTCTAACGCTTGTCTCTACATTCTTCCGTAAACTAGTGGGCACAAAATTATAGTAAGTGTACTGTGAAGATTCAAAAATTCTAGATCTGCAATCTTACATTCACATTCCACACATTTCCACTCACAAAATATGTAGAATCATTTTGAGTGAAAGGAAGTTGGGTGTTCAAATAGGAGTGTTAAAATTGCACATATACCGTTAACATAAGTTGCACAACATCACATTAGTACATGAGAGAAATTTTTAAGAAAAATGTAAGTGGCAAGACTTAATGTGAAAAATAAGAGCATGAGAGTAGGAGTGAGAGAGACAGAGATGTCAATTTTCACAAAGTTACAGAATTCACAGAAAGATTCATAATTATTTGCAATCAGTTAGTCACTTGTATAATAGCATTACCTTGATATGTGAATGTGACATTATCATTGTTTCTCATCTATCTTCCACGCTAAGGTATCATAATATTATACACACATACTTATAAGTACAAGCTTTTATGATTGAAAATGGCTGATCGGACATTAATCAATTAAGAAAGCAATCTCAGAGTTTTTGAGGGATCATTTCAAGGCATATCACAGAAAATTTACCGTAAATTATTAACATAGTAATACAATAATATATTATTAAATTTAATTATTAATGTATCATTTTATAACATATTATAAAGATTATCAACTTAATATGTAATTAGATTTGGTAATGTACAATATACCATAAACCCTCCCTCTATTTTAATAGCATCCTACTGTGCATAAAGAAACATGTACTCCATTCAGTTTTCTTTTATCTTTTGTTAATGTAAATACATAGGGATTAAGGATAATAACATAAAATCTCAATTTTTGAAAAAAAAAAAAGAAGAATTGAAATTTATTAACTTATCCTTTAGTAAAAATTAATTAATAAATAAAATTATTAAATATTTATTATCATAACTGAAATTTGAAAAAAGAATAATAAATCTATTTTTTATTCCAAAAATGATACATTTTAGAAAAAGCACTGGAGTTTGCTCGACAAACCATATACCCAACATTCTTTTTGTCGTGCAGACAGTCAACTGGACCTACTTGGAGTTGGCAACATGGAACTATTTCTCCGAAACGGGGGCCCAGGGGAAAAACTACTGTAACGCAAGCTCAAGAAGTTGGATCCTCCAATGTTTTTGGCATAATTTATATAAAAAAAAAGAGAGAGAGAGAGAAAAAATCGGGAAAAAATCCCTTTTCAAGTCTCAACATAAAAAACTTGAGTTTTTGTTTAAAGAAAGCAATCAGTCTTTCACTATGAGAAATTGATACGACAAGAAATTGCTGGAATATTAATCCAGAGGACCAAAAGGCATATTTCCTAAATATCACAGTAAGTATGCTTGAATCATAAGCCATAACATTAGGTGCTATAAAGGATGATAATAATTCATGAATTCAATCCTAACTTTGGTCCATAAAGACACTGAAGTTCCCAATCATATATCTGAAGCCCATGCACTGAGGTAACATAGTATCCTAAGAGAAGATTGATGGCTAATAGTAAGTCAGATTCAAATTGAAAACAAGGTCACTTGGTTTACAACTCCAACTTGATAAGTCAACATAATGCTATTATAAAATAGTCACTTCTAGTGCTGTCAAAATTACATTGAAATCATGAATAGGGGCCCAATTGTGCTGAAAAAGAATCATCAACATGAAATTACCTATTGTGGACATCTTCCCTTTATCTAAATAATGAACTGGAAAATAAGAAAATAGTTAGAAAGCCAATTTATTATTTCATGTTGCCTTTGCTGGATTTCAACAAGAGCAGCCGATTTGGAACAATTGGCAGAAAGTAAGTTTTTTCACCACGGTACTTACAGGTACATGGCCTGCTCGTGTAACTGTCGAGAACCCCACGTACTATTTACAGTTGAATTTGGGAAAATGATTGTTGGCAGTCTCTCACTTTCCTCAAGATAAGGAAAATCAATTGTGTAGTGTAGCCCACGGCTCTCACGCCTGGAAAGGGCGCTGCTCACAACCAACTTCGCACAACAAAAAAGGTTTCTTGTTTCACAAGTCTCAGGCACCACCATTGTTGGTGTCCATCCATGTTGGAACAAGTACTCCTCCCATTTGGCCTCCAACTCGCCAATTTTCTGCTCTGCAGTTTCCAGTCTTGATGTTGACCGAACAATTCCAACGTAGTTCCACATGAGAGACTGCAGCTCTTTCCTCACTACCCTTGTCATTGCTAAAATTTTGTTCCTAAAGTTACTTCCAAGTGACACTGGCACAACAGGTCTACGCCATAAATTTGAAGCAGACTTATCAAGGCTAGAGTTTTTCATGTGATCAACCGAGGGCTGAACAGCTCTTCGTGCAAAGACTAGTGCTTCAAGCAATGAGTTGCTAGCAAGTCTATTTGCTCCGTGCAAACCTGTGCATGCTACCTCACCGGCTACATACAGACCCTGCACATTTGTCTCCCCTTGAAGCCCAGCTCGAACACCTCCACACATGTAATGAGCAGCTGGAACAACTGGGATTGGATAGCGGGTTATGTCCAAACCATATTGGAGACACACAGAAGCAATATTTGGGAAGTGGGAGAGGATTTTTGCCTTGGGTTTGTGACTTATATCAAGTAGCACATACTTCTCATTGCGCTTTTTAAGCTGGTCATCTATACTTCTGGCTACCACATCCCTGGGAGCAAGCTCTGCTCTCTCATCATATATGGGCATGAATCTTTCCATGGCTAAATTATAAAGGATGCCCCCGTCACCTCTGACTGCTTCGGATATCAGAAATGCATTTTCCCGGGGTTTGGTTGGTTTAAGAGGCAGCCCTTCATCAGCTAAGGCCGTTGGGTGGAACTGCACAAACCTGCACCAGCCACCAATATCAATTAATAACTGGTACAATATCAGAATTGTAGATGTCAAGCCGCTGCCAATTCAGGAGTGAGACAATGCAGCTTAGAATAAACCACTATAGATTTTATTTATATTGACTTCTAAGATGAACAGTTTACATATCTTATTTGCTTATGCTGTAAAAACATTACTTTATCTCAATTTTCTCTATTAAAAAGTCAGTATTATACATAAGCTCTTATTCTTTCAAAATGTTTGTCACAAATGTCCACGTTGCTGAAATTCTGTTCATTATCAGTGGTATGACATGTTCATTAGATGGTAAGCGTCCACAGTCCACATTTCTGCTGGACAGGAGAAAGGAAATCACTACACTAACACAAATAGTCTACTCACTCCATGTTGGAAATCACTGCTTGAGCTCGGTGTGCCATAGCCATCCCATCACCAGTGGCAACCTGTAAAAGTGACAAACACGTCAAAACAAGATGCAAATATGACCGGGCATGTAAAAAGCAGTATAGAAGGATGGCTTCATAGAACCAGATAATTAACTATAAACTAACATGAAATGGTTTGTTTTGGCACTACCAACACTATAGAGGGCAATTAGAAGATATCCACCTAATCACATGTAATTTTAATTTCAAGTAAATGACTGCACTACTCAATATATTGCATCATCTAATGTTAAATTAATGATATGGATCATTCAATGAAGATCTGTATCCATATGTTGTAACCGTGTTAGATATTGATATCAATACGACCATCCACCACGTAATGAACAATATTATGGATTGTATGGGGGTAAAAGAAACGGAAAAGGTAAAGTAGCAAAGGCATGATTCATAAAACCTTACTAAACTAAGAAATTTACTCTCCATGTTTCTCCCCTCCATTGCCCTCTCTCAAATACACCATTAAAAAAAAGAAAGATGTATAAATTAATATAGAAGATTTCATGGGTGCCTTCTATATAACATATATCAAACATGTATTAGACATATATTTTCATATTATAATGTTTTTAAAAATGGCAGAGCTCCATTTTACATCATATTTTATTTCATAACATAGAAATAGAAGCTAAAAAGCAATCCAGAAAAATGAGGAAACAAAAAAAAAATTTTTGCAGCAAGTAAAGGTAAGGACTACCAGGGGATTTGTTGTTGTAGGATAAATATGCCCAGCCCCACCTGATGCAAGGAGAGTGACCTTTGAAATGAACCTTACAACCTAAAAGCAAAGAAGAAAAGAGCTTTAGAAAACAGATTCAATGTTTCTTGGGAAACATTTGTATCCTTAAAGAAACACACTTAAACTTATTTGCCACCTGTAATGTGTCAGTATTCAAAGTGTCGACACCTAGACATACTATATCAGATTGATCCTGCAGCAACAGCAATGGGTTTCCCTTAGTGAATGCATCCAGCAATTCAAAATACTCCATGGTGAAATTTGGAAACCAGCAATTTCAAAAGAGCAAAAGAGCAAAACCGATTGAAAAGCTTTCAAAATTGAATATTTATTTAATTGCAAGATGTCTGTGTTTTTTCCACTTTCTGAAGTTTAAGGCACAGCCAGCCACTTTTGGAAGCTTGCAGCATTTAGAGTGTTCTTTGTAACAATTCAAAGGGCAAAAACTGTGAGAACCATACCTGACGTGTAAGCAGATCTATAGCAAAATGGTGTTCAAAAACGGAAATATTAGGGTCATTCACAACTGAATTTATTAAAGCCCGTTCAATCTCTTTTCCAGTCATATCAGCAGCATGAACAATTCTACGGTGAGAATGACCTCCCTCTCTCACTAGATGCAGATTACCATCTTCGCCATGATCAAATGATGCACCCATAGCAATTAGTTCTTTGACTCTCTCAGGTCCTTCAGTGCAGACAACCTGAAAACCAAGGTCAAATTCATGAGAAACTTAGTAAAGTTTAAAAAGGTAAAAACTTAAATATTATTTAAAAGAAACATTAAGAATCAAAGGAGAATGCTACAGAGTTTCATGATCAAAGATTCACTACCTACAGGGAATTATTGTGTGTCATAATGAAAAATGCCTTTTTGCCCTGTTTCATGAACATAAAACATCACTGTCGAAGAGGAAAAATTAAGATATAAACTATTAAGAGTGCGATCATAACACAATTTGAAGAAAACATTTTCTGAACCCCATGGCACACAGATGCTATATGTATAATGTTCAACAGCAGAGACAAGAATTTAAGAATGACTGAGTTGGGAGTAAGCTCTACAGTTCTGGAACGTACCCTGACAGTTTCCTCATCACAAAGATAAGCCCCAGCCACAATCGTGTCTTTCATGTGACTCTCCACAGAATCTGATGGGCACAGGACAGCACTAACACCACCTTGAGCGTAATTTGTGTTGCATTCATGAGGTTCAGCCTTTGTTATTACTGCAACAGAACCGTACTTTGAAACTTCAAGCGCATAGCGAAGGCCAGCAATCCCACTCCCGATGACAACAAAGTCAAAATATTTTGTGGAACTCTCCTTCTTGCATGAGGAGATGACTGACTTAAGTGGCCTTGAATTCTTAAAACATGGAGATGCAGAAAATTTACATCTCTGCATCCACAGGACCCTGGATACCCTGCTTGACCTAAAATTTTGTATCCACAACAAGAATTTGAAGCCATTAATTTACTAAAGAATGTACCAGAAATTGAAGACCAAGGTCCGTTCACAATGTTTCTGACCAAGTTAGCCAAAGTATGGGGAAAAATCCTTCATTATGAATTGGCATTAACCCTAAAATGTTTCAAGAAAGAAGCATTCTCGCTTGCTTCTCAACAAAAGCATGCTTAAGAGGGTTCAAGTTATCATGAAGTCTCTGCGTGTTATAAAAACGAGCAATTGAATTTTCAGCCGCAAACAACCAGCTGGCACCAAATACGTTTCAGATGCAAAATTTTTAACAGCAAGGAAGGAATACCATGTAATCCCATGTAATTTTTCAATTTTATTTGAAAAGACAATCACCAAACATCAACTATGAGGAAGCAGCCCAGAATCGCCTTTTAGATACAGATTCCTGAAAAGAAAAATGAGAAAAAAAAAAAATCTCAATACATACCCTGAGAACCCTTTCAGTAAATGCCCCTTAATAGATACATCAGAAACCCAAGAAGTCCTCCTACAGTTTCGTGCATTGCAGTATGTAACCCTGTAATGCAGTCTGCCAATCCCAGAAGGAATACAAATTGTCATTGCAATGCTCCTGTATAAAGAAAATGAAAGAACGAATTAGAAGAACTTCTAACACAAAGTCTTCGATTTAAGCAACCTATTTATTCTCTGAAATTAGACAAAAAAATAGACCGGTAAGTCATTTAAGGGAAGATGGGGACCAAATCAAGAAATATAAACATTTTCTCAAAATTTGTAAATAACAAGGTTGGTAAAGATCTGGAGGTAAAATATCTCTGACAGTCACACTCTAAATTTCTAAATAACTGGACTTATATTTTTCCATTTCAGTGTCAAAATAAACTCAAAATCCATTCTTTTCAGAACTGCAGGTGATAATGGAAGAAAAACCCCACTCTATATCCAGAATGGAAAATGGTACTACTCAGAACTAAGAAACAAAATAGAACTAGGAACAAGCTATTCTTCTCAAAGAGAACAAACATAAAAGAAGGAATTGGACATATACATATAATTACAAGCCAGAAATAGACGAATTTTGGAGAAATAGACTAGAAGCAGTTGAACAAGGCCAAAAAAGCATGCTCCACCTGCACCCTTCTTGTGGAGGAATATATATGAAAATCACAATATAAATCCAATGACATAATTTGGACCAACCAAAGTGACAACGTTAAAACCAAGTACGATCATATTCAGAATATCCATGAACATAGAATTCGATGAAACACAAATACATAGAGACACTAAACACTAGCCCACGAAAAATTCTGAAATAAGAAAGACGAGGAGATCCGGGCTGACCTTGCTCTCCTCTGAATCGAAGATATCCTTCAGAGATTGAAATCCGAATCTGGGTTGCGTTGCGTTGCAGAAAATGAATCTATCCCAACGAAGAAAAATAAGAAATATTCTAGGAATCTGCGTTAAAGAGCGCAGAAAGTGGAATACGAACTTAGAAAAATTGGCGGCTAAGAAGAATCAATTTCGATATTACCTATTTACATTTATGAATGTCGGAAATTAAAGTTAAAAGAAAAAAGGAAAATGAGAGCGGCCCAACATTACCGAGGCGCCACGCCTAAGTTCCACTCTGTCCACCACCAGAAGCATCGAGGAAATTCGCGCCATTTCTGTGCTTTTTAGTTTTGGGCTACTTCTATGCAAGTTTCTGACCAAATTGCGAATCCGTTACTCCGCCGCCCCCCATTATTTATGTATTTTTATAGAAATTTTTTCCATTTTTTATGTGTAAACTTAGAATTAAAATAAAATATTAAATATTAAATTTTTAATTTTATTTTTATTAATAAATCTGCACTATCCTTTTTCAAATACCTCAATATATTTATTATATTTTTCTATTTTCAATTATTTTAAATTTTATATATATAAGAAATTAAAAAATAGTTTTAAAAAATTTATTGTGAATAAATAAATTAAATTATTTTCTTTTAATATTTACAAAACCGTTAATTATAATAAATAATAAAAAATAACTGCGTTTATTATTCAATTGTTCAATTCCTATTCACGCGTTGTTTGACTATTTAAGAGTTGTCTTTTGCATTTTGACACTGTAATTGAAGGACTAAATATAATATGATGCTAAGATTTGAAATTTTGAATATCTCAGTGGAATTGGAACTTTTTTCAAAGGTATTTTAAATTAACGTACTCCGGATTTAACTTCCGTAACGAGTGTCGTGCACTCTAATCAGATGCAGCATCGTGCTTGTTCATAAAAAAAGTAACTACTAAAAAGTTATTAGATACTCCCGAATGAAAATCATTTTAATTAATTATTAAATCTAAGTTGGTGAAAAACCATTTTTAAATTTATAATTATTTATCTCATAAATTTTTAATTAATTAATAATAATAGTAAAGCACTTAAAATTGGCTAACCTATTAAATTCACATGTAAAAGAATCCAGAATGAAAATCTAAGATGTAAAAGAAAACATAAATTTTGAAAAATATGTAAGATATAAGATTTTACTTTAGACCAAGTGTTGAAAGAAAAAAAAAAGTTAAAAGCTTTATCAATAATCTTATTAAAATTTTTTTACTTAAATAACATTTTTTTATAATTTTATACTTTTTGTTGCATTTATTATTTAATTTATATTTTTATACGTGTATCTAATAATTTAACTATGGTATTAAAAAATTTATTAATAATATTATATATACAATAAATAAAATTTAAAATTAAATTTCAAATATAAATCAATATTGAAATAAATTAATAAAAATTAATTTAATGAAATATTCAAATCCAATTCCAAATCTTATTTTACTTGCGTATTGGATTTTTTTATATTTATTAATGTTGAGGTGATTGATTACAATTTGAGATCATTCTCCGTTGAAGTAAGAATTTGATAATGTTAGACATCTTCTACTAATAGTAATTGACATATGCTCTTCCTCGGTTTGGTTAAATTAAGCAAGTTTAGCCCTATAAATAGGGAATGAACCCGGTCTTCGCTAATGAGTATCACCTCAATTTATCCATCTCATATTTAGTGAAAGAACCAAATTTGTTTCAACACTTATTCCTAATTATTAATATATTAATAATAGTTTAACATGTATACAATATTTATTTTATTATTTTTTTATCTCTATTTTTATTTCTTTACACAAAGAGGAAAATTATACCGGCATGCAAATTATGCTAATGTCACATTCCTTTTATCACTTACACATACTAGAATTTCCCTTCAAAATAAAGTAATCAATAATATCAATTATCATGTAAACATAGGAATTATGATTACAAATTTACTTTTTTAATCTCTTTTTGAGACACCAAGTTAAAAAATTAGAGTGTTAATAGATTCTTCCCTTCTTAAAAAAGAGTAATTTTCAAATATATAAATATCTATTTATTGACAAATAAAATGTATTTAGAAAAATGCAAAACAAATTAATTTATTGATTTTGATAAATGTGAAGTAAAACTCTAATTTTGTACTTCTTGAGTTTGAGTACAAGATAATTTCTTTGATTCTCCTTTTCAAATTGACTTTGATCGAGAATTTAAGGAAATTTGATTTCAGATTAAATAGTAGATACTTCATTTTGATTAAAGGCTTTAAAAAATCTTAATCTTGAATCAAATGATTGAATTTCACTTCAAAGGAGAGTCATGAAACAGCTTGATCTCTAGTCGAATATTGAACTCTTAACTCCAATAGAGGGTTTCAAAAAGCTTAATCTTTCATCAAAAGTTGAATCTTTACAAAGGTTTTGTATTTGAAAAGATTTGAAAACTTAAATGTTGTTGAAGTTTTCACCTTGGAATTAATGTCCTTGAGTGAAGTTGAAATTTTTGAATGATTTGATCTTTCACCAACAGAGTTTTGGCAAAGCTTCGAATCCATTTTTCTAGCGACTTTTTGTTGTTCTGAACGATATAAATGAGCTTTTTATTTATAGAACTATCAAGGGATACTTAGAAATAAGAATATCAATTTTTAATATTTATCACTTTTAGGGTTTGTTTGGTATACAATTTTTTTAGAATTAATTTCATTTCATTTCAATAAAAATAATTTTAATTCATTTACACATGAATTCTATTTTGTCTACAACTTTATTAAAAATATGATTTTAATTCATTTGTAAATAAACTATTTTATATGGAATGTATTAAAAAGATATATGGAAATAAACTAAAAAATAAATTTTAATAGTATCATAATAAATATAATATCTGAGAGAGCATAAATGCTTTATATAATTTTTTCAGCTAAATGAAATAAATTTTAGTAAAGTTCTTATTAAATTAAATGACACAAATGTAATCAGTAATTAAAATGAAAATTGTAAATAAAATAAAATATATTTTTTTTACTTAAAGTCAAATATCATTTTTAAAAAAATATTTAAAAATAAAATAAAATCTTATTTTTAGTTGTGTTAAACAAAAGTTTTGTGACACATGATAGCTTATTATTTGTTGAGTAACATCATATATACATAGACTTTATTTAATTGATTCAACTAGGTCATCATACATATAGCATAATTTAATTTCCCATCCAAAACATATTTATGAGACCTACTATTTTTACATATAATTTTAAGACTTGTCTCCTTTCCGGTTGATTGTAATTTATAATGTGGAAATAAAATAGACTAATTTTAATTATTTATAGGGATTAATATATTTTTTTGAATCAACATTTTATTAAGTTTAATCATGTCTCTATCATATTATAAATAAGAGTACAAAAATTTTATATTTGTGGAATTAATTTTTTTTGTGTAATAAAGTTTCAGTCTGTTCATACAACATAATCCAAATTGTGGAAAAATGTTAAGATACCACCATTTCAATCGTTTATTTAGGAACATATGAACCATAATTACAAGAAGTAATCACAACCACCCAATTTACCAATTGCTGCTTTTTACTTTTTATTTGTTTTTCAGTGAGGTGCATAGGGACTTCACGGTAGGTGTTCACGGACAATGTTTGTGTTTTTGTATTTGGTAATGGACGACGTGTGTGCTTTGTTTTCTAGAAAAAGACGTTTCGGAGTAATAACGTTAAGGCTTATTTCTAACTTTTTTTAAGACTAACGCGATTTTTATAAATCATTTAATTTTCTTGATACCGTTGAGAGTGAAGTTTAAATTTCAGAATGAATTTATAGTACAACGTTTAATATAATAATCTATTAATATACCATCAAATTAAACCATAAATTATATTAATAATTTCTCAGAATAACTGACACAATATTATATGGACCAAACCTGTAATGTCCCCACGTTAACTTTTCCCAGATCTCGTGTAAAAGTGATCAAAGATGGCATGGTTCAGACACCATGCATGTGCTTATGGGTCCCACGCCAATAAAACTGCTAACTAACTAGTAACAGCCAATCGGATAAGGGACGTTGGTTTATGGTCTTTAAAAATAATATTTTATTTTTTATTTTCAAAAGTAAAGAAATTTATTTAAGAATTCAATTTTAAAATTTATTTTTAAAATTAGAAGTATAAAAATAAAAATAAATTTTAGATATTTTCTAATTTATTCTCTTATTCTTGATGTTTGTAATTAAATAGAAAATTTTATTTACAACACTGATCATTTTTATTTTTTATTGAAAAATCAATTTTAAAAATAATTTTTAGAATAATTTTTAAAAATATAAAAATAAAAATATATTTAAATATATTTTAAAAATTTGTTTATTCATTATTTTTAAAATAATTTTTTATTTTTAAATATATACAATTTTGTTTTTAAAAAAATATTTTTAAATATGTAATTTAAAAATAAAAATAAACTTTTAATATTTTTTAATTTATTTTTATTTTGAATATTAATTTTATAATTAAATAAGATAATTTTTATTTATTTATTTATTTATTTAAATAAATTTATTTTTCATTTTTTAAATTTAAAGATAATTTTTAAAAAAATAAAAATATACCCAAATGATCGTAGTAAGCCAATTTGAATGGTTGGTTGTTCAAGTGTACTACCTACCACAAGACGCAGGGAGTGAGATGACAAATCGGAATCTACCAGTGGTAGCCAAGAGTTGCGGTTTGACATCTTGAAGAAAAATATACGTCCGCGTTTAATGAATTGAATTCCGGATTTTTGTATGTTATTGGTAGATAATTTTAAGGTAGAGATTTCATAAGAAATGGTGCTATTGATATTAGTGAAAATTGATATAGTAAGTAAATGTTATATTGTTTAATTGAACTCTGCCATTTTCATAAATTTACAAATATCTTCTTCTTTTTTTTATTTCTCTTATTAATCTCTCTCTTTGCGCATGCTTCTCCTATCTTGGACCCACAGTCCTTAGGTCTTGAGATCGCACAAACAAGGAAGCATTCGGTCCTATAAAAAAAATGATTTTTAATCCCACTTTTTCTCAGTCCCTCTCCTTTCCAAATCCGGATGACTTCTCCTCAAATTTGTTCTTTCTCTACTATTTGTCCCTCCTAATCTCACTTCCCCTTTGTTACTTCTTAATCAATTAAATTAGGGGTGGCAATCCAAGTTGGTGGGTCAAGTTCATGTCAGGTCGAGTATGATTACAACTCGTTTATGGTCAACCCGACACGACCCCTTTATTAAATAAATTAACCTGACACAACTCGCATAACTCGAATATTCATAAAAAAACTTATACAATAACAATTTGACTTGTTTAACTCGATGCGAACCCGTTTATATCAACTTTTTATTTTATACAAATTAATAATTAATAAATTTATATATTATATAATTTATTATTACAAGTTATATAGATCATATTGACCCAATTAACAACCCGTATAACTTAAATGAGTTATACGGGTCGACTCAAATTTGATACAAAATTTATTCAAATCAGATGGATTGACCTGTTTATGACCCGAACCCGATTAAGTCCATGTCATATCAAAAAATGCCACCTCTAAATCATATAAATCCTATAGTTATTCACCAACAAAAGGTAGCATTTTTACCCAAATCAACTTTAAAACATGAAAAACCCCCTGTGTCTTCTCTATACCTTCATCGATGTCATCTTCGTAACTGTCAATGTGACAAGTGCATAGGGTTATGGCTCAAAATACTGCAACATTTGTCTAAACAAAGAGAAAACATGTCTCCATGCTATTCAAGATTGTCCTTTAGCTTGGCAAATCCGGCTAAAACTTGTAAACCCAAGTTAGTTTACTACTTTTAATGTTGTGAATCTGTCTGACCGAGTGAAATTGAACTTGTTTGAGAACTGTGGTTTCCTTTTTGAATTTAAAAATAATTAGCCTATTGTTTAGGTTGTATGCTGGTGGTTTTTATGGAGTTGGCAAAATAAATCAATTCACTAGCTAAACCATAAGAGACCACAAAATCCAACCTGTATCATTCTTAAGTTTGCTTGGGAAATGTTACAAGTTCCTAAGGGTATGAATGAAGGTGGCTACAAGATTTGGAAATAGCTTCATATTAAGTGCTACTACCATCAAATGGATGGACAAAGATCGACTCGGATAGGGCAACTAAAGATGAAAATCATTTAGCTAGATATGGAGGCTTTTTAAGAAATATGCATGGTAAATACTAATGGGATATGCTAAACCATTCAAACATTATTCTATCTTTGTAGTTAAATGTTGTGGAGCTATTTATGATCTTCAAATGGCCTGGGACTTTGGATAGAAAGATTTATCTGGAATTCGACTCAAAGGCCTTATGTTCAAGTTTATTATATCACAATCATAAGGGTAACCACTTACTATCAATCTTACATCAAATGCTTTTATAGGAATGGATGGTGCAAGTTGAACACATCTATAGGGAAGAAAATTCATGCACTAATTGGATGGCAAATATGAGCTTGTCCTTGGATTCTAAAACATATATGTTTCATTCTCACCTATCACAACTTTCCTTTTAGCTTTTTGTTGATGTTATAAGAGTCTCTAAGACTCGTGATATTACTATTTAGTTTTGTTCTCCTTTTAAGCCTAAGCTCTTTTGTATTATCCAAAAAAATGATAAAAAATTATATTAAAAAAATATTGATTAGTGATTGAGAGCTATGTTGATTTATGATTAACATTCATATCAGTTAATAATCAATAACTATGCTTATTCATGATAAGAATCATGTTAGTTAATGATAAAGAAATATATTAGTTTAAGATTAAGAGACATGTTGGTTTATGATTAATATAATGAATATATTAGTTCATAATCAAAATGCTTGATGATTTATATTCAAAAAAACATAGTTATTCATGTTTAATAAACATAATAGTCTATATATAAAAAAGATCTAATAGCATATGATTAAGAGACATGGTAATCAAGGATCAAAAGATGCATTGATTCATGATCAAGACATGCCATTCATAGTCATGAAACATGTTAGTTTAAGTATTGTCTATGAATATGATAGAAATAATTGGATAAAAGATTAATGACTAAACACTTATTTTGATCCCTAAAAGATAAGAGTTGTATCAATTTATTTCCTATTTATATTACTTTCTCAATTTCATCCCTCATAAATCCAATTGCGTCTAATCTAGACCTTATGGCTATTTGTTGTTAGTATATATTAATGGAGTGCTGATATAGCTTGATAAAGCTTTGTGTGGCTAAAGCAGATTCTAATGTAGACAAGGATAGTTCCAATGGAGCTTGTTATTTGTAGAATGACATTGTATAATTTTTTAAATTTCTTTTCTTTTCTTTTTAACATCCACAGTAATGCTTGACAACTTTTCTCTCCTATTATCTCCCACATACTTTGTAACATAAGCCAAAAAGCATTCAAACAAATTAACAAAATATTATAACTTAAAATCACTAAAAAAAATTATAACCTAGAAAGCTCACCCTATAAATATGTCAAACCCAATTTCATAACAACAAGTCATGACTAAACCTACTACCATATTGCACCTATATGGTTCCAACTAACCACTAATTACTACTACCAAAATGTTTCTATCATCAGAAAACCACTTCATCACTAGTAGCTTATTCAACAAAAAGGATGTTAGTGAAATGGTCTTTGACAATCACCTTTCACCATTATCATTTTTACTATTCTCTATGCTATTTGACAACATAACCATTGCTAGACTCATTGAAAGAGAGACCAACCATATGCCAATCCAAAATATCTATAAGCATTATTGGAATGATTCAAAATCAATCATTTCTTGTGTTTACTTGGTATGATACAAAATTATTCTGCTTCTTTGAGCAAAAATATTTATAATAGAATCAGAAATAGAAATATGATTAAGAAAGTTAACTCACTTTTGCCTTGCATCCCCTGAATATTACCTTGATAATAGCCTAATACTCCATATCAATGGCATCCAATCAAACAAAATCTCATTATTTTGTCAATGGCAATGAGTACCATCGTATAAAAGGGATGAATCAATGTTAAAAATAAAGGTTAAAAATTAGGAAGTTTTATTACCTAGTTTAGTCCTAATGGCTGCACAACATTATTATGCAAATAATATGTCCTATTAGAATTATCCTTGTCCATGTAAGCATCTGCATTAACCATATCAGCCTCTATAGAGCCACATCAACACTCCATTAATATATACTAATAGCAGATGAGCCTAAGATCAAAATTAAATGTAATTGGATTTGTAAAGAATGAAATTAAGAAAGCAATTTAAAGAGGGACCAAATTGATATAACTCTTATTTCTAAAGAACCAAAATACGTGTTTAGTAGAAGGTTAACAAATAATATGAAAATTGATGAAATGAAAGTAAATAATTGAAAGTGAATGGAAAAAGATAAATAAATCTTTATCTTCTATCCTTATGTTACTTATCATAATCACTCAGTTATTATGATACTTGTTTGAATTGTTCAAAAGAGTTCTTGAAAGAAATATTATCATATTATTAGTTATTCAATCTCTCTAGTGCTTAAATGAATCGTAAGCGTGATTTGCCATAAACTTTTTAGCAAATATTAAGGGCAAATTCACTTAAAATACAATGTTCTTTGTAACACGTTAAGTATGCTATATTTTCTAACTAAATTTTCTATTTATTTAATGATGTCTTGCAATAAAGTTTTTAAAAGTTTTCTCAAGCATGAGTCATATCTAATAGCAAAGATATGGGAGTTTAACACTTAAATCTAAATTAAAATAAGGAATAAGATTGAAAATGCATAAGTAAGATTACAATCAATATAAAGTGGTTATCAACCATGCCAAAGGATATGTACAATTTTTCCCCCGATGAATGCTTCCATGCAAATGATAAATATGTAATCACCATATAAGATAAGTGATAATTCTCTTACATACATATATATATTTATGATAAATGAATAAAATTTTTTGTATACATATGTAAAGAAATGACTTAAAATTTGTATGCATATCATTTAATATATTTTTAAGAATGATATTGCATAAGATTTTATCTTTTCTCCATCTTCTTCTCCCATAAATTGTATTTTGCACAAACAAGCATGAATTTTGATTTTAGAGAGCTTTTGCCAGCAAAGAAAGTTCATTTCATTTCTCTAATGTCAATTTTGCTTTTCGAATTCTGCAAGTGAATAATTTATGTTTCTTTAGTTCAAATTTAAGTTCATTATACTATTTGGATGGAAGAGGAACAAACATAGGAATCAAAAGCTTACATGTCACTCTTTCAATTGTTCTTTTTAATTGTTTCCTAAGAAACTAATCTAAGAAAAAAATTTCCAGAAAAGCAAAGGATGACCACAATGCAATTGTTAGGGCATATTTCAAATTATTTTTATTTTCCTTCTTGAAAATAAAAATATTTTACCAATAATAATTAAATAGTAAAATCATTCAATTTATCTTTTTTGTTGAAAAAGTGACAATGTGTTATCGATGACACAGTTTGCAATGTGGTACTTAATTTTAATAAATAAATGAGTTTCTTTATTAGTTAACATGAAACATGCTATGTTAGTTAAGTGGGGAATGCACTAATTAACACTAAACTAACCTATATCATACTACTAAAAAAAGCTTGAATGACTTTTAAGAAAAAGGTGCATGTACTCAAACACATATTGATAGGTAGAAAATACCTAAGCCACAAGTATAGAATTATAATGATTAATATTTTAAAAATTGGATTGGCCATCAAATCCAAGGGGCTTTCAATTCACAATTTGATTAGTTCAACCAATTGAACTAATAATTGAACTTAATGATGTTATAATTAAAATATATATATTATATAAAGTTTTATAAACAAATTAAATATTCATCCTCAAAATATAAGACTTAATCTATATAACATATCAAATATAACAAATAAAACTATCTTCGATGGTTTAAAATTATGTATATTTTCTTTCAATTCTTTCTTAAAATTATTAATGGGTTTTTTTTTCAAAAATTTTGTTATAAATTAGGCTAACCCATTTACATTTAAAAAAAAGTGAAGCAAGCTAAAAAAAATAATTAAAGTAAAATAATTTTCTTTAATTAGACTAATTTTATAGTTTATGCTAGTTTTGACTGGTTCAAATTGGTTTTTCCATCAAAATGGTTTTATGGGATGGCTCAAATTGTGCAAGGTGCCAATTGATGGTCAGACTAGTTGGACTATCTAATCTAGTCTAGTTATATGAACATTGATAGTGATAATTATCAAGAAAATTTATTTTCCTTTTCGTTATCTTTGGAATCCATAAAATATAGTACTAGGCTCTTAAAAAAGCTAAACTCACATCCAAATTAGATATTAGTTTCTCACACTCTATAATATGGGTATGGAGTTTTAGTAAAAGTTCAATTTTTTATGAGAAAATATGGATGAGAAAATAAGAATAAAAGACCAGAAATAGCACTAGTTATAGGCTTTATTGTAAGAATTACAATGTTATTTTGCAATGATTAACTAAAGCTCAGTGAAGAGCAACAACCCCTATGGTAAGAATTACGATGTTATTCTTTATCAAATTAACAAAAGCTCAATAAAGAACAATGCAAACTTCGATAACCACCTTTGATCCAAATTTTAATATTTAATCACTAAATATTTTTACGTTATTTGATAACCCTTTATGCCTTCCAAGGCATGCATTGAAATTTGAACTTTTTCAAAACATGTTATATCTTTTTGACACATGGAAAATTCTTACATTTCCCTTTAATTCTTCTTCTTCTAGTAAGAATTCAATCATTAACTTGTATCTACAATTAACATGATACCCCTTTTTGCAATGCATACATAATCCCCAGGCTTTTAAACCTTAAAATACAAGACAAATTATTGTTTTGCAAAAGAATCCAAGTGTTTACCTAAAGTATAGGTGGAACAATAAAGAATTGAAAAGAAAGGAAAAGTGGTAATAAAAAATAATACGTATATGAGAAATCAAATCTTAGGTTTTTTTGACATCACTTAAGGCTTACTATCACATATTATAGGATTGTAAAGTGTTTTATTGGAAAAGGTTGTAAAAAAGTGTAAGAAACTTCATAAAGGAATGTTCAATGTAATAAAGAAAGAAGAGAAATTCTTGTATGTTCTAATTATACCATATGTCAATAATCACGAATAATAAATAAAAGACAATTATCAATTTCTATAATTTCTAACATCTTAGAAAGTGAAAAATTAGATTTTTAATGTGTATGGACTACAAAATTGATAATTATTCTTCATTTATTAATTATGACTAAGGACACATAACTTAATTGGATCATATTAGAATTTCTGAAGTAAAAAACTTGAGTTCATACATTATCCTTGCCTTCTTCAACCTATACCTATTCCTAATAAGGTATGACAATCTATTTCTTTGTATTTTATCATTAAGTTATCCCTTTAAGTGGAAAAAGAATGATCTCAATAGTTACTATAAGACTTGCCAATTATTAACATTTTATGGCATTAAGTCATCCACATACTATATGTTAGACCATTAGATTTTTTTTTTAACTTAGAAGGCAAAATACATGATTTCCTTTTTAGAATTTTTTGTTATTTAAGCTGGTATTAATTGAAAATTTTTTATTTAATAAAAGTAGACTAAGTAATTTAATCTAGTCCTAAGATATGCATAGGAATAATTTTGATTCTTATCTAATATAGTATAGTCTTTACATATTTTAATCAATTAGTATGACCTAACAATTGTTTGAAACGAAGATCCAGGAATTCTCTTATGGGAGAGGTTGTTAAAGTTTACTCGATGACGATATATATCAAAACCCTTTCTTCAATTCTATGCATAGATTTCATCCATTGAAAGCCATCATAGAGAAATGCAAAGAGGATGACTAAATTTATCTTAATTTATTTGCTTCTACTATTTAAATATAAATGCTAATCAAATATGGATGCTCCGTCATATATGTGAATTCAACTACACATATATGGTGACCTAATTTCTCAAGCATGCAACATTGGATTGAATTCTTATATTACCAAAGTCTGTTATCCCAAACACAAGTTCATTTTTCTTACGTTCCTTATTACTAAAATTCGTATGCTAAAAATTATATAAAGATGAAAATGTAAGCTGACAAAATAGAACTAAGAAACACTTTGAAATAGGAGATATGGTATGTACCTCAAGTTGCAACCTTATAAGCAAAATTTCATCTCCAGTAGAGTTTTTCACAAGTTGGCAATCTTGTATTATAGGCCTTATAAGATCTTGGAGAAAGTTAGTTTTGATGCTTATATATTGGAGGCTAAGTTGTATCTTACTTTTCACACGTTTCTTCTTAAAAAACATCATGGTAGCAGAGCAATGTGCAATCCACCCTTATCATGACCCCAAAAAATCTAACCTTATCATCATCATCATATGATTTAAAAAGAGGTTAAATAAAATAACATATAATAGTTAGTTGGTTCAATTAATGGTTAATTAATAGCTAATAGCATTAATTAATTTGATTAGCTAATAGTATTAGTTATTTATATAAAAATATTTAATAAAATTGATTTTTTATTATTAACTATTTATATATAAAATGATATATTAAAATATGTATATATTTTATAATTAATTTGAGTATTCATTTACTTTAATAATATTTTATATTATAATTATAATATGTTATTTATTATATTAAATATTTTAAAAAATATAATATTATAATCTATTATACTTTATCATTTTTTTAAAAAAATAAATTATTATAATTTTATAGTTAAGAAATACTTATAATATTTTACTAGATGTAGTAACTATTAAAGTTTATTTTATAACTATTTTTAATATTTAATTTAAAATTCATATATTTATTATTAAAAATATCAATTAATTACATATTTTAAATATAGAAACATGTTTTTCATAAGTAATATAGTTATTTTTTTTTCTTATTATGTATCTTTTAATTCAAAAGATATCATTTAATAAAATATTAACAATTTTTTCAATAAATTTTCTATTATTTATTATGAAATGATATATATATTCTTTTCTTTTTTATACAATTTGATAAAAAAAAGATATGATTATATTCATATAATTCTTTTATTATTATGTGTTTAATATAATTTATTATACTTATTTAGTTTTTATTTTAAAAAATAAATAATTATAATTTATTATATGTATTAAATTTTTTTAAAAAAATAAATAAATATAGTTTAGTATTTTCTAATTTATCAAGAATGGAAATATAAAAAATTATAATTATAGAGGAGAATTTTTTTATACTATATGCAAATCAACTATTTCAAAAAAACCTACTATTCTTAACTTTTTCAAAATGATTATTTGAGAGTCAATAAACTGACTGAAATAATTATTTATTAAACGCTTAAATTAACTAATTAACTTAATCAAATAATTAAAAATACTCAAATCAACTAAAAATTAATTAAAAATTATTTTTCAAATATTCTCTTCATGAATTGTACACTTTTTCAAAGTTAGTCTTTTTAAATTGTGTTGTATTTAAATAAAACTGCTAACAACTTACTTTTATGAAAATATGCATTTTATAGATATTATAGAAAAAACTATTATATTTATTTATTGACTGACAATAAAACTTTAAATTTTTTAAATCTTCAAATTTAAATTTATCACTTAATTTAATAGTAAGAGAATTCGTTTGGATAAAAAAAATGCAAAAAATGTATATAAAAAACATAAAAGGTAAATGATAATATCTCTAAGCTTTTGACCAAAATGCTCCATAGACTAATTTAATTCTCACTCTATCACTTTTTTAAATTTATTCTCGGAGCATATTTATTATTTGTGCTGACCCCACCCCTGCAACATATTTTACTAATCCACAAGTCAAGCATAATTGGTGATTTTAATTTTATTTGATTATAAATCATCTTATTATTAATTTCTAATAAGTATTAAAAATTTATGTTGAACCAACTGTGTCGCTTAAACTATATCGTTAGAAATTCATAATGTTTTAAGTTCTTTGTGTGAGTGGAAGCAAGCATATTTCTCTCATAATAATAATAATAATAATAATAATAATAATAATAATAATAATAATAATAATAATAATAATAATAATGATAATAATAATAAATTTATATTTCATATATTTAATTACGATATTAAAAACAGGATACACAAATTCATAGCACTCTCGTGGTCTCCAAGCAATTTCTTTGTATTTTTGTTTTATTAGGAAATATTGTCGTCATATTTAGAAATGATTTGATCACTAATATATAAAATTCATTAAAGAAATTAAAATGAATTTACGGCCAAATTACAACTACAAGATTTAGAAATTAATTATTTTATCATTGACACGTAAACAATCTGATAACCTCAATTTTTTAGGATTAAATTATTTTTTTAATATAATTCATTTTGTTAGTGACCGTACGTGAATTGTAATTATTGATTTTAATTTTCTTTGATTATAAATCATCTCATTCTTACTTGGAATGAGTGTAGAAGATTTGCCAAAAAACTAATGACGTCATTAGAAATTCATAATTATATTTAGAAATGATTTGATATAAAATTTATTTATGCAACTAAAATGGGTTAGTGGCATAATTACAACTATAAAATTTAAAAATTCTTTAATTATTGATACATAAAATTAATTTGTCAACCAAATTGATTTCAAAAATTAAATTAAATTTTAAAAATTATTTAATAATTGATACATCAAATATATTTGATGATCTTGATTTCAAAATTTAATTTAATTTTTTGATATAGTTGATGGAAGTTGATGTGTTCCAATTCCAACAGCACCCTTAACGCGGCAGCCACAAGGGAATTTGAGTTCATTAATAACATTTTGATTGAGATGGAAAAAAATTTTAATCCTATTGCAATATTGAGATTCTCAATATTATTTTTTCATTTTTAGGTAAATTAAAAAATCACTTCTCTAATACTAGAATCTTAATAATATGATAACATTAGAAAATCTTTTGACCGGAAGAGAACGCGAAATCGTGAGCTTTACGAAGAAATTGGAGTGATTTTGACACAAATTGTGAAGGGGTTATAGAAGCAACTTAAGAAACTGTTGTTGAGAATGATTTGGGTGATGCCAATTGCCGGGGCTATTTCCAACCATTAATGTTAGAAATTTTTTTAATCCTACGATAATATTGAAACTTCAATTTTACTTATTATATTCTAACAAGTCAATGCGTTTGATGTCATAGTTGAATGATTTCAAAAAGTAAAAAAAAAAATGTAATTTTCCGATTTGTCAAAAAAAAAAAAGGAAATAGTATTACGGTATGACTAAAATTCTAATCAAGATCGCATAGCCTTGTGTGTTTTTTGTTTTAACCAACAGAAGCAGAAAATTTAACAACGTAATGAACATGTCATGTTGTTAACCTTCAATTCTTTAATACAATCGAAGTACGCTTTTCGCAATGTTATGCAGCTGGTTTGCCCTGGTTTAGTTCTTCCTTCTTTCCATCTTTTAACTTTTATCCTCACGAGACCAACTTTGGTTTTTTTACATAAATTATCTGGGTTTAGTTTCTTCCTTCTTTCCCCCTTTTTTTCTGGGGGATTTTTTCTTCTTTTTTACATTAATTATAGCTTCTCCGAAGTGATATGTGAACAAAACAACAAAATTGAATAGAGGAAAAAAAAAAAAAGGAAAGAAAGAGAGAAATGAAGAATCACCTCTCAACAATTCCAATAACTTATTGACGAAATGATAATAGCATGATTAGAAATGATTTAATTAAAAAATGATTTAATTAAAAAATGATTTAATTAAATATTTAAGAGGATGAAAATTGATTATTTTAAAGAGGAAATCAAAATCATAAAAAATCATATTTTAGGGTGATGAAAATTGAATTCAAACCGTTATTAAATGAAAGATTACATTGATTCTAACATATTTTTAAAAGCTAAATTGATACCTTCCAAATTAGGTAAAAATTTTAGTCCCTGTGCAAAAACTCGCAACACAATCTCATGACTTGTCCAGAAACACTTTGTTAAAACTTCACGGCATGGGAATAACAGCATATATGTGAAGAATCGAAACTAAACATTATTACCTCTCACAAATGAACAAATTAAACTTTGAATTTTTCTGAAATTGTCTTAAAAATAAACATCAATAAAAATCTTGACAGAAAAGAAAGATCAGAATATCACAAATTTTAAAATTCCATGTCACTGTTTGCTCTGTCTACATTGGGTGACTCCATGGGCACGACCTTCACATCCGCGACTTTCTCATCGGCAAGTTCAGTAACTTTGCCTTTGTAAAGCCAAGCTACTACCAAATAAACCAAGAAATTTACCGCATTGATACCAACCAATATCCAGTAAAAATAATCCAACCTACTCTTGTTTAAATCATTCCTGAGCCAACCTTTCTCTTCTCCACCAGTGAAAGCATCAACAACCTTCACTAGCGCAGTACTTATCCAACTTCCGAGCCCAATCTCAACAAGAAACATTGCGCTGCTAATGCTTCTTGTTCCATCAGTTGCTTCATCGTAAAAAAATTCCATTTGCCCCACATAAGTGAAAACTTCGGCACTGCCTATGAGAAAGAACTGAGGGAACAACCAGAATACACTCACAGTTAATGGGTTGCTATCGTCGCGGCGCTTCTTTTCTACCATGGCTGCCGAAACCATAGCAAAAATGGAGGCGAAAAGGCCAACACCCATTCTTTGTAAAGACGTGAGACCGCGAGGGTGACCGGTGTGTTTGCGAAGAATTGGGACGAGAAATTTCTCATAGAAGGGAACAAGTACAAGAGCATTGACAGAGCTGAAGACCGGAACAGAACCAGGAGGGATTTTGAAGTTAGGTCCGAGGCTGCGGTCCATGATTCTGGCTTGACTTACAAAGAAGGTTGAGAGTTGAGCAAACGATATAGAAAGAGCAATAGTGGTTGCCCATATTGGGAGTACTCTAATGAAGGATTTAAACTCTTCCACTTGTGTTACTGTGCATAAACGCCATCGATTGCTTGTATCTTCAGGACTTGTTATAACAGCTGCTTTATCTAGAAACCTGTCCAATATAAGTTCATCAAATAATTTTCAAAATTTGAGAAAGAAAGATAAATTATGACTTTATAGTCTTGTAGGGTAACTCAAATAGTAGTATGTACTAGGATTTATGTAGGGAAATAATAGCACTAAGTTGGACATTTTATGCACTAGATGTAAATAAAAATTAAAAAATATTCACCTGAATTGTTTGGTGTGCAAAATCTTGTGAGCACCTGCAATATCAGACTCTCGTGTCTTAACTTCAAAAAGTTCATCTTCGGAACCGTTTTGCACACCCTTCAGATGATTTCTAATTGATGCCACCATGACCTGAAAAAATCTAGTGAAAGGGCTTCCCATTGGCCTTTGGTAGCGATATCTGGGTATTCCAATTACTAAAACAATAATAGAGCAAATCATGATGGCCGTGGGAATTCCAAAACCCCAACCCCAACCTTTCGTGTCTTGTACATAAACAAGTACCGTGATACCTAAGAGAGCACCCATGTTGATAGCAAAAAAGAACCAATTGAAGAATGCATATTTCTTTTGGAGTTCTTTCTCATCGGACTCATCGAACTGGTCTGCACCAAATGAGGACACACATGGCTTAATTCCACCAGTGCCAAGGGCAATGAGGACAAGTGATACATATAGGAATGCAGTTTGGCCTTGGCTTGCTTCCTTGCATGGTCTCACTATGCATGGTGGTGGACGAAAGATGTCTATGGATGCCGACAGTGTCAGTAAGACCATGCCCAAAGCATAGATGAAAGAGAAAACCATTATAGTCAAAAAGCGACCCAAGTAAGCATCAGCTAAGAAGGCTCCAAGGATAGTAAGAACATATGCAGCTCCAATCCAATCAGTAACATGTGTTGCGGCGGTTGGAAGTGATTGATTCATTTCAAGGACCAAGTAAGCCACCATGTTGACAGCAATCGCAAAGAATGCCAGCCTCTCTGCCACCTCATTCACTGTAATACATATCAGCACCAATAATTATCGATACTATGTAACCAAATTTCAAATATAATTTGGTCATAAATTAAAACATACCAATGATAAATGGAGATGCCTTCCATCCTCCGGTTGTCCGCTTGTCAGCAATCCTACCACGCACATCCTTGCATCCATTGCTTACCATAGTAGTCATTATTTCCTGTATATTACAAAATGGAAGGAAAGAACACAAATGCCTGTTAGCTTATATTTCGCAATGCTTTGTAGAAAAAGAAATCTTAAAGTAAACAAAGTTTGCCTCGTTTTCAAGCTTGCTCATGGATGTTTCCAAATCCATCGAGATCTCGTAAATATTTTGGATAATGTTAACCAAGTCTGAATGGCTTAGAAATATATATATATATATATATATATATATATATATATATATATATATATATATATATATATACATACATACAAATAGCAAAGCCTATTTTATGGGGAGCTTTGAATATATCACAGCCTGTCTTTGAACATTTGACAGATTGATATCCTCATCTTCATGGTTGGTATGAAGAAATTGGAGCACAACAAATGGTAACATTACACAAATAACGTTATACAATAAGCCAGTAAAAAGGAGGCTGAAAGCAATATGTAATGGTTGTCCAAAGAAAAAGTTGAAGGAAATGTTCAAACTGCCGCCCTCTTTATTAATATACATTACTCAGATATCATCATTTGAAAAGTATGCCAATGCTGAGTCAAGAGCCGTGCAGAGCAAAGCAGATACTAAGGCCTTGATTGTGTTGGCAAAAATTGTGAGCAAGAATAGTCATAAAATATCAAGGTGCTAAAAAATGGTGTGTATATTCAATGTTAAATATAAGAAATTTCATAGAAAATAATTTGTCCTTTAAAAAAAATATTATTTTCCTTGCCTATCATGATTTTATTATCCTTTTTTCAGTAATCATAACTCCAATAAAAATTATCTTTCAAAAGAATAAACTCCGCCTAAATTTAATATGTTTATCTCTAGTTGATTTATTTATGCCCCTTTGGAATAATAAAAAAATGATCATTTAATCCATCTGAATTAACGTGTAAAATTGTTTTTTGATCCAATTCCAAATTAATTGAATTTCATTTTTCTTCCAAGGAGGGGCTCAGTTATCAGATTGAAGAATAAAGGAAGGGAAAAAAAAAGGAAGATGATAAAATGCATTAGCTCTAAATCCAAGGACCTTGTTTTCAGAGAAGAAGAGACTTACTGGGGTTTGCATGTTTTTCTTCAATGGAATCCCCAGTTTCCCAAGCACTATGATTGTGATTTATGAATTTCCTATGCTCCTGCTTCTGAGTTTTCAGATTTATATGGGGACTCAGGGCTCATGCGTATGTTTGTTTGTCTTTTCAATTTCTTGTTTTTCTATAACAGTTTTGTAAAATAGGATTTAAAAACAGTTTTTAAAAATAATCAAACTAAGAAAATGTTTGGCAAACCATTTTCAAAACAGTCTTGAAAAACAGTTTTTACATTTTAGTTTTCAAAAATGCTATCAATGAAGTATGTTTTGAAAACGGAAAAATAAGAACAACTCAGCTTTGAGTTGTTCTTATTTTCTTGTTTTTAAAATATATATTTTAGAAACAGTTTTTGAAAATAGAGAGGGAAGACACTTAATCAAATAAATTTTTTTATTTTTAAAAACTAAAAATTGTTTCTCAAAACTAAACCAAACGGATTAATATTTTTGTTTTTTATTTTCAAAATAAGAATTTAAGCAACAATTTGTAAAATAAAATATAAAATATTTTTTCAAGAAATTTGTTTTTTTTTTTTTAAATTAAAAGATGTTTTCCACTACTATTGATTGTCCTGGTCCTATGATTTTGTTCATCTGGTCTTTTTCCCAACTTAATTCCTGGTTAATTTTTTTTTTGGCGTAATTCAACCGGGATTCTTCAGTAATTTGTTCAAATATTATTAATAATGATTCTATACTTACCCAAAAAAATTAATACTAATTTTGTTTCTTTCGTTATATTTTCCATAGGGAGTGACAATTTTCACTGTCAAAATCCGTTACTACAATCTAATTAACAAATATGTTGACAAATTTATCTTTCAATTATTTTTATTGTAATAATTTTCATTCCCCGTATTAGATATGAAAAGTTCTATCAGGATCCTTTTTCCCCCTTTCATTGTATCACAAATTAATTTGCAAAACTTTTTCATAGTGAGATAACAATTAATTAAAGTAATTATATTTTTATGTCATTCTTTGTTAATAATTGTTAATACAATGATTTTGATTTTACACGTAAAGTTCACAAATTTTCTTTTTTTTTTGGATTTATTTTTAAAAAACGATATAATTTTACACATATCTTACATGTAATATTTATATAAATGCAACCTCATGCTCGGTTACTATACAAAAAGTTCTAAATATTTGTAAAAGTTTAAAACTTTTTTGTAACATTTTTTATAAGGTAAAAATATTTTTCGTAAAGCTTGCTTGTATACCTATTTTTCTTTCTCTCTCGCATGTGAAAACATTAATTATTTTATACTAATAGGGGTAAGGTAATGCGTTGAAATGATGAGCATATGAGTTTAATTGTTTGGAGACTTACTTGTCTATCCTAAGAAACTGAGAGCAATTTCCTGTCCTTAGGTTTTGAACTTATTTTTTAACATAAAAATTGAATATTTTTATGTTAAATAAAATTTTATTGTTTTTATATGCACACAACAAAATAACATCTATTAAGAAAAAATGAAAAGGAAATTATATAAATAGTATGAAAAAGAGTAATTGATAAAATAAAAAATTAATAATTAAGAAATAAATTTGTCAAGTTGATTTATTCATCATTTAAATTAAATTAATGTAACAATAAGTTGTGAAAATAATTACAGCCCTTTTCCATGTTACATCTGATAGTATTTCCTGAAAGGTTGATTACTCTCTTTCAACAGTGTAAATCATACAGCAGATTTTTTTTTATGGAAAATAAATAATATAGCTGATTTTCTAATCAAGATCTATTTTTTTTATTAGAGTTTGAGCAGTTAAATCACTGATGCATGTATGTAGAAGTTAAAAATACAAAAGAAGATATATAATTTTTAATGACATTGAATAACATTAAAATTAAAGGCTTTTAGCTAAAATCTATTATTTTTACCGAATTATCATAATTATTAGGGATTAGGCTCATTTAAAATATAAAATACACTTTAAAAGATAAAGTGCATCATTATAATCATTAATAAAAAAATTAATGACTCATGATTTTATAAATAATAATAAATAAAAAATATAATTTTTAAATTTTTTATTATCCACTTTCTTAATTTTTTATTGATAATACACTTTATTTATCCTCAAAATGCAAGATGCACTTTAGCAGAGAGAAACCCAATTATTAGATACCTATATTTTGAAGCTTCATGGCATATAAACAAGTTGTGGCACGTTATGGCATTCAGGTGATAGTAAATTGCATTATTGATTTTTTAAATTTATCTGTTCCTTATAAGTTTATTCAAATTAGATACTTATATTTTATAAATTTGAAATTAAATTTTTATAAATCCCATTCCTTATAATTTCCTTTAATGTGTATTTAAATACTTATATGTATTTATATTTTAAAATTACTTTTTTATATTTATTTGAATAGTTCCCACAGGTCATTGCAGTTGTTTTAATTCCCATGACTTTTTTGCTTTTTGAATAATTGGGTAGAATATGGGATCATAGGGCAAAACCAATTAAAATTGGGCGTCTCTCGCTGTCTCCGGTCAAATCAACAAAGATATTTGATTGGATTTCAACTAAATTATTACTGGGTTTCCTTCTGTGTTTAAGAATTATAGACAGTTTTTTTTTTATTTTAAATATAATTATTGAATTTTATTCGTTTTATGTAGTACTGTACAAATAAATAAAATTTAATAACTTAGATTAATAATACATTGATATAATTAATACACCGTAATCATTATTATTTTTCTTTCGATTTAACTTACGGCCTTTATTCATGAAGTGTTTATTGTTCAGATTGGATAAAACGAAACGTGTGGCCGAATTGTGTACAACACCAACACTTCCAAGCAGAAGAGTGAATTTTAAGTGTAGTTTAGTTTACATAATCTTATATTTTTAGAAAAATATATATTATTAAAAATATAATTTTTGAGAATTTAATTAATAAGAATGTAACATTTCTATATTTGGTTCATTATAATTTTTTTAAGAATATTTTAATATCACATTCTCATTTTATAAAAAATTAAGATACCCACCCCCCATAAGAGTATTTTAAAGGAATATTAGATCAAAAGGATTCTCGGGAATATGATATTTCTGCATAATTTTTTTAAATTTTGAATCAAATATGAGAATGTAATATTCCTTTAAAATATTTCTGAAAATATTAAAAATATTCCATGAAACAAACGCCACCTAAAATTGGATAAAATGAAAAGTGTTTATTCATGAAGTTTTCGGGCTTGTGGTTAATCACATGGATATCAAACATGATGCTATTATGTTGTTTTTAAAAATCAATTACTGATCCACCGAGAATCATTATTTAATATTCTTTAAATGATTTATACCTTCTATTATATTCAAAATTTAATCATTTAAGTATATATATTAAATAATTTAATCATTCTTCTATTAAAAAAAAATCAATTACTGATCCATAATTTTAATGAACGGCGTGGTAAGTTTATTGGTCATGTTGTTCACATTGACTAATGAATTGAATATTCTTATCTCATCGCAGTTTCTGATATCTATAATCATTGATTGTAATTCAATTTGTATTGATTTAATGCATAATGGACTGCGCTTTATGCCCATTATGCCTTGATACATGCAACTTAATTAGCCACCATTGTATTCGCGTGTATATATTTTTTTCTATTGACATACTATTTTAATTTTAAATTTCTATCTTTATATTAGCCATAATATTTTTTTTATTTTCTATTATGATATGTATCATTCTTATAATTTCTTATGTATTAATTGTATGCATTTTCAATTTTAGAATCTCATGTATGATAATTAGAATACTATAAATATGAAATTAGAATTTACTTACCTGATGGATTTATAGCCATAATCGAATTCAACAGAAGCTATTAAATTCTCCTTTAACTAGATCTTCCTCTTCGCTCTTCTCCTTAGTGGCGGCTCTCAATGGATAGAACCGTGTATATGAGAAATGAAGAAGGGACCTAACCTTAATCCTTATTTATAATCCTAACAATCCTTCCCATAAAAGGATTACTAAGTCTTTGAGCCTACACAACTGTCAAACCACACTAAACTATGTAGATGTGCTAAGCCCATATCTTTAAGATCACAATTTTAAATAAGTCTCATGCATGTCTCACAATTGGGCTAAATTTTAATCAATCGATTTTTATTAAATTACAAATTACCAATTAATAGCAGCTCATTTTATGAAAAATTCTAACATTCTCCCACTTGAGCAATATTAATTGGGTTTTATTAGAATTTTAACAAAATACATTTTGAAAACAAGACTCCAGATTGATTGAAAAAACTTTTATGTGGCCACAATTAAAAAATAATAATAATAATTTAGCCCACTGAGATAACATCACAACAATCTTATCTAATATAGCCAACTAACACTGAATTATAGCAGCCTGTATGCCCCTTATTGACATAAGACCCATCTATGGTTACATGTGCTAGTGACTTTATCAACAATGGATTTTAGTGTGGCTGTGTAGTAAGAAAATAGCATCAAATGTGATCAAACGTGCTATTTTTATTATCAGTCCTCCATAATTTCTCTAAATTTGATGAGAAATCTATATACTGTATGTATGTCTCATTCATATTCTCAAGATGATTCAATGGTGTCATTCCGTGAGATATACTTTCTTGACATCAAAGTCATACTTTCTTGATATCAAAGTCATACTTAAGACAGACACCAGTCTTAAGAAGCAAGATTTCAATACTTATAAGTATATGTTCAAGTAAGAATATATAATAACATAGATTATCCACTTTATGATGATCATCAATGAAATTAAAATCTTATAAAAAGAGTGTCTAACATAACAAATTATAACATGAGAGTATCAAACACAAGAAATATGCTCCCACTAATAAAATACATCAAAAGACCTTAAGACACCTATACTGTCAACATGTTTGCTAAAAACTACAAGTCTCAATCCTTTAGTCAGAGGATTAGCAATAATGTTATTTGTATCAATATGCTCTACAGTAATATCACCATTTTTCACAAAATGTCTGACCTTAAGGTACTTTATTTCCAAATGCTTAGACCCACATGTAGTTTTGTTATTTTTGGAAAACAACACAGCAGATTTGTTATCATAATAAATTCTTAGTAGATTAGAGATGGAATCAATGATGCGAAGACCAGAGATAAGATTCTTTAGCCAAATGGCTTGCGTAACTGCTCCATAACATGCAACAAACTCAGCTTGCATAGTAGAAAAAGCTAAGAGTGTTTGTTTTACACTCTTCTAAGATACAGCTCCTCCAGCTAATGTAAAAATGTATCTTGAAGTGGATTTCATATCATCATGAGAGCTAGCAAAGTCAGAATCTGTGTATTCAACAATCTCAAGATTGTCAACCTTTCTATAAACTATCATGTAATCTTTTTTCTTTTGTAAGTACCTTAATACTTTCTTAACAACAACCCAATAATCCATACCAGGGTTAGAAAGATACCTACCAAGAACTCCTACTGTAAATGCAATGTCAGGCCTAGTGCAGACTTGTGTATACATAAGACTTCCCACTGCACTAGAATAAGGTATATTCTTCATAGATTCTCTTTTTAAATCATTCTTGGGACATTGACTAAAGCTGAGTTTATCACCTTTTATAATAGGTGCATCCCCACCCTTATAATTCTGCATATTAAATCTAGTGAGCACACGATCAATGTAAGACATTTGTGAAAGTCCCAACAAATCTCTAGATTGATCTCTACGAATCTCTATCCTAAGAACAAACGAAGCATTCCTAAGATCTTTCATATCAAAAATCTTGGACAATGATTGTTTAGTCTCATGCAATAATCCATTATCATTACTGGCTAATAGAATATCATCCACATAGAGGACAAGAAAAATATACTTACTCCCACTGATCTTAAGGTATATGCACTGATTAACTTTATTTTCCTCAAAACCCATGGAAGTGATCACCTCATCAAATTTAAAATACCATTGCCTAGAAGCTTGTTTAAGCCCATAAATAGACTTTTTAAGCTAACACACTAAGTGTTCTTTTCTAAGTTCTTGAAAACCTTCTAGTTGTACCATATAAACTTCTTCTTTCAAATCCCCATTCAAGAAAGTTGTCTTCACATCCATTTGATGAAGCTCTAAGTCATAGTGTGCTACCAAGGCCATGATGATTCTAAAGGAATCTTTAGATGAGATTGGTGAAAAGGTCTTATTATAGTCCACTCCTTCTTTCTAAATGAATCCTTTTACCATCAATCTAGCTTTAAACCTTTCAACATTTCGTTTAGAGTCTTTCTTGGTTTTGTACACCCATTTACAACTAATAGGTTTACATCTATTTGGAATCTCAATAAGCTCCCAAACACCATTGTAAGCCATAGAATTCATTTCATCTTTCATTGCATCCACCCATATATTAGACTGTGCACTAGTTATTGCATCTTTGAAAGTCACAAGATCAACAACATGACTAATATCATAGTCACTCTCTCCAAGGAAAACTAGGTAATCGTTAGAGATTGCAGATCTTCTTTATCTAGTAGATCTTTTCAAAGGCATTTCAGTTTCATTCTTCTGAGCTTGAATTACATCAACAAGATTAAGAATTAGATTAGGAGGATGAGTAAGAGGGAGAGGATCTGTATTCTGCTACACATTATCTTTCTTTTCAATATCTACTGGTACTGCAAGACTCTATAGGTTTGGCAAAGGGAAAGTGACATATCTTGCAGGTTCATTGTCATTAACAACTTCTACGATGCTTCTATCTATAGTATCCCATTCTAAAAATTTTGCCACCTGTGACTCCACAATTTTAGCTCTACGTTCAAAATAATAGAATTTATACCCTTTGGAATGGTCTGGGTACCCTATGAAGTAGCAAAGAGTAGATCAAGGTTCAGTTTTTTTTTCAAAAGGATTATAAATTCTGACTTCTGCAGGACATCCCCAAACTCGAAAGTGATTCAAGCTTGGTTTCCTACCAGTCCACAATTCAAAAGGTATTTTTGTTACAGATTTGTTGGGTACTCTATTTAGTATATCTAATGCACATTTCATGGCTTCACCTCAAAAAGATTCAGGAAGATTGGTTCTACTCATCATGCTCCTCATCATATCTTTAAGAGTACGATTTCGTCTTTCAGTCACACCATTTTGCTCAGGACTACCAGGCATAGTATATTGGGCAATTATCTCATTCTCTTATAGGTATTTGGCAAACGATCCCATATGCTATCCAGTCATGCCATGTCTACCATAATATTCACTACTTCGATCAGACCTAACAATTTTAATGACTTTTCCCAATTGTTTCTTTACTTCTATTTTAAAAATTTTAAATTTTTCAAAAGCATCAGATTTCTTCTTAATTAAGTAAAGATAACCATAACGAGAAAAATTATCAATAAAGGTAACAAAATATTTATTACCACATAGAGTAGAAGTAAGTGGTCCACTAATATCAATATGCACAATTTTTAAAAGGTCAAAACTTCGAGTGGCATCTTTGTTTTTAGTCTTAGTTAACTTACCCCTTATACAATCAACACATGTGTCTAAATTTTCAGATTTAAAAGAAGGTAAAGAACTATCTTTTATTGATTTATTAATTCTTTCATTTAAGATGTGACCTAATCTTTTATGCCAAAACAAGAAAGACTTTTCACTAACTAAATTTCTCTTAGACACTATGTTTTCAACATTCATAGTACTGTATTCATTGTTTTGGGCTAAGCACAATCTATATAAACTATCATCAAGCTTAAATTCACTAATAATTTTAGAATTTAAAAACAAATCAACTTTTCTATTCTTGATGATAAAATGATAACCATGTTTATCCAAAACAAAAACTAAAATTATATTTCTCCTAAAAGAGGGCACTTAAAAAATATTTTCCAAAATAAGTTCAAAACCAAACTCTAAATTTAAACCTATTGTTCCTATAAAATAAACTTCTACTTTAGCATTATTTTCTACTCTAAGCTTGGCCTCTTTCTCACTTAGCCTCCATTTGCTTTTGAACCCCTGCAAAATAATAGCAATGTGAACAGTTGCACCACTATCAAGCCACCATGAGTTTAATGGTGCACCAACAAAATAGGATTCAAAACAAATGAAAGCTAGTGGTTTACCTTCTTGCTTACCCTTTTTCTCTAACCAAGATTTATATTTGTGACACTCGAATTTCTTGTGACCTTTCTTTTTGTAGGAAAAATATTAATTTTCTTTCTTAATGACAGCTTTAAGACCACTTACCCCTCTTGTCTGATTACTACCTTGGCCTTTCTTGTCCTGAGACTTATTAGGAGCTTTTGACCTAAACTTCCTAGGCTTGTTGAAATTTTTCTAGTAGGTAGGTTTGGAGTTAATGGTGAGTAAGGAACTCTCATTTTTCTCCCTTTTGAATTTTTCCTCTTCAGAAACACATTTAGATATAAAATCATTAATACTCCAAACTTCATTCATGGTGTTGTAAGCATTTTTAATTTAGGTGAACTCAAGAGGAAGTGAATTGATGGCATGGTGAACAATAAATTTTTCAGATAGAATGATTTCATGGGAAACTAATTTGTTTTTAATGTGGACCATTTTCATGATGAAGTCTCTAACATTTCCAATAAAATCATACCTCATACTTGTCAGCTCACTTATAAGATTCTCAACCTCAGACTTGCTAGATTTTTGGTACATTTGACTAACAGCATCATGGAGTTCTTTAGCATTCTCAATCTTATCCAACCCACTTAGAAGATGTTCAGAGACAGATTTCTTAATAGCATGTAGACACATACGATTTGCTCTATCCCACTTGACAAACAACTCCTATTGTTCAATGGTACTTTAGGCAGTGATGGCAGTGGGTGGATCAATACGTAAGGCTATGTCTATATCGCTTATAACTAAGGCAAAGTTTAGGTCTTCATTCCATCTCTTATAGTTAGATCCATGTAGGATCTCAATGGTAGCTTGGTTGCCATTTACAGTAAAAGTTACTGTTCAAGACAAATTGTAACAATTAACCAATGGATAATTAAAAAAAAAAGAATATAAATAGCAACGATTCTTGATGTGCTATAATAACTAGAGAGTTTAGATGCATCATCATATTCTCCCCTTTAGGCAGAGAATATGACATACTAATAAGTACTCTCCTCATAAGGTTAATATGAAAATATCCAATTTTAAAAAATTCATCCTCTTTGGGCAGATAGAATTTCTAAATTGATATATTTCCATCCATGATGCCTTATGCCGTAATGCTAAAATTATCTTACATAATAACCCCCTTTGGGTAGGTGATTATATAAAATAATTTTAGTATTATCCTATAATTTCTGAATAAGAAAATATTTCACTAATCACTATAAATGAGCCACTTTGGTAGCCAAGCATTTATAGTTACTAATGAAAATTTTTCTTAAATTGGAAAAATAAATTATTCAAAATCTTAATTTGCATAATCAATCATATGTACGCAATGGGTCATTCTTGATGAAATATTAAAATTTAATGCATCTCAATGAACCCATAAATATTGTTGCATAACAAAGTTTTGAACAAAATTTAAAACCAACATAATTATGATATCTAATTATATTCACTCCTCAAAAAAATTTAATAAAATAAAAATAAAAAATAAAAAAATAACTAAATAAAGGGGCATGTAGCCTCTGTTAACTCGTGGCAGAAGCCAGCTTATTTCACTAGTGGCTATTGGTCCCGTGAAGACCTAAATTGGCAATCCGAAAAATAAAAAAATAAAATAAAATAACAATTGCATCCATAAGGCGTGATTACAAAGCCAAATTAGGATTAGCCACCAAGTCGCAACTTGATGATCGGCATAGACACACACGTTGAACAAAGAAAAAAAATAATGGATCTCATCTATAGCATCACAAGCTCGTGATTCTAAAACAAATATTTAAAAGTCCAATTATATATATAATTAATCAAGGTGTGTATATAGATGGATAGGCACAGAGGCACGTACATATGTAATTCATCTATCAAAACGTGTGCATATGGACGAACAAGCACGTTAAACGAAAAAGCTAATGAAATTTCATATATATATATATATATATATATATATATATATATATATATATAAACTGAAAAGGCAGCACGTCAAACAAAAATCTGATGACAAAAGTCACAACAAAACATATGACATTTTGATGAAAATCTGATGACAAAAGTTACACCAAAACATATTTTGTGTACAACACTCTAAGCCATAAAAGGAGATTCATATATATAACGAGACTCATTATTTTGTGTACAGCACACTAAGCCATAAAAGGATTCAAATATATGCATACTACACGCCAAACGAGATTTAGGATACAGATTCATAAATGTCCAACATGAACATACATGGCACGTTGAGCAAGATTTAGGAATTCCAAGCATTATAGAAATGTAATTCAAAGTTTCAAATAGTATACTAAATAGAAAGACATATGCTTTCCGTACAATTTCATATAAAATTGATAAATTAAGATTTTTTAATTCAACAATCCTAATATATATAAGTAGAATATTTATCTAAAATATTTTCCAACAAAAAGTTCATGATGACATGTTAAAGAATTATAAGACAAACATTATAAATTGATCGTATGATTTTATTTTAGGAATCATACATGTAAAATTTTATCATAAATCTTCAATCAAAATAATATAAAATATAATTAATTATTCTAGGTTCTAATATCATGCATGTAACCTTTGATACTACATGTAAGCATTTTCAATTTTAGGATCTCATGTATGATAATTAGAACACCATAAATATGAAATTAGAATTTACTTACCTGATAGATTTACAGTCATAATCGAATTCAACGGAAGCTATTAAATTTTCCTTTAACTAGATCTTCCTCTTCGCTCTTCCTCTTCGCTCTTCTACTTAGTAGCGGCTCTTAATAAGTAAAAACTATGTGTATAAGAAGTGAAGAAAGGACCTAACCTTAATCCTTATTTATAATCTTGGCAATCCTCCCTATAAAAGGATTATTAAATCTTTAGGCCTACACAATCGTCAAACCACACTGAACTATGTAGATGTGCTAAGCCCATATCTTTAAGATCACAATTTAAATGAGCCTTATGCATGTCTTACAATTGGACTAAATTTTAATCAATCAATTTTTATTAAATCACAAATTATTAATTAATAGCAACTCACTTTATGGAAAATTCTAACATTAATTTGTCATTTTTTTAATCAAAAGCCAATTTATTATTTTTCTCCACCTTAAAAATAAATTACAAAATAAAAAAAATTTCTTACATTTATTAGTCACAAAGAATAAATAATAAATGTAAGGTCACTAATTTGCTTTTTTTATTTATCTTTCCAATATTAAATCAATTCACAATAAAAATTTGAATTTCAGTCTCTATCTATCATAAGAATTTACAATTATTTATTTATTTCATTTTTTGTAATAATCTTCCCAAATTATATTTATATTTAGCTTCTTTTCTCTCTCTGCCTTCAGTCACTTGGAAGATATCATTTTATCTAAGATAAGAATTTTCACCTTCATTTTCAATATCTCTTTCTACTTTCACCCTTTTATAATTGTTCAATCTAAAGTTGAAACTATTATATGAATATATAGACTATTAGTTATAAAATTTACAAATTTATTGTTGACAATATATATGAATAAACCATTTTCTATTACCTTAGATTTGTATAAAAATATTAAAATTAACAAATACAACATTTTCTATTTTGAAATTTGAACATCACTCTATGTCCATCTTCATATAATTTTATTTGAAATTTTTTTATTTTTTATTTTCATTTAATTTGATTAAAAAAATTTTATTCTTATCTTCATTTCATTTTATATTCAATTTAAAAAATGCAAACTTTCATTTATAATATATTTTTCTTTATCTTTATTTGATAAAATCACCATTTACTTTGTTAAATGAGTGAACAATCTCACTTACACCTATTAAAGAAAGTTTGAATTCGATATCAAACAAAATCTATTACTAAATACATCAATAGTCTATCTTCATTTAGCAAATTCTCACTATAATAATTACAAATTTATTTTTTCATTTCACAATCTAATTAATCACTTCTCTCATCTTTTTTTTCTCCTTTATATCCTCAACATATTTTTGTTAAACTTCAATGAAGGGGAAAAGTCAATTCTTCTTCTAAATATTTATTACTTATTACACACTTTTTATTTATTTACTATTTTATATTTATGATTATATTCCGAAAAAGAATGTTATTATAATACATCTTTTAGAAAATATCAAATATAAGTTCATCATTGGTATTTTCTAACCCAAAGTTATTTCTCTCTTCTATGTGAATTAAAAAAATACAAAATATTTAATATTAAAATGTTGAATTTTAGTTAATACATATGTTGCTATTTGTGAATTTTAATAAGTTGTCTATAATATAAAATTACTAGGAAATCACCTATATATTGCACAAAAAAAGTTTAATTTAATATTATATAACATTATACATATATGTTAATTTTTTAAAAAAGAAACATGATTATAATAATATAATTAATCAATTAATTAATATTAAAAAATATAATAAAGTATCACAAATGACTAAAAATGGCTGCTTCTAGTATTATACATTTGTCATGATATTCTTTGTCTTTTATTATAATAAGTATCATTTTTATAATTTACCACATGTCAATTTATTATCTCTTTTCAATGAATATTATGTTGCAATGAGTCATACTTGTACAATAAATTTATTTTTAATGAATATTATATTGCAGTAAGTCATACTCACATTATCAATGTAATGGATTGAATCTCACATTTATACATAGTAATGAGAAAAAAAACTTCCTAATTTCTTTTCCTTATTTATTTTATTTTCATAATCTCTAATTTCTTTCTCTTATTTACTATACGTTTTCTTTCTCTTAAGAATAATATACCTAATTTTTTATTTATTATATTTTAATAATCTCTCTAATCCATTTCCCTCATTTATTATGTTTTCTAACACTAAATCTCCCATTTATATATAACAATTTATATTAAATTAAAAAAAAGCTCTATAATTTTATTCTCTCATTTATTACACCTTTATAATCTCTATTATTTATTTTCTTGATTTACTATATTTTTTAATTTTTTGTATTTTCTTCTTATTTAGAATAATATTTATCATTTTTTCTTATTTATTATGTTTTCTAATTTTTATGTATTTTCTAAACAATCGAATTCTCATTTTTAACAACTAGTTAAGTTATATATAACTTTAACCTCACTAGATTAAAAAAATTGAATTATATTTAAGTTCTTTTTTTTCTCCCTTTCACCTGAGCTCTTTGTCTATTAAGAAATCTTACATACATTTTTTATTTTTATGATGGAGTAGTGATAACAATTAGCCTTAGATAACTTTAACTGGAGCATGTTTTTTGATAAGTGAGATATGTAGAAAGATGTTTTATATTGTTAATACAAGTGATTCTCAGATGATATTATATAGAGTTGAAAAAGGTGTTAAGATATTAAAATAATATAATTTTCTTATAGTTACAATCCTTCTTTTGAACATGTAAAGGGGGATTTGCATTCATTGCACATTAATGATTCACAGATTATAGTTATGAAGTACATGATTTAATGCATAAAGGATCTAATTTAGGTAATATTAAACTTTTTTTTGGTTTCCTTTTGATACCTTTATCTTTTTCAATGGTTACGTAACTTATATATATATTCTTTCACTTACTATTATCAAAATTATCTTTTATCTTTATTGATATAATAAAATTATACTTTTTTATTAAATAGATTACAATTGATATCTACTAATTTTAATCTACTTTACTTCAATCTAAGTAAACCTGTCCGGTCATCTAAAATAAAAGTATTATTTTACGTATGGATTAAGAAAAAGTATGTCACTTAGTTTATATCAAAATATAATCATATATTTGGATCTCTTACGTCATGTTAATTTATTTTTTTAAGATAGATAATTATTGATTTTTTGCATATTTCTTTAGTATATACAATGACACAAATTTTTATTTTTAATATTTATATAGAATTAGAACAATACTGATGTATTCAAATTAAAAAGAAGAAGAAGAAGAAGAAGAATAGTCTAAATTTATTAAGAATTCAATTTTCTTTCAAATTTTTTTAAATTATATCAAATCCAAATTTACTATCAAAAAAAGAAATAATATTTTTTGTATTAATCCCATTTGAAAAAGAGTAGTTGTCAAAGTATGTTCAATTAGGTAGGTGCTTTTGAATAGGTTAAATTAATTATTGTTTAATTTTGTATTCAATTTAAAAAAGATGAAACAAATTGAACAATAATATTAAAACCTTGATATATTATTAAAAACAAATTGGAGTACATTTATTGTAATTAATACAAAATTATAAAATATTGATAGGAAAAATTTTAAAATAGAATAATCCTAAATAACTCAAAAAAAATCCTAATTCATATCCCAATTATTTTTCTTATTATTATCAAATAACCAAATTACATAAATACCTTAATATTAACTTCTCCATCCCCTGAATATCTTACATTTAATTCAAGACAAAATTTTGAAACTAACTCTCCATATATATGCCATATCTCTTAAAAATACTTTTAATTAGCTAAATTATTTTTTAAAGAGCATTTTTATTTCAAAATTAAAAATTAAATTGTTAAATTAATTAAATCTTTAATTTAGAATTACAAAATATTTCAACCCGTGAATAGCGCGAGTTATAGTCTAGTTCTCTATAAAATTAGTATGTGTTAAGACCCGAATTGAGTCATCATGGAAGTAATATTTTCAAAAACAATACTTGGATTGCATTCTCTGTCTACATGAATTTTTAGATATCTTTCATATTTAGAGGCTTAACGTTTGAATAATTTAATAATTTTGATGATTAAATATTTTTATTTATTATTTATTATAAAATATAAATAGCTATATAATTTAGTCATTATTACAATATTTTTATTACTATATTAAAATTGAAAATAATTTTGAATGCTTGAGTTGTTAATATTCTAAGATAATATTGACGTCAATGAGCGATTGTATGTAATAAATACTTTAGATGCCAGATTTTTAATGTTAAATATTTGGCATTAACTCCTTTGGTTTGGATAATAATTACATTTGTTAAAAATATTAAAAAATGGTTATTGTACTATGATTATACCTATTGTTCAAATAATAATATTCAATAATTGTTTTAATTTTTTTGTGAATCAAATGTCTCCCAAATATTTTAAATTAAATTATCTAATTTTTTGAATATTTTTGTGAAAGCACAATTTTCTAATAATTTTGCCTAAAATTATTGCTATTTGTGGAATTTGCTCAATTATATGTGAAATTATGTTTCAACTATATAAAATATTGTGGAAATTAAATTGTTAAGGATATATGAGTTTTGGGCAAATAAATTATAATTTTCCAACATTTTACCTCGTGGTGTGAGGTAAAGGCTCTGTTTCATGCAAATAATTGATAAGTTAGCTAATAACTGATAGCTGATAAGTTACTTAATAACTGATAAATTAACTGATAGTTGATAAGTTAACTCAAGTATTTCATAAAATTAGTAGTTAAACTAGTTGAAATTACAAAATAGCAAAAAAATAAATATTAATAGAAATACATATATAATTAAAATAATTTATATTTATTTAAAAATTTAATTATATTAATTTAATTAAAATTTTTTAAATAAAAGTATAATTTTTAATATTTAATTAATTATATTTTATAAACTTATATATTTATTTATATAATTTTTATTTTATTATTTATTATAAAATTATAATTACTTAAAATATAATTAATTATATTTTATAAAAATTATTTAAATTTATATTATAAAAAATATGAGTTGTAAATTAATAAAAAGAATAAGGATAAATTTTAAAATAGTTTAAAAAAATAGTAGCTTATAAGTTATAAATTAGCTTATTAAATCAAAACTTATAAGTTACTTGGAGTAACTTATAAGCTAATATGAGAAACACCTCTAGAGACTAACTTATAACTTATTGATCAAGTCAATAAGTTATAAGTTAACTTATTTGTTGTGCGAATTAGAGCTAAAATCTACATGAAAATTTGTGAAAAAATCAAATTAAGCTACTTGGAAGTAATTGATATCATGCAATGACAAAAAACAAAACAAAATAATCAAAACCTCTATACTTAATTATAGTCAAGAGTGGAGGACTATGAGATGTTTAACTCCAAAAGTGGAGTGAAAATCTCCATGTATGATCTAAATTGAGCATTAATTGATAATAGAATTATAATTAAATAATTTCATATTTTGTATGGTTGTGAACTCACTTATGATGAGATCATTAATGATAAGAAAATGATTTTGTATATATTCTTAAATTTTACATACTTTGTTAATGTCAAATTCAATAATATAATATTATTATTGGATCCTATGATGTATTTTTATGTGGTTGCAAGTCTATCTATTATGGGACCAAACATTACAAAAATTATATTATATTCCTAAATTTTAAATACCCTATTAGTGTTAAATTTAAGGGTATAATACTATTTGGTATAAACTTTTTAATATGTTGTAAAATTTGCATATTTTATAAGAAAGTAATTAGCATGAATAATGTAATTACATACATAATAGATGTTTTCCTCAATATAATGTATATACAATTTTATTATGTCATTATAATTTATGACTAATTGTGAGGATAAGGAGTTTCTAAAAGGTTATTTTTAAGCTATCATAAATTATTTATTTCTTATAATTGTTTGTCCACTTATTGTAAAACCAATTATAAGAAAAGTTTGTATATGATAGCTATTATTCTTAAAAAGTTGTTTAAGAGGTTAATATATGACATTGAATTTTAAATTGATGTTTTGGGTCAAGTTTCATGAAATAGAAATTAATTAATTAATTTATACTTATATATTTTCTATTTAGGTATAATTGGCATTTATTTATTAATTTATATTTAAGTTTTATGCTAGTTGAATATTTTATAAAACTTAACCAATATTTTATTAAACTTCTGTAATGATCTAATATTTGTAATTTGATTAACTATTATTGTGAATATATTTAGGGTAAGAAATTAATTAATGAAAATATTAATTTATAATATAAATAGGAAAAGTAAACATTGATATGGGTTTATGTATAATTAGATTTAAGTTAATGTATATGAAGAAAATTTAGGGATAATTTTTTCCATTTTACCCTTACTTGCCTTAAAATTTCTAAAATGCCCTTAAGGCCTTAAAAATATGCCAAACTTTTATTTCTACCCTTATTTTCTAGCTGTACCGATTTCCTCCTCCTTCCTCTTTCACTCAACTTTAATTTTTTCACAATTTTGGAAAATTTAATTAGAAAGCCAAGCAATCATTAACTATCCTAGGCTAATTTAAGGTAATTTTACTCAATTTGAGTTCTAACAACCTATTTCTTCAAATTTATGTCTTGTATAAAGGGGAATTAGAGAATTTAGGGAAATCCTTCACCTAAATCTCCCTCAATTTGCATTCAATAAGGTAACCAACATATACTCACACCTTTTCTAGACTTCTCCATAACAAGTAAGTAAATAATTAACTTACTAATACTTTAATCTTCATATTTTTATGAATATTGATTGATAAAATTAGGGATTAATAAGAGAGGTAATAATTTAAATTAGAAAGCTTGATTAAGCTTTATAGGAGTACTATATTGTGTTGACTAGTGTAATTTGTTAATAAAATTTTGGATTTATTGTGTGCAAGTTGGATTTTAAATGAAGATTGCCAATTACATAATGAAATTCGATGAAACTAGGAAAAACCCAATTATATTTGAATCTAGTACTTGAAGATAGACTACAAATTAATTCCTAGTAAGCCATATTTGAGTAGCATAATCGAATATGGCAAAGAAGCCGCACCACTAGCTAACTTTACTCAAACATAGTATTCGAATATAGCTTAAGAAATAATATCCCAAAGGTCATACTCAAATATCATATTTAAGTATTATAATAATACTCATCTCTAGTTGAGTTTACTCAAATATAGTATTCAAATATGGATTAAGGCATATTGTCTTAAGAACTATACTTGAATACCATATTCAAGTATTACGTAACTAATATGTTAGTTTTCGAATATAAAAAACATAGTAGAAATTTTAAAATTATACTAAAACCTACCAAGTATCCAAGCATAAACCATAGACCTTTCAAGCATAATTCAAAATTTATGTAAAAGGCTTTGATCTAAATCAAATCCATTGCAATTTGAATCATGAACATAGTTAAAAGTTGCTTCTATTTTCATGAACACGAATGTTCATCTAGCATGAATCTCATGAACACTTTCAAATGTTATGAATGTTTAATTAGCATCAATCATCACAAATTCAAGCATTGGTTGTCAAATTATGAATGCCATCGGATGCCAGTGTTTCTATAGTATCCATACAAACAGTCAAAGATTCCAATCTGATTAAATAGAAATGTTCTTTTTCATAAGATAGTACTACCTACTAAGATTTCAGATTTTTCTAGTTTTGGTCATTTTTTAATCAATTAAATTTGACGTTCTTTATATTGTATATGTAGAAATAAGGTTTCAAAAGCTAGAATCATATCTTTTTTTTTTTGGAATATAAATATTACCTAATTTAAAAATGAATTATTGATCATAATCAAATCCTTTTTTAACTAATATATTTTATCTCATAAATAAAATATATTTAGATAATTATCTTATTAATTTATATTTTATTCTACAAATAAAATATCTATTTACGATCTTTAACTATAATTTACCTTAAGTAAGAAGATAATTGAGCTTTGATTATTAATTAAGCCCAAACACGACTAGTTAGTAATTAACCCATATTTATTATTCCTAAGTATAACCTAATCACATTGTTGTTACTTATTGAAACCCAATCATAGTGGACCTTTTTTAATTAGGAGGTCTAGTCTAACTAAGAGTTTCTAACTATGTTATAACCCTAATATTTAACTTATTCTTTATATGTGATTCTATAGGTTTTCATTGCGTTGGTTATCTTAAAATCCTATTTCAATATTAGAAATAGTCAGTGGTATCTAGTAATATATCACTGTCACGTAAGTAATGAGAATTATCAGTGATTTGACATAATCTTTTTATGGCTAATGTTGCATGTCATTTAGTCCCTGTTTTCTTGGATATCCAAATTAAATTTGAGGTATGGAGTATGTCATTACCTTCTTCATAAATTAATCTATTTGTTTCTTGATTCTCAAGTAAACTAACTAAAATAAATAAATCACTATCACATATTAATCCATTTAAGCATGGATATATATTTCATAGTTTCACTTAATCAAAAGGACCACAAACATCACTCCTCCTAAATAAAAAGGGCAAAATCTCATCTAAATTACTTACATCCTTCCGCATGATTCATAATGTACCTAATTACCATCTTTTAGGTCAACCCTATTACAAATGATATTAAATGGCATCAAAGTATATGACTTTTCATGTAAGGAATCACAATAACTTCATATCAAAAGATTATATACATCATTATCATTATAAGAATTGCTTATGACATATGACATATGCAATATTCTTAAAACAACTTAATCCAGTACATTTATTCTTTAACATATACCTATGAGGTAACTTAATATCTCATATTTATGATCGTAATTATCAATTAACATACATACTAGTGTTAATACATTATTATTATGTTAATTAACAATAATAATTGACTAAGGATATTTTAGAAAAAATAAAAATCATTCTAGGAACAATTATTATATTTATTTATATTACACAAATATAATATTAAACATAATAATCAATTAAATGCCTTTATTTATATATAAAGAAAACTTATTACATTGTACACAAATATAATTATCCTATGATTGGTTGTTAGAGCATGTACTAACACAATATTCTTTGGATGCATGTATTTATGTATGGTATTCGAATATGGTCCTCAAACCTCATTTTTAGAGCTTAGTATTAGAATACCATGCTTGACCATCACCTTGATTCCAAAGATTATTTTTGTATATGAATATGTTATGTTGATATAAGATATGTAAGCTATAAATAGATTTGAATAATAATGTTTAGCTTAACTAAATATCATGAATGATAGTGCAAATGAGTTGCAAGATATTGATGATAATTAAATCTTGCATTATGAAGAATATTGATGATGAATTAAGATTGCAGAATATATTATTATGAAAATATGGTATCAGTACTGGGTGGAAACAACTTGTGAAGGAATAAAGCAATTCCTAAAAGGATAAGGATGAAGTTTAAAAGGGAATAAGGATAACCCAAAAAGTTCAAGGTGGTTTAATTTTTTTCTTATTATTTATCCATTACATGTAATGTTATTGTTGCTATCTATTGTAAATTTGAATGATGTTGAATATGATGGAATATTTTTTAGATGAAAATATGATCATGTATGTATTCTTTTAAGTAGATTATTTACCTATTGAGTCAATGACTCATCATTTTAATTTCTTTTCTATTTAGATACTTCTATTGAAGTTTCTTCATCTCCACCAATCATTCAGGAGTGGAAACTTCCTTGAAACTTGTTTCAAGCAATCATAACCAAATTAGTTTGTAAATAAAAATAGTTTAAGCCTTATATATAGTTTTAAGTTATACAACAATGTAAACTCTATTTTGTAAATATTTTTTAAAAATGTTTATCAAATGCATTTTCATTTCTAAATATGCAAGATGATACCAACCTTAATGATAGCTTAGGTGAGTGAAAATCGGTAAAACGAGTTTTACGCTAGCCACAATTTGGTGAATCATGACTTCATCACTTACCTTTTTCATAAGCAATAATAATAAGACAATGCTCCGTGTTTTAAATTTCTATTAGTAAAATAATAATAATAATAATAATAATAATAATAATAATAATAATAATAATAATAATAATAGTAGTAGTAGTAGTAAGAAGAAGAAAAAAAAAAGACGACAACGTTAAGTATTTTGTAATGTATAAAATTATAATAGTTATTAAATTTCATAATGTAAAGA